>JAFELO010000118.1:216666-250924 GCA_017140195.1 Eumaeus atala
ATATATATATATCTAAGATAATAATTCATATTGTTGATAGGTATTTGTAGACACAAGTACACTCCCATATTTCTACAGAACTTGTGTCTATGTATTCTTCTGTAGTATCATATATCATGTGCAGTTGGTATTTCTTTAAAGATAGCCATCATAGCCGAAGTTGGGCTAGGAGGACATTATTTCTGTATAAACTTCTCGTGTCACAGTGTTAGTTACGTTACGCTTCCGAAACAGCTATACCGATTTTTTCGAAACTTTATAAGTATATTTATATGGTCTCAGAATCGGCTACTATCCATATTTCATACCACTAAGTGATAGGGATTGTTCACCCAACCCAGCAAAACAACGTTTGCCTAGTCAACTAGTTATAGGAATAAAACAATAAAATGACTGTTGAGGCAATATTCATAGCTATGTTCCGATTGTCTTTCTGATATCTATCGCAAACAATAAATAGTAAGGAAATGTTGCTATATATTTTACACAGGCGTTTGTTTGGAGTTTTCAAAGTCAATTTTAAACTTTATTATTTCAGTAGTTTTGTCTGAATGAATAAAAATATATTTCTTATTCTTTCAAATTTCGTATTTATAATAATACTAGCGATCCGGCCGGCTTCGCCCGTAAATAGTAGGCGTTGTTACAATAAAACATTATGCACTAAAACCTTCCTCAGAAAGAACTCTACATGTGGGAGAAAACCCCCAGAAAATCCAGTAATTATACTCTGAGAAAATCGATTTCATACTGACTGAAAACTTTTGGAGCCTCTGGTTTATAATGAGTATATATAGATAAGTAGGGTTGAAATAATTATTGATTACATATAACATCTTAAAGAAACGAAAAGAAATAGTGTTCCTTGTGCATTTAGACGGCTCACTTCTTACAAGTGCACTGTAAAAACACAAAGCCATAAAACAGCCTACGGGATACCTTTCAAAAGATCACACGTGCAACACTGAGTGTCCGAGTTGAATACGGGAACAGGACGGTGTTCTTTTAAAGCCTACTTATGCTGAAGTGGCACTTTAGTGAGCAAAATAAACGGTGAAAAGAAACATAAACACGCTCCAGGACATTCCGTTTCATTACAGATACGGCGCTACTTATTCAGTTAGGGGCTTGTAACGTCGGTATTACATTCAATTTTATATCGGAATGTGTTTTGGATATTTTGACAGTATTGTAATTATATCTTTAGGGAAGTACTGCCACTGTTGCATTTCAATCGATTGGACGGAGGTTGTGACAGCTGGCGTCATGTTTTGTGCGGTAAAGGACGGTCACCGCGCATGTGATGTATTTAAAGCTTTTATCGTATGTGTTCTGATATGGTAAATTTAATGATAATATATAAAAATATACACACTGGACCTAACAACACATATAGATAATAGGCAAGTTAAAAAAAATCACGAATATTTTACAAAGTATTGTTATCAGAAAATGGTGGGACCTCGGCTATATTGTAAATTTCTGATATTTGTTTTCAGGATCACCGTTTTATATGTTAGGTTTGTTAACGTATAATGTGATAACGTACTGGTCGTCAAGTTGTTGAGAATTCTCAGTGAATTTGGATGGTGATGCTGCGTTTGTACACTTACTTAGACATTAGACTAGGATGGCCTAACAGGCCCAGCATTAGTCAAGCCTTGACGTGGCGGTGGGGCTCGGTAGCCTGGGGTTGAACCCAGTCACCCTGGACGAAGCATTGGCTTGAGGCAAAGTGGCAGCCCCCTCTTGTAAGAAAAGGGGACTAAGGTCCCAACCGGACCCCGACCAGACAAGACAACCCCGGCCGACAGAGTTCCAAAAAGCAGACAAGAAGTCTGAGTTTCATATACATGGAGGCGATTTGGTACCATTCATTGATGGAGGTCTCCAGTAAACGGATTAAGACTGGCCATGATATTTGATAATTAAAGTTACACAACTACCGCTGCTGCGAAACTCACATATAATAATACTTATAAAAGTAGAAAAACATCTAAATCGTATAAATTCCCTCAAGCAACTCTCACCTAAACTTCTTGAAGAATGCCAGTTATAGAGTTACTTCCGATCTTGGTCTCGTGAAACTTTCTATTTTTCGATTGCCCGTGTTAGTAAGTTGGAAAATGTAGTTTAGCTGGTACTTCACACGGCCGCTCTTCGGAACTCAATTTGGTAACTTATTTTGCATTACACGAATTTCCCTATGTTTAGAAACTAACATTGTTGAATTTCAAAATCAAACCTAGAATTTTCGAATGCTTCAATTGTCTTTTTTCTAATGTGATCTGGTATTTTCATGTTTTTTTTATAGATTAGGAGGGCAAACGAGAAATCGGAGTCCTTTTACGACTACCGACGCCCATGAACATCCACACAATTACCATGCCAATGCGTTGCCATCCTCCTCCCTCCCCCAGAGGGCCACAGGCTGCTCACAAGCCACACGAAACGCGACACTGAAGATGTCACTTTACGGCGGTATTATGTGAGCGAGACTTCCCCGGTAGCCAGCAACGACCGGGGAGAGACCTCCCCGGTCGTTGCTGGCTACCGGGCTCAATTTCGTTGTACCTCTTCATGTGCAGCATGGCACTACCTCTTCCAAGAATGCCAGTGTCAGTGTTACCTATATTGTCTCAATACCGGCTAGTTTCAGTCTAGTATTGTAACGGGCCTCTCTCGATGAACGCTCAAACAATCAAGTATTTATATTTATGTAAAGCGGTTTTGCTTTTAATTGCCTTGCTAAGCATGACACTGGACAGCTGCCGGACTAGGGCCGTGCCTTCTATAGATATAGATTTTCTATCGACTTTATGATTTACTCATTTTTTATTACTAGCAAATTCTTAATTTATTATCTAAAGCCAGGCTCATATTAATTTTTTTTTACTATTTGTTTCGTAGATCCCATTTCGTTGATTGACGCGATTAAACATTTGAATGTTTAATATTATAATCTCCTTTTAAGTAAGTACCAACTAATATTTCATGGTGAAATTGATTGTGTCTAAAAATCTCGTGTCATGTTGCTTGTCCCGGACAATCTCTAAATACTACTGGACCGATTTTAATGAAATTTTCCAAACATATGTTTATACAATTTAGGTAACATTTCGATTATAAAATCGTCAGCCAGCGTCAACTGCTTTAAGCAATAATATCCTCAAAGGTAAAAGGCCGGGTCACCTAGTCCAACAATATTATAAATGCAAATTGTTTTATGTTTGTTTGCTATTCTTTCACGAAGAAACTTCTGCATGGATTTAAATGTAATTTGTCACAGACATAGATTACGTTCTGGAATAACATTAAAATTGTTCTGAAAAAGCTAATGATTTCCTCGGGAAAGGTCGAGTAAAGTTACTGGGCACAGCTAGTTATTTTTAAATACTAGCAACCCCCAAACTCTTAGGACTGGAGTTTTGTAAAATTCGTTCTTAGCCGCTGTCTGCATCCTAAGAGAAACCTAACTTCAAGTTATAGTATAGAGTTTGCGAGACTACAAGGTTTTTGAGATTTCGAGATTAATCATTTTATATGATTGTTCATTGTGTTCTCTCATTTTGGCGACAACACATTGTACAACATTTTGCGATATTAAAATGGAGTGGGGTGATAAAGAGAAAATAACCGTTGTGATTGAATTACACAAAGTAGGTAGGGAGCCAATTGCAAATTAGAAGATAGAACCTGGAACCATGTCACGTATTTTAAGAAACGACTTAGGTCTCGCAGCCTATGAGAGATGCACTAGTCATTTCTCAACTGTTAAAATAACGAGGATTAGGGTGGCAAGCAAAGGGAGGTCATATAAAAATATTTACGGATAAAAACAAATGTTATTGAGCAACTTTTAAGAAATAGAATGACCGTATTTATGCTCCAAGCTGTATGGAAGCTTCCCAATTAGTGTACAGAGTGCATCGTGGACATTATCCGACTTCAGCGATGGTTTGGTGGGGTGCTGTGTAGGAGTGACTGAGCCATATTTTTGTGAAGAAAGGTATCGATACACAAAGTATCAAGGTAGAGAAGTTAGTTAAGCCCCTTAATAACATCATGTTCAACATCAAGACACAACAGGTATGGGCCTTCCAGCAGAACTCAACACTAGGTCATGAACTTTCCACGCAGTCTTGGTTGGAAGCAAATGTCTCGGACTTCATCAGAGCTGAAACTGGCCGTCGTCTAGTCCCGATCTTTATGTATTAAAATATGTATGATGTGAAAGTAATAAATGATATTTGATATTTGAATATAATTCTCTTCTTGTTACAATATTTTTGGCAAGACTAGGTATATATAGATGATAATTATTACAGCTACATAAGGTCTTACATCGATATTCTATTCGCTTATTCAGCGACATCACTAAAGCAATTGCGAAATATTTGTTCGAGTTTGGCGGAGGTAGCGGCCGCTGGAAGCTTCCGGGCTGCTAATTCAACTGTTGCGTGGTCGTCGGGGCTGATCGGGGCTGGTCGGGTCCGGCGAATACCGCGACAACTTGTACCACCCGTCATATATGTTTAACGACCAATTAAGACTTCTGGTCTATTTGCGTTTGCGCTTTGACTATTGTTTCTAAGGATAGTGTATCTGGTATATCAGGGTTTTCTCCCACGGTAACTCAATCTCAAGTGCTGAACCTTCTTAGTAATTTGGATTATTATACTATTGTGTATTTCCCGTTTGTGTGTAATGAGTGCTAATTTCTCTTTTTGTTTATTATTTCTTCCTGTTTTTGCTATTTTTTTTTGTACCGTTAACATAATAAAGATGTGTGCTATGTGATAATGGCGATCTGTGTTCTATGTAGTAATTAATTACGAAATTAATTTTAACCAATAATCGGACGAAGGAACGTGGGGAGCCAGACGACGGGATCTAAGAATGGCCTTGCTAAAGAGGCTAGCGGAAATTTTATCGCCACAACATAAAACCGCTAAAGATAGAGAGACTTGAAAGAACTACACAGATATATTACTGCATCCTATGTAACGGTGGCTCTTTAACTCATCTAAAATATTATCCTACTAATTCTGGCCCACGCATGCAAAAGCATCCGTTTTTATCCCTTCATCTATAATACCCAAGAATATCATTATTTTTTTCATAAAAAAAGTATTTTTTATATTATTTGAAATTTCATTCAAACCGGTCTTTAGTTTTTACGTATGAGAATAACAAAAAATGCAAACATACTTTCGAATTTACAACAGTAGTAGAGTTTCCACACAATCGTGTTGAAAAGAGTGGCGATAGCTATCTGCTCCTCTACAATGTAAAATATACAATATAATACAGCTTCCAATTGGCATCTTAAACAATTAAATTTTAAAATTCCATCTTCCTCAGTTGATGAGAATAATTTAAGTTAATTTGCGAAAGGAGTCAAGGGTAAGGCTTTAATTAGGTTAATGTTGTTGATTTTATCTGAGGGTTGCTCTGTTTTAGAAGTTACACCCAAATGTAATAACTGGAAGCACTAAACTGTATATTTTGACGGTATTTTTGTTAATAAATGTCTTAGATACTATTTTTACATTCCCACTAATATGTGATCCATACATAAATGTGAAAGTTTGAAAATTGGATGAAATAAAATTATAATCTAGAATGATTTTCAATGAATCTCGTATCAGCCAAGGCAATGAGTGGTTAAGAAACCTTAGTAAAAGTCTTAGGCTTCACACGTTCGGAAAGACGATAGTTTCGACCGATATCCAGAGTATATGGGAAGACGATATACATGCAGTAGTAGGTCCAGTTGGACACATATAGCAACCCGCAATGATATTTATAACAAGGGGGTATATTCGGCAAGGTGCAGAAATACTGATGATGATTATGCTTGCAGTTCAAATCAAAAGTTCAAAAAAAAGTTTTGCAGTTTAGTACTAAATATTACGCCATTGTCAGAGTGACAGTACTCATACTGTTCCAATTTTGAATGACCAGTTCTATGTCCTCATAGAAAGCCTTCTAGGTTAACGGATTCAAGACGGATACATATTGTCGATATTTCTGATATGTTAATATTTGTGACAAGATGTAGCATGTGACCGATGTGTGAAATTGAATCACCAATTTAAAAAAAATACCTTGCAATAGATTTGATTTAGCCAAATTGACCTTTATTCGCCAAAATATACACTGGTTAAATGTATTAAATGTAAAATATGTTTATACTTTTTACAATTTACCGTATAAAAATATACTTACTCAATTTACTTTAGATTCGAGGCCCTCAAAATATATGTGTATTTTATTCTAAACAAATACTTACATTTAGACAAATGACTGTGATCAAAATTAAACAAATACTTACATTTAGACAAATGACTGTGATCAACATTAAACAAATACTTACATTTAGACAAATGACTGTGATCAAAATTAAACAAATACTTACATTTAGACAAATGACTGTGATCAAAATTAAACATCCTCAATGCTGAGTTTGAAAATTGCTAAGATAAAAAGAATTAAGACTTGAACAGGGCTGTAAAAGTGATTTACTCGCACTAAGCCGAGGTCTTGTACGAATATATATTTCGAATTACCAAAACGATTTTGGTGTTTAATTCGTAGGCCAAGCAAGAAAGATGGCCGACAGCACCCAGTTTTAATTACAAAGCAGGTTTATTCAGTCTAATTTCAAGAATTTCGCATTCGCCGCATGAACCGCGGAAGGGTCAGAGGAAAAGAAAATGACATTTCGTTATTCTATTACGCAGAGCAAAGGAGTGGAGAAGAGTTGGCGTAATTACTTTTGTGCGGGTCTCGTTCAAGCCACCGAGAAGCTTGTGCCATTGTTACTAACTTGGCGTTATAACGAATTTGTTTCTGAAAAACAGACACGTTTAGATGTCGGACGGAGTAGTTTTGTTAATTATTAAAGGTTTAAGCGAATAAACCCACGCCTGTTGCTGATAATAATTATATTTTCAAAAGTTATCATCCACCTTAACAGAATTTAAAGCCCGTCAATGACCTTCAATCAACATAAATAAAAATTACAAGTTGTAGTAACAGTTTATATTACTGCCAAATTTGAAGAGGTCTTGACATTGTATATGAAGTAAAAAGTTCAAAACGCACACTAAAATTGTCGGAATGAATGTAGGAGGAAAAATGTATGATGTTAATAGCTATCACTATTAACGTCATACCTACCGACAATTTTCTAGGCCATAGATACCTGGAGTATCAGAAAGCTGTGATCTGTGCAAATCATAACACTAAAAAAATAGATCAAGATCATAATGCTATATGAAAAGTGCTCGTGGCTTTGGACGTTCGAAATTCAAACATAAGTTAAATAAGCGCCAGTAGTAACTGGCAGGTCAGAATCGGATGTCTTACAAACGGGCCAAGTTTTCCTTTAAGAGTCGTTACGAGGCGCGAATTGCTTGCGTTACAATTACTACGCGGCATATTTATGTAGGCGGTAACCAAATTGCCTGATATTATTCCATCCCATTGAGTGCGAAAAGCGCAAATTAAACCGATTTTATATTGGATGATTTTCGTCGAAAGCGGGGGCGAGATATGTTCGCTGTGAGATAAGGAGCGGAAGAAGATTGCGTTATGAAATAAGAAAGGAATTGGACGTTACAAAGAGTTGCGTTTTTCGGTTTCCGTGAATATTATAATTACTTTGTTTTGTTAAAGTAGTTATTTTTTACTTTTATCTTTCAAAGCCATTCTGTTATGATGAAATTAATTAATTTGAGAAAAAAACTTGAAGGGAAAATAAAATTAAAAACCCTTTAGGTTACATACCGGATCAACCACCACCGCGCAACACATGTAGCAACGCAACGCAAAGGGGTTTGCTCTTTTTATATAATTTTAAATTGCCACTGTTGCAGTAGTCGATGGGCATCAGAGAGTGTGTTAGTAGTGGACGAGTAGCAGATGAGTGTATTGAAGAAAACACAAGCAGTAGCGAGGATAGGGGTCAAGAGGTATCCGATGCCCACATAAAACTCCAGAGGATTCGTAAATGCGTTGCTGGTCTTTGAGGTAAGCAATAAAAATTAATTGCTACTTTCATCCATTATCTAAACGCGCGACAGAGTAATATTACAAATAGTTAATTGGGTAAGTAAAAAAGGAAGTGCAGCGGGAAAACCATGTTAGTGTTGGATTAGTACGATAATATATTTAATAGGTGTCATTAAGTTGCAATATCTCTAAACAAATCCAGCGTCAAAAAATTGTTGATCTTTATATAATCTGATCAAATCGAAGATAGATCGTAACTTTGTTGATCTTTATATAATCTGATCAAATCGAAGATAGATCGTAACTTTGTTGATATTTATATAATCTGATCAAATCGAAGATAGATCGTAACTTTGTTGATCTTTATATAATCTGATCAAATCGAGGATGGATCGCAAATTTGTTGATCTTTATATAATCTGATCAAATCGAAGATAGATCGTAAATTTATTGATCTCTATATAATCTGATCAAATCGAAGATAGATCGTAAATTTGTTGATCTTTATATAATCTGATCAAATCGAAGATAGATCGTAAATTTGTTGATCTTTATATAATCTGATCAAATCGAAGATAGATCGTAAATGCCAAGTCGGTACATAAAAAATGCAACAGGCACTCATGTGTACTGCCGATAGTAGTGGAAAGTGCCAAATGGAGCCAGGGGTAGCGTAGCTACTACAGGTTGCGTACCACGTGTGCTACTGATAGCACGTGATACCATGTTGGCTGACGCAAACTAATGTGTACCCCGCCTAGCATCGCTAAAGAAAAAAAAAATTGACACTTTAAAATGTCTTTTTTCTTTACTAGTATAGGGGGACAAACGAGAAATCGGAGCCATTCTAAGACTACCGACGCTCATAAGCATCACTATAAATATGCCAATACTTACAAACCGCACGAAACGCGACACCGCAGTTGTCACTTTACGGCGGTATCAAGTAAAGCGAGATGTACCTCCTCGGTCGTGCCGGCCCAATTCCGTTGCATAGGAGGATGTATGCACCATGCATGGCACTACTTTCACCTATGCAGCAAGCACTTCCTCTTACTATAGTATAAACTTATATATATCTTACATACATCTACGGGTATTTTTTTTACTTACTTATATCTAGTATAAACTTTAATTTTCACGTCATTTACAAAACTTTAGAATTTTAGACAAGTTTTATAATAAACACAATCTGAAGTAACAACGAAAAATCACTAAAATTTTACAACTCATTAGCAGCGCCACTTTCTAGAAGAAAGTGGGAAACAAAAGATGTATCTTTAAGGGGTCCAAAAATTTGGGAAACTATATAGCCTAATGAAAGCGAACGAGGGCGGGAAGCGCTAACAACTAATTGCCTATTCCGAAAACTCATTTGAACATAAAATGGATTCTGTATTTAAATTTTAGCATTCCGTAAAACAACAGACAAAGTTAAATACTTTGGCCATTTTGGTTTCATTAGATTTATTGCTTAGACTTTTAAAAGTATTAATTGAATGTATCCTTGTCATGTGTTATGTTTAAAATCTATTACAAAAAGGAGATATCTTAAATACCCAAAATGTATTACGGCCGAGACGTTATGTTTGCTTTATCATCGCATATAATATTAAGTTAAGTATGTGGAGGATGGAGCATCAGGCGTATGATTTTATATTTTTAGCCGATGGTCCATTGGTTGTGGCGGGAGGGCAACGCATCTCCGTATCAATGGGCGTCGGTAGTCATAAGAAGGCTCCGATTTCTCGTTCTTCAATAAAAACCGTCTCTTTTCTTTTCCGCGCAAATGGAAGAGAATCACCACATTTCAAGCGAGAAAAGTAACAAGCAATCGACGATACTTTGGTACTTATTGAGTAAATGCATGATCCACCAACAGCAAGTCTTAGATGTATAGATAAGCTTATAACAGACGAACCAGACTGTATGCATCAGTTTCGCTTCTGGGAAATCTAACGTCTGGCTTGAGTGACGTTTGCACCGTGAATACTGAGTGTATATCGAATGCGAGCCAATGTTGTAGCGGCTTAGCGACACCGCCGCAGCGCAACTGTCTAATAGAAGATACATTTATTGTTCACAGGATAATGTAGCTTTGTAAGATAGTATGTGTAGTGCTATGCTGCGTAGCAGTCAAATCTGACCAGCGCGGCCGGGGTGGTTCATTTCACTAATATGATACCGTCTTAAAAGTGATAGCTTTGCTGTCGTGTTTCTTGCAGCTCGTAAGCACCCGTTGACCAATTGGGGGATGGATCGAAGCAGGGCTGTAGCCCTCGTATTGTAAGTAAATCTGCATTACTATTATGCATATGTCTATGTAGACACATAGTGATGGTCTAGATGTTTTGCTGTCATTCATGATTCTTCACGGGAACCTGTACACCCGAATGCCACATGAGACAAAGGAAGCTAACATAGGATACGTAATTCTGTAAGTTTGGTTTTGTTAGTCTCTAGTAACAACAAATGTCACGTCACTGAATGAAGTAATATGAAATGAAACACAGACTTTTTTTAAAATAAATGGAAGAATCAACCACGAACAATCAGACAAGTCGTGTCTACCACCAGGCAGGAGTGTGCCACCAAGAAGAAGGAAAATAGAATAATCTGCTTATTTTATAGTTCAGTGGTGTACCAAATTTAGAAGATCGTGCGGTTAGCACGTATCCGGTGTCCACGTGTCGAAAGAGGGGCTGCGCATGACATTACGATGCGGATGTCTATGGGAGGTCGTAGTCGTGAAAAGGCTCCGATTTCTATAATTGTTTGAATATATTGTCACTTCTTGATGGAAATTCATGTTAACTCTTACCTGTAGGCCTATATGATGATGATGATGATCAGGGAAACCTGCAGCTTACCTGATGGTGAGAGTCGTAACCGGTCGTAGATGTAAATTTAAAAATAAATTAATTGTGGAAAAGGTCAATAAGGTTTATTCATTTATTCAAGTGCACCGATTACTCATTTGCCCTTCCTTCTATACTACTACTACTACAAAAAAAAAAAAAAGAAAATAGTAGATCATTATCAAAAAAATCGGCTTAACACGATTGTAAATAAGAAGATTCTCAGTCTCCGTAAATTGTATTTCGTTTTAGTTGCCCCTGTGCGTGTGTGTGCGTGTGTGTGGCGCGCGAACTGTCGTACAACTCCTGCTTCTCGCCAATAAATAAGCAGGTCACATATTGGAGGGGGTGGGCGAATACAATTGTAACTTTCTCTCCCCCCCCCCTCTCAACTTACGGAAAGGCAAAAGTTTAAAAAATACAAGTTCAGCCGGAGCGTCTGGGCACGCACCAGCGACGTTCACACGTACGCCCCGAGTTCCTGCGGGACAATTGACGATGTGTACTTTGTATTTTAACAATTCCAAACTCATTTCAGTGCTCAAGTAACAACACTATTTCGCGCATTTCTGTTCGGTAGCTGTTCCAATTGTGAATTATGTTGGCGGACTACCTCACCAGGTAGTCACCACCTACGTTCTATAACCCTTCTTTAAAGAGGCACCTTAGGCTTGTAAACCTTACCACCACGACCATGGTTCTTGGGTTCTTGAGTTGTTGCGTTGAATTAATACTGAAAATGAATGAATTTTAACGGCCCTTAAAATTATTTTCCATTAAAAAATGGATCTTTTGATGTGATCCCGATGTCATCAATGCAAGATAGGACGAACTTAATTTTTCTGTAAAATGACATATAGGTCAGATATATAATGACAAATGATGACACACAATACACACACACACACACACACACACACACACACACACACACACACACACGTGCACACACACGCACGCATATACACACACATGCACTCACACACACCCACGCACACACGCACACACACATACACACTCACACGCACACACACACACACACACACACACACACACACACACACACACACACACACACACACACACACACACACACAAACATATACTTTCACGCCAGCTCCTTTATAGGCAGAGGGAACAGTTCGCCACATATGTATTTCTCGCCATTATTGAAAAGAATATTGGCACATTACAAGTTGGTGAAGTGTATCAATGTACATTTCCGAAGAAGATATCGAGCAGATACTAGTTTACATAAAGAGATAGGTCCAGTTATATTCAGGCTATGTACTATACCGTCTATGTTATTAAATATGAAGGAATTATATTGAAATTTAAGTATCAGAAAAATAATTTATATTCAGGAACGTAGCTGAGGCCTATTAAATAGGCTAATACAGAATAATAACGAGAGCCCAATACCTTTTAAGGGCTAAGCGAATTACAAGCCGCTACCAACTGCCAAATCTTTTATTCAAAACGGATCTCCGCTCAATTACATATTACATTTAGTAATTTTTTCTAGTGGTACTTTCATTAATCTTATAAAAGGGAAGTAAGGATAAACACCGTTAAAGAAACTTATTAAAATTATAACGCGAATGTTGAAAAATGGATGAAAAACAAAAGTTGATAATCTTTTACGGCGTCGGGGAAGTTGTTCACAGCTTCTTTACTTATTTCTGCTTAAGGAGATACACAACAAGTAATTAGTATGCAGGAAAGTCGCACAACATTTTTTTACATTATGTTAAGTCTCAAAGAAAAAGTGTTGGAACTCTTTGGGGTGGAAGGGAGACAACAGCCATTTCCAATAATTCATTAGAGCCGCCGTCACGAGGTACGAATTAAAATTAATGATTCGCGAAGGCAGCTTCGCTTCCAAAGATCTCATTTTGTTATCCTCTCACTTTTTATTCATTGAGGTGATACTGAGTGTATTAAGGTTTATTAACTAGCGAATAACTTTTCATGTGACACTAAATGATCGTGAAAACCTGTAGGACTTCAAAACATATCTCTCGATTAAACGAAAAGAAGTGGAATAATTATACACGTGAACGTAGTGTTGGCGATTCGTGAGTGGAAGAACGCGGAATTAGGGTTCCGTTGAATTGAAGATAAACTAAATTAGTTTCGGGATTTGGCAATTATTTTAAAATTTTTTGATTCTAAATTATTTACCGGATATATATATATTACCTGATGGTATATGACTCGTGCTAGATAACCATAAATATTCACTAATTCTTTCACCAGGTATACTGTTCGTTTGTCCCCTGAAAAAGGAAGTGAAATGATGTACAGTTAAGAAGTAAAACTAGTTTAGTAGACAGTCGCCATTTTTTAATGATTTTTGTAAGACGACACGACCGGGGAGGTACCTCTCGCTCACATGATACCGGCGTAATGTGACATCTTCGGTGTTGCGTATCGTGCGGTGGCCCATTGGGGCGAGGTGAAAAGGAGGGTATCGCATTGGCATAGTAATTATGCTGACTTTCACGGCCGTCGGTAGTCGTAAAAAAAGCTCCGATGGCATGTTTCTATATATTACTAAAAGAAGCTAAAATATCAACACATCATGATATGATATATACATCTCAATCCTTGTAGAAACCAAACTCAACGGGCAACATGTAAATAAGTGTATGACGGTATTTCACTTTAGTATGTATCTATGACTCAAGAAAGAAAGGT
This sequence comes from Eumaeus atala, assembly GCA_017140195.1. Lineage (NCBI taxonomy): Eukaryota > Metazoa > Arthropoda > Insecta > Lepidoptera > Lycaenidae > Eumaeus > Eumaeus atala. The sequence goes on from JAFELO010000118.1 coordinate 230,244, forward strand.
GGCGCGTAGATGGAGACGGCATAACTTATAAGATGTATGCCAGTTTCCCTAACTTCAATTTCGCTTTAATGCTGTTGATCCCGAGCTGGGATTTGCTGTGACGTCGTAGCGGGATGATTTGATGAGTATTCGGCTGACGCGACATACAAGTCTCGTTTCCAGTTTCCCGTCACGCGCACGCTTCAAATAAGGCTTACGCCCTGTTGTCGCGTCTTACCCTCCGTATCTGTAAACACCGGAATAACTAACGCGCTCATAAGTTACTGTTTCAAAGGATTGTTTTATCATTTTATGGTTGCTATTTTTTAACCCCAAACTGTGAGGGTGTGCTGAGTTTGGTGTTTGTATATAGTTTGTTATTGCGTGAGCCGATTTAGATGTGCATACTACAAATTATTTTTAGCTACTGTTGTTCTTAGATTTTTTTTATCGCAAATAAGAACTAAATAACCTTAGGCATCTAAAAGTAAGTCTAAATTTGAATACCGCGAGGAAAATTTCAGTAGTGCTGCTAATAATACTTTCGGAAAGTTTTCTTGAAAGAAGCATTGAATGACTTGCGTCGTGTAAAACATTCATTGCATATTTTATGTAATGAAATATTCAACGTGAGGGCGCGGTGCGGCGCACGTTCCTTTACAGATGGCACACGCGGCGCTATCCCACTTTTATTTTAAGTTAAATTGATTTTGGCAAAGCTGAAAGTTTTGACAAGTATTAAATATTTTTACGAACAGACCTACCTCTTAGAACTTTTAGAATAATAGTCAAAAGTGATAATTCCTACATTCAACATAACATAAAAGTGATTTGTATCTGAATTTTCGAAAATAAGCCATTGGATTTTGATTATAATTTAGGAAGTTTAGCCAATAATTTCAAGCCATGTTTTCGAGTAGTCAATTCTACTTTGACATCTTGCAAGTTTAAATTTTTGCACAACCTGCAACTGACATGCAGCGAGCAATATCGATATGATAGATGTACACTCCTGTTCTATCAAATATTATTGTATATAAAAGATCTAAAGCCAGAAAAAAATGTCTTTATATATCTTACAAGTTTAAGTCAAATCTAAAATTAAACTGCATAATGAAGCGTGAAAGTAGAATATACTACCCATTGGGAATTAATTAAAAAATTAATGCATTTTTTTTTTCGAATATAAAACCACGAAGCCCATATAAGATACAAAAATTTGAAAACATATTTGGCCATGGCACTGAAACACTATTCAGTGAGTACCTTGTTATAATCCTTTACCGTACAAACGCTCTTTCAATTCCTTTAAATCCCTTTATTGTAAGCCCTTGAACGTTTTCTGAGAACCCTTGATCCTATTGAACAGAGTATTGTGAAGATTATATAGAAAACACAATATATGATGTAACATGGAAGGTATTCTGAATTTAAAAAATTCAGAATAATTTCCATGATTGATGGATTTGTATTAACCAATAGGGATGACATGATCATGTATGATCAAATCCTTCTTTTTATATTAAAGAAAAAAAAAAGACAGAATCATTGCAAGCGAGCCTTGCTATGTTGGAGATGTAACGTAATTTTCGTTTTTTTTTGTGAATATAAAGTGATTGAACTCATTTGTTTTATTACATTCCAGTTAGCAGTTTTTTCACTACACAAATTACATAAATGTCGTGATAAGGACTTTGGGCCTAGAAGTTTCTTCTTCTAATAAAAGCTATAGAAGGCTGTTTTGTAATTCAATTTTGTTTTGGAATTTCATATTGTTTTACGTCAGATGTATACATTATTTACTTTTTAACTAAATAGTTAGCAACAGAAATCTGAAGACAGAGATGGTTTCCATTTTTAACCACAGACGGAAAATTATATTATAAAAAAAACACTCTTCATGTTTTTTTTAAATATAGGGGGACAAACGAGCAATCGTAGCCTTTGAGCGACTACCGACGCCCATGAACATCACCGATGCGTTGCACTCCTTTTCACCTCGCCCCCCTATGGGCCACGCAATACTCACAAACGGCAGGTAACGCTACACCGTAGGTGTAACATTTTCACTGTCACATTTCACCAAAAACTGCAGTTACAGTTGCCAAAGGAAGAAGCAAAGCCGCTGCCTTTTCATATATTAATGCCATTCTCTTTATAACAACAATAGGGATATTATTTATGTTTTATATATTTCCACACGAAAAAATAACTATTGCCTTAATGATATGACAACGTGACTTGCGACTAATGGGGTGACATCTTAACTTTTGTTTTTATTGGTGGCGTGTAAGACGGGTCCGGGGGACGGCGGGCGGAGGTGCACGCTGGCGGAATGTTAAACAGCGTGGCGAGTATGGCCTAACAAATTGACGACAACACCGGTTGAAGCTTATGTCGCCCTGGTGTTTATTACATAAATCCTTTAATTTATTCTCGGTGGTAGTAAAAGTTTGCAAAAAATTTACCCAAGGTGATACAGAGATCATTTGATATTAGAACAATTCTCAATGAAACATTTTTTATATTTTATGTAGCGAAGGGCAAATGAGCATTAGAATCCATTGGTGACCTCCGATGCTGATTGTCCTGGTCCCATTCGATTGCAATGACAATGGAACAGGTTATTACATCATATGGCTTCCACAGTCCGGCTACTATGATACCGGGATACGAAAACCTTAGGGATAATCACACTTAATCTAATCGATATATTTACATCGAAGTAATGAAATTGTTGATATTAAAAAAATCGACAATTAAATATAAAATTCTAAAAGATTCTGAAGTACAGTACTAGAATATATCTTTGGCACATACTTAGCTTTTCTCCGACCAATCATATAGTGGCATTAAATGAAAGTATCATATGCATGCTGGAAGTCGTTAAATATAGAGAGTAGCAAGTTGATGATAATGATTACATTTTAGTAATTTCAGAAATGCTTCCATGACTATGCACTATGAATATCACCTATGAACCGCGTACACTATTAGATTGCATTGACGGAAGTCACGAAAATGTTAAAGCGAACCGTTGCATACAAAACTAGTTGCAAAACTTTATTGCACTTACACACAGTCATCTAAGCCTGTAGGTATGTCTATAATATGCCAATAATATAACAGAATAATATTCTATGTCAGCCACGTCGAGTTTCTATTGAAATTTCTTGTTAAGAAATAACGCAGTTCGGAGTTTTTCTTACCGTTCGCTGAATAGGACAAGCATACAACAGGAATCAATCAATATGTCAATACACCTATAGGCACCGTCAATTATATTTGTAATTGATTATTGAACCCAAGAGAAAGAGTAGGAGGAGCTGATCTGGCGCAGGTGACAAGAGGAGTAGATGAAGACCTCACCCCATTGTATAAACCAAAGTTGATGGGATTGCTCCTTGGAGGTGGCGTGAGTCCTTTAAAGACAAGAAACGCAACAGCACTTTAGAGTTATGGTTCTTTTTATCGGGGTCCAGTGGTTTATGGTTCTTTTTATCGGGGTCCAGTGGTGTGTGGGGCTCGTGGCACATGATAGTGTCAGATATTCGTGATCCCAGTGCCGCCTTTGGCGAGGTGCCCGGAATTACATATCATAAGGGCACATCGACGGCTCGTCAGTCCCCCAATAAACCGATACCACCTCCAGTAGGGCTGTCTCGTACCACAGAGCAAAGCCGCCGACTTCGGGCCAGTGCAATGGGGAGAGGTTTCCATACTCTTCGCGTAACTCAAGCGCAAAAAAGAACTGTGTGCTCGACACTCGACCAGAATTTACCGTATGAATGAACAATTAAAAACTGCTACATTAGCGCGGTAAAGCGAAAACAGATACGCGGAGATGTCTTCTCCTACCCGCCAATTGGCCACCGGCTATTCACATACCGCACGAGACGCGACAGCATACCTGATCCTTTACGGCGATGTCATGTGAACGAGAGGCACCTCCGAGGACATACAAGCCCAATTTTGCGGCAATGTAACACATCGCCGCCTTTTAATAAAAATGCTGTAGTCACTCTCTGCAGAATTAAGCACAAAAGTATAATTGAAGCACACTCAGCATAACAAAAATGTATTGTCTTGGCGCAAATAGCCTTATCGATGGAAAATTTGTGAAAAGTGTTATCATCTAGATCGACATCAGCGTCAATAACTATTTCTATTAACACCGTAGGATGATTTTGATTACATGACGATCAGTTAAAAACCATTTGGCAATATGATATTTTAATCAAATAAAACCGTACATAAATCTAGTTGTTAAAAAAGAATGTGCGTGACTTGGCAGGCGCCACGAGGTCGCCTTCAAGTAAAGCTATGAGTTGGTCCTAGACGCTATAACCAGCGCAAAATGACCTTCGTGAACTTTAGTCCCCCAACAACATTTCACATTTATTCATACGTGTGCAACAGAGCGAGGAACCAGCGTATGTTGGCGAGGGTTTACGTGGTTAATACCAGTGAAACACGCGTATGGAAATTACGGAGAAATCAATCACGAATCGCCTAAATATACCACAGACATCAACAATGGAAATGAATATTGTTTGATGGTTTTTCCATAAAAATGATATCTGTGACTACTATTCAATATAATATAATATATAGGTATGTAATTTAGCGTGTTCTTATTTTGATAACTACTTATGTAATTTTGGATGGATGTGAGTAACAGGAGATCGATCGTCTTGGCGTTCATTGAGAGAGGCCTATGTCCAGCAGTGGACCGATAAGGGCTGACAATGATGATTGTAATTTTAATTTTTAATAAGAGATATTAAATATTTTTATCAAAGATTCGTCATCATTGTAGGTTATGATGTACGTTGTTCATCCAAGCGAGGTCTCGGGTTCGAATCCCGCAACATCGAATCAAAAACAAAATGTGTTATTAGGGTTTTTTAATTCATAATAACAACCCGGAGTCTGGATGTTTGCAGAGTTACACCCCCGTGCCTCGCCGAGCACGTTAACCTGTCGGTACTGCACCTAACTTCCCTACCATCGAATAGGAGAATGAGGGAATGGAGAGTGCACTTGTGACTGCGCAAACAATTGTGCATATAATATGTCCTAGCCGATGGATCTTCTCCAAGGAGATGACCCCCTGTAGCCGTAAGCCGCAGCTAGGACAACATTATTTTTTGTTTATTGTTAGGGAAAAACGACAAACGATAGTAACGATAGAGTCTCAATACTAGGCCCTTTCTCAATTTGGACTAGCCACATAGTGTCCACATGGCCCATAACAGAAAATATCTACAAGGATTAGGTTTAGAGAGACATCAAAAATTCCCTTATTGTTAAAGTCACTAAAGGATTTATGGTCGAATTACGAAAAAAGTTTGTACAAAAGTAAATTAAAACTTTTAAATTTCTTAGAACCCCGCAAAAAGGTAAGAGATAATGAATCTTTATGACATTAGATGTTAAAGTTCTTTAAAGGTTACGCACCTCGAAAACACTTTCATATTAAGATTAAAGAGAGTTTTATACTCAATACATACTGACTCTAGAGACTTTCCACTATCAATTAAGTAGTTAGTCTGGGAGTTCCTTCATAATAACGAAATTAAATTATTTGGACCTAGTCGTATGTGTGTATTTTAGTATTTTTAGTACTAACGGACATTCAGATTTTGTGACGTTTTACTTTAATAAAACCACAGTTTAAACGTACGGCGGATCCATTGGAAAGATGCTTAAATTTCGAATCGATCGCATTTCTGAAAAATGGTTGTCGGTTGATTCACGTTATAGACTCCAGCTTTTATCTAATTTGAAAATCCTTACATGCGAAGCTCGCTTGGTGGCTCATTTCTAGGACACAGTGCCCAATAGTGGGACGTATAAAATTATAGCATATAGAATACGTAAGCAAATAATACAATTGTAATTAGGGGTACCCGTAGAAGAACACCAAAAGGCGACAGAGGAAGATAACATACGGTCACGATCTTCAGCATTGGGAATGCTCCTCGCATTGAGAAAGAAAGGATACAGAAGAACATGACACTTAGTTCGAGATCCTCGCCACTCACCATCCGCTCAATTAACATGAGGGCGACATGTATCATATATATAATCTAACATTTTTCAACATATTTGGTAAATAGATCAATAAACAATCACCTATTATTACTCCAAAACTAGATGCGTATTTATCCATACGGCCTTATTTTGAAGTATGAAAAATATGAAAATTATTAAACTTTAGCTACCTAACTATTACTGGATGTTTGTAGCGTTACAAAATTGCTTCTATATTCGACACAAAAAAAAGTCTAGCGTACGTGACCGTAATACATTTCATATGGTAATCTGGACTCATACTGAGCAGACATTAAATCAGATAATAAAATACACATCAAAAAATTCAGAATCACTTACGTTTCAGGACGCAACCGCCAGGCGGTGGTCCATTGCCAATAAAAATGTAAATAGTACCAATAAAATTTTGCTTTGAAGTAGCGCAGTAGAAGCTTTGACGTGTTCTATCCGAGATAGCCTTTGTCAGGACATTGTCTGCGACACGATCATCGAATACAATTTTAAATGCCTATAGATGGGGTTTTATAGGATTTTTAATATTAACTTATGCCTTCCTTGCCAATAATGTAAATCTAGTGCATTTTAAAAATATAGAACGTGTGTTACGAAAATTACTGCTATTTACAATAAAACTACTTTTACGGATTCTATAGCGGTTTCTTTAATTATTTAACAAACCCGACGTTTCAGAAGCTTTACAGCAACCGTGGCCACGGATGGCTAGTTAAATTATTAAGTAAACCGCGATAGAATTCGTAAAAGTAGTTTTATTGTAATGAGTAACATTCGCGTAAACTTAAGACATCAAAATTACCGCTAATCACGAAAACTGAGAGATTGACTATTCATGTATTTAGAATCCACAACTTTTTCGATAGGAATTCTAATTTATGGCTAAATTAATTATTATTTTCGTCTTTAAATTAGTTTTTTATGTAAGTGCTTGCAGTGAACCGAATCTTGCATTTGTAACTTATTACGTTTTGGTTTCCGCACCTCAATAATGAAGATGGTGTTTTACAGAATTACTTTAGTATGTTTGATAAAAAGGCTAATATGACACCAAATTTCTATGTATTTCTTAACACTAGTAAATACTAATAGAAGTTATTTATTATATGTGACGTAGCTGTGTGTATAAATCGTCGTATTACATTACGGCTAGGCTTGTGAGCCAAGGACTAGACGGATTGTCATTGTAAGATTTGGAAATAGGGCGGCTGACATTTGGTTTAATTGAATATTGATTTTAGGCAGTACTGATCGATACAAATATGAAAATAGGCCTAGTGTTTTGAGTGCAAATAAAAAAATAAACAACCTTCGGGCCTATCCGGGCACAGTTTTTTATTTGTCTGTCTTTGACAATAAACGCCATTGTTGTTGTCATAAAAATGTCAAGCATTGCCGCGTGTGTTAAAATTAGGCACTAAAATGTGTCAAAGACTCAGTAGTAATTCACTGTATTTCAATAAGGCTAGCTTTTTTGCAACATTTCAGGCGGAATTTCACTCAACCATATTCAATCCGGCTAATCGTATAACCGCCATAAAGCATAACGGCGCTGTTTTTGAATATGGCTAGCCGTAATGAAATACGGTGATTTAGACATTTCTACTGCGACATATATACCTTCACGCCAGGTCCCTAATGGGCTAGTCAGAGAGTACGAAGTTCCAAATATCACTCTTATTGGTATTTTAGCTATTAGATAAGGAAAAAAAAACTTTTTGTGATTTATCTAATATCTAACTATTAACTTATGGTTATTTTTATACAAAGTAAACACTATACAATTAATCAACTTCAGGGTAAATGATAACAACAACAACACAACTTTCTTACTACTTCTTATAACTTGTATTAATTACACGAAAAACAAAATACACGTAATCACAAGACACCCCTTTTTCACAACAATGCCAGCCGGGCCATCTGAAGTTTTCTTAAACCTTACACAACGCTACAGTACAGTCACCTTATTAAGCTAGACTATGTGAAAAAACAAAGGGTAATAGCGATGTTATGCTATTATTTATTGTGACTTCATATCTTAGAATGTTACGTCTACTTGCAAGTTACCAATTTATTCATAGAAATATATACGTACCATTGATATCTAGGACATAAAAGAATTTCAATAAGTATAATGTTATTCAGGATGATTCCACCAGCCTGGGTCGGGCAGAGAGCATTTGAATAAACCGATATCATGGTCCCCAAGCAAAATATTGTCCGCAGATAGCTGTTCTCTTTGAACTTAAAAAAACATATGCATGCTTTGTTTTCATGTAACTTATTATGTCAGATATGATATCTCAGCATTGGAATATGGTTTTTGTTTTCTTTGATATTTCTTCTCGAATACCACTAAAGGTTTATTTAGTGAAGGGCGTTTTGATCACTACTATATTAGCCATCTTGCCGTATTAGTCCACAGGATTGGGGTCGCACCTCTAGCTGATATAAGCATATATTTGTTGTAGGAGCCCGACGTTACACAAGTTGTCCTCATGAAAAAAACTAAATTTGATTATACCTTTGGGGAGTTGGAAGTGTTACGGGAGTACTTCACTATAGCGCCTCCGGGGACAACGTACTTTCAAACAATTTTGTCATAAACATTACTGGTAGCAAATAATGCACACTCAATAAACCGAGAGAATACTCGGCCTAGCACATTCAATTCTAAAACTCAAATCTACCAACTGTTATTTAGTTCAGTTCAGACTAGTTAATTGTGTGAAGTTCTAAAAGTGTGCGATAATTAGTTGTGATTTTATATTTTTTTTAACAAAGCAATCGGACATAGTTTTTGCAAATGGAGCAAATCAAGCAGCGTGCCGTCATTAAGTACCTCCATAAGAAGGGGCTATGAGTGAAAGCCATCCATGATGATACGGTCAATACTTTACGAGATACTGCTCTGAGCTCTGTCAGATTCATCCGTCAAAGAGTGGATAGCAGAATTAAATCGTGGTGGAGAGAGTGTGAAAGATGTACCTCACTCTGGAAAGCTTACGACGTACACTGCTGATGAAAATATTTAAAAAGTAATTTTGGGAGAACGCAGATTAAAAATTAAAGAGATAGCCAAGATTATAGGCATTTCCTATGAACAAACTCAAAACATCATAGTCAACGAATTGGGTTTCCACAAGGTGTATGCGACGTGGGTTCCGCGACTGCTTTCAGTTGAACAAAAAGGACGCTATTAACTGTTTCTCGTGACTATTCGGAGTTATTTGAAGCATATGCAGATGATTTTTTGAATCGGTTTATTACAATAGACAAACAATCGAAGCAATCGAGAAGGCCTGGTTCACCACCCTCTGAAAAGGCTAAGGCGATTTTGTCGGCAAATAAGGTAATGGCTTCAGTATTCCGGGACTCAAAGGGTGTAATTATGATTGAAAGAAAAAGTGGTTGATTATCTTGAAAGGGGTCAGACTATGAACTCTGGTTACTACTGTATCTAACTACGTCGTTCACGAAAGGAAATAGAGGAAAAGCGTCCAGGTATGCTCAGAAGGGAAGTCCCGTTTCATCAAGATAACGCCCGTGTTCACATGTCTTTGCAATCAATGGCTGAAATGCACAATTGTGGATTTGAACTATTACCTCATACGCCTTCTTCACCTGACGTGGCATCGTCAGACTTCTTTTTGTTCCCTAACATAAAAAAAGCACTTGGGAGGGCAAAGATTTTCGACAAACGACGAGGCCGACAACAGTAGACGCATATTTCGTCTCTAAGGAAGAATAATTTTTTTCAACGGTCTAAATGCTTTGAATGGGAGATGGCAAAGGTGCATCGAACTTGATGGTGATTATGTAGAAAAATAAAAATATAACTGATTTGTTATGTATTTATTTTCTTGGTTAGGCCGAATTCTTTTCAATTTACCCTCGTAACAATTAAATATAACATGTGGTCAATGTGTGTTTTGTGCTGTTTGTGGGTTTCATCTAGCCGTTGTTTTTTGCAATCATGCTCATTTTAATCCTTGCAATCATGCACTGTCTCCGCTTCGGTTGCGGAGGGATTCTGGTAAAACACACTGCTACTTCTATTTCTTTTCCGATTAAAGTCGATGCGGGTGTTAAGGCAATTCTTTTTTCATTCTCTCGGACTCCCAACGATCATATCAGAAGGCCTCGAGTGATGGCCGCTATCGATCCTGAAGACACAGGATAATAACGAACTGCGGTGGGCCAAGTTCGTTTTTTTTAATTAATACGTTACCGATTACCTGATGACGAGTCACTAGCTACGCGCGTAGACACCAACACAACCAAAACGATGTAATGCTCTAAGTGTTAGGGTAAAACCAATTACCCTCAGGCCATTGCAACAATATTCTGAAGCTATCCATTTGACGTCAGTATACTGCGAGCAAGATCCTGTTTTTTAAGGGCCCCTTGTTTGGGTTGCAACATTTTATAGACATCAGATTACTTATGTTGTCCTTATCTTGTTTGATAGGATATATTAGACTAACGTGGCAGAGAAAGTTACTCTTGCATAATTGTCATCATCATCATCATTATCTGCCCTCGTGGGTCCACTGCTGGACATAGACCTCTTGCAATGAACACCAAGACGACCGATCTCCTGCTACTCACATAAGAATAATAATCATAATTGTCTTAATTCTTTGAAAATCTCAACGAATGATATACCTTCTGGTGATGTGTTGATGACACCACATCACCAGAAGGTATATAGTAGTATAGTAGTATAAGGTATATAGATACACACATAAATAGTTAACACCAAATAACTGCCTGCTCGTTAAGAAATAAATCAGGACCTTACTTCTATAAGGTCTAATGCCGTTACTTCTACAATTTAAATATAAATAGTATTAATTTCACTAATAAATTACATACACGCATGAACTCGGTACTGCCACTTACGTCAACGCCGTGCCAGATGAATGACAAATATTTGACGTAAGGATAGGGTAAATTTATATTCGTATCACAAACACCGAAGTAATTCGATGGCTGATTGGATTTCACGACGGTATCATTGCCTAAGGGATACGCGACTTTATCTGTGTACTTACAAAATAATTCAACCTTCAATGGTGAAATGTAGTGTCCGACCGGAACTGGTTTTCTACCCGAAAAAGAAATCGAATTTCGGCATTGATCTCAGTTCGAAACCGTAACCAAAACCGAAACTTCCTGACAATAATCATTTTAAGGGAAATGTAAATTCAACGTTGGTAACACTATCGTCACGCATTCACTTGCTTACTCCACATATAAGTTGGTGAACAAAGAAAGAATGGCAGTTACGTTTGGCATATTACTGTATGGGCAAGAGAGACATTTTATTTTTCTCATAGCCACTTTTTATATTATAGGAGCATTCGGATCCTTTTGATAACTACCAACACCCACTAGGATCCGCATAATAATTATGCAAATGCGTTGTCCTCATTTTCCCCTCCCCTGCAATGCGCCACCGGCTACTCACAAGCCGCATAAACACGACAGCGAAGCTGTCATTTTACGAAGGTATTATGTGAGCGTCAGGTACCTCCCCGGTCGTGCCGGTGCAATACCGCTGTAATGCAGCATGCTACCTACAGTTACGTCTCGTATATCTAAAGAAGTTTTAATTCGATCGTGTGATCTGAAGCACACTCGTTTCTTATTGTTTTTTTTTTTTATTTATCTTTAAATCACATAGATATGCAGTCTTCGACATTTCCGCCGACATAATCAAGCTACCAGTACAACACTTTAGATAAAAAATAATAATGGCGTCTCAGTAACAATATAGAACCTCTCGATTTAAGTTTAAGGGTGGTTTCGATCAAATATTAATTTACCAAACGGACATGTATCCGTTCGTAGTGATACTTAGTAGATTAGTAGATAGAAGTACGTAACCACTTATTACAAGTGCGGACATAAAAAGTACACAGTTAGGTACGGAGGTAGGTACCTCCTACTTACACTTACCTAAGTATCTGCAATTGTTTTTAAAATAGGCCAAGTCCGTCTTCATGGCTTGGCTTTCGACTAAACCGAAACCCATTTTTTGTCGAAACTCGACCGAAACCGAAACCGAATGTTCGGTCGGACCAAATAAAAGTGTCTCACACCATGCCGACTTGTTATAATAGGCAATATTTTTTTAGCATACAGCTATAAAAAAAAACAAACTATAATGAACAGTAAAATAAAAGATTAATTAAATTTGAACAGGCATAAAAAAATGTCTTTGTTCTTCATTATAAGAAAACAATTACGATTTCATAAGTATATATTGTCTGATATAGAAATACAGAATCAGAGTGTATTCATAGGTTGTATCAAAGTAGGAGTCCTGTCAACATTTCTAAATGATTGTTGCTAAAAACCTAACCAGAGGACAATATGAAACCGACAATTGCGGGAGGGGACTCCCTATTTCTGTGATTTTATTATTTATTTAAATATGCAATCAGTAGTGTCGTACCAATACAATATTCCATGCTGGATTCGTGTATTGTTCTGCGGTATTCTCAATTTATTGAGCTGATTTGTTTGCGCCGAGACGCCTTTGACTCGCCGACTCGCTCGTGAAGGGTGCCCTGAGTGTAATTGAGAGTACTGCGTACCAGCTCGATTGTGTTCACTTTGGTGGTGTGTCACTACCTATTACAGTTTCCTGTTTGCTCAAATGCTTGAAAGTTAATTAATGAAATAGTTAAATCGTCGTCAATGACGTCATCAGAAATGTTATCGACCGGTTAGCTCAGTTGGTGACGTGGCAGCTAGTCCGCGTGTTACGCAAGACGTCGCGGGTTCGAATCCTGCCTAGGTCATGGATACTGCTACTTGTATTATATGTATTTGTATAATAAAATTTTTAAATATATAAAATTTCTTAAATATATAAAACAATATTAAATATATTTGGTCTAGTACCTGTAACACAAGTCCTTACGGTACTTAGCACAGGACTGGGATAACGTGGTGTGACAAGTCCACAGATATTATTATTAATCCTTTTGTCATGTATTTATTTATAATACAGATAGGCATTGGTACATCTATTAACGGCGATGGCCATTCCACGATGACAGCGGGTACGGTTCTAAAATTGTTTCCAAATGATCATTATTTGTTCAACTGTCATGCCGAATGATTTTGGTAGAAAAAGGAATAATTGAAATAATAATGTTAATGCGAAAGTTTGTATGAATGTCTTTTATTATTTCAAGACTAGAAAACTAGTTCCTAGTTAACGGTTGAAACTTGCCATGCATGTATGTAGGTTGTAATCTGGAATTACATAAAAACACTTTTCATCCCGACCTAGTTACTCCTTAGTAAGACATAAAAAAATAAAAAGTTAGTGCCGTACTGCATAGGAGGAAGTAGTGCCACGCATAGTGCTTGACACGACATCCTCCTATGCAACGCAAATGGGCCGGCACCACCGGGGAAGCACCTCTCGCTCACTTGAGAACACCAGTAAGGCGACTCCTACGATCTCGCATTTCGTTTGGTTTGTGAGTAGCCGGTGGTCCATTGGCGGGGAGATGAAAAGGAGGGCAATGCATCAGATTACTATTTTTCCCCCCAATTGTATAAAATTGGACTGGCGCGATCGGGGTTGTACCTACCTCTCCATTCCGCGGTACCGTTGCAATATGTCAGCTATGCAGGTACGTTTCATTCACATTGTGACATCCCGATGGCCCATTGGATGAAAAGAGGGGAACACGTCTGCATGGCATTATGGTTAGTAAATGATGCTGTAAATGGCGTATTTCAAAGAACGCCAAGACTTTTGATCCATGCTCTCGCAAGGTTGGACCCTAATTCTATTTTGTCTATTGAATTGAAATGAAAAAGTCTCAGTATTTCCAACATTCCGTCAAATGTGCGCATTATTCCAAAATATTTGAAGAAAAAATCGGGTAATTGTCTCAATTATTCGTAATGTGTCACAAATTGCCAATGTAGGTACCTCCTTATATTCAGAAAATGCACTCGAATGCCTTCTTTGTCCTTATACATCATTTAACAACACAAATCACCACTGCCAATAATTTAGCTCTAACCATTTCTACGTCTACATCGTTGGTTTGACTCATTGTTTTACCGCATAAAAATAGTACTAAATTGGTACAAGAATCTCGGATTTCTCCATTTCCGAAGAACACCTTGACAACCGCCAAATTTCTTTTGTATTTTAACACTATTTTAGCATCAAAGTTGAAAAAGGAGAGTATTTTAATTTCGTACGAAATTACTTAAAATAATGCAGCAAAGACTCTGTTCCGCCATAATGTCACAAATTTATGGAGCCGCCCTAAAGTATCTGTAAGTGATGCGGTTCCACTGCAAGTTCCGTAAGCGTAGTTTGTTTTCCTCTATTTTTGTCTAACAACAATCTTACTTTTCTAATATTCATAACTAGCAATCCGCCTCGGCTTTGCCCGTGGATGAAAGATACGGGATTGTTACTATAACAAAATTTAATTAACACCAAATTTTTCTCTCTATTTATTGGTGAACACCGCATAAATATCCGCTTTGTACATATTAAGAAAATCAATTACATGCAGCTTTTGGAGATTTTATTATATAATATGTTATATAGTAGGTATATTGTGTATTATAGTATCCATGGCCGCGTTTTAGAAATAAACTATTCACCAGGTTGACGTCCGTGCAGTAGCCAGTCAGGGATGGATGCGAGTAGCAGGAGATCGGTCGTCTTGGCGTTCATTGAGAGAGGGCTATGTCCAGCAGTGGATCGATGAGGGCTGATAATGACGACGATGACGATAGTATCCACATTGTAATATTATTCAAAAACCTCATATAGGAACAAAAACAATTTTGTCATAGAAACCACTTAGCATAAACTAGAATTAATAAGAACAGCTATTACTGATACTCATATTTATACCGCCCTTCCTCACCATTACAGAGAGCCTCTGCCGTACATAACTTGAGGGGGAGACAGGGGGTCGCAATTTACGCGTGTTGGTGCCTGGCACCTGGGTCGTGTCTCCTTTTACTTTATCCCGTAAAGATTAAGTTCCCCAAATTTTCCCGAATACGTAACGGTCCCGCCGTGAAGTGAGTCATTTAGCCCCTGTTTACTAGATTAGGGGATTTTATGTCACACAGGTTGCCGCGTTATACGTGATTAGGTATCATAAAGATGTACTCCCTTTTCTAATAAATTGATAAATATCCCATAAAACAAATTTATGGTCCTCATTTGCGATTATTCTTATTGAATTGGATTTCTTAAGATTTATATGGCGTTTTAAATTATATTTTGATACAATTTTGCATGTCTTTGTACTCAGGTCATCATGTAAAGATTTTGTAATGTATTTATATTATATAGTTATTGTGTATATTGTATATAATTTTTATATAATAGTGAAATACTTTGGTATAATATAATAGATAGTTCATATTATATATTATATATAATAATATTTTACTTATGGATAATGTAGCGCATTGTTTACAAACGTTTTGGAGTCGGTCTAGTAGTTATTGAGTTATCAAAACAACCACAGACACAAAAATATAAATGTTTTCTTTTTATAAAATTTGTACAGATTATTAGTTCGTATGATTTTTCGTCCGAATGTTATATAATAAATTGCAGCCGAGGGCATCCGTACCTGCATGCAATATAAACATTGTTACATAAGAAACTGAGAAACACAGACAAGTCCTGTCCATTACTGTACAATATCTCTAAATAGAAAATTTATTGTATCACCACTTTGCAATAAAGCCATAACACCGGCTATCAAACTAATAAAATTGTTGTAATAGAAAAATGAAGTTTATGACAGGGCTTTTACGTTAGCAGATAAAGTAAGAAACAAAAGGAAACATTTAGAGAATCATTGGAATGGTTTTTCATGTTTATAACACAACATTAGCTAGTGGGCTGCGCAGTCCGGTGGAGTACGTACGTGCGGCGTAATCGCCGGCCGTGGACGTCTACGGAACACGGAAAACCGTTCAGACAACCCCCCTCGTGCCCCCATCTGCACCCACCATTTTTACGATGAATCTTCGTTTCTCCGCATCAAGAAGTAATTTTAGTGTTCCTTTGCCGATTCAATGATAGCACTCGGCTTGATTGGTTAAGCCCCTCTTTGATTTAATTTCAGGTTAAGTTGTTCTTCGGTGGATCCTGTGGGACTTCGATACGTGTCAATCTTATTGACATTTGTATCGGTTATAGCCTTGCTCCGGAACGAGTTCGTTGGGACTTTGACCGCTACTTGAATTAGCCTCTATAGATAATTACATTTCTATAAAAATGGTGTCGTAGAAATTTTAAGCGATTGATTTTTAAATTTAATTTATTACGAAAAAAATATTTAGTAATAATATTCATAAAATTGATATTATTATGTGTCTAGAAGAGATTTTATGAGGATTGAATAATTTCATTCACGTTTCCATTAATAAACTGGAAACAGGAAATGAATAATATATTTATCTGTTTCTATGTCTAAATTAGGCAAGCTCTTCCGCTAACATATGGCTTCAAGGGAAACCTGTAGTTCCGTGACATAAAGAATTAATATGAAACAATACTAACAAATAAAAAGCTTCACGTCAAAATCCTTAAGGGTAGCAGAGCCCGAAAGATTGTTATCCTTATAAAAAATCGGATTTTGTAATAGGTCATGTGTATATATATATATTTATTATAATATCTGGGATATATAGGATTTTTCAATTCATTATTGTGTCTCTTTAACGGATTTTATCACGTCATATATATATATATATATATATATATATATAAATTCTGCCTTGATCCCTCAAGATTTTATATCCCGACGTTTTGATAACCTTTCGGCTGCCATGGTCACGGGTAGACTGAAGATTTTAGTCGTCTGGTTGAGTATTTATATGCAGCAGAATCATTAACAATTAATTAGTTCGATTCATCCAAAACTTGCAGCTGGGATGAGACATTTTTTGTTTTTGACTTAATTTTATTTATCACCGGATCCCAAGCAGGTGGTAAGAACCAACTCTCTGTTAAAATTTGAATGCTTTTTAATTTCAATCGCCTCACGAATCATCCTTAGACGGAATCGAGATTCTTTCGCGAGGATTTGAGGTCTGTCCAATCTAATATAATGGCGGGCGTTATCTTGTACATGTTGACAAACTGCAGACTTAGTAGAACGACGATGTTTAACATCTGCAATATGTTCCCAAACGCGTGTTCTTACTGATATTTTTGTTTGACTATTGTATGAAAGCCCACGGTCGCAATCGAGTTTATACAATCCTGCATCCTGTAGGGGGATCCGAGGCTTTACCGGTGGTAAGAACTGACTTATCTTTTTTGGCGGCTTGAAGATAGTTTTAATAGCAGCACGCTTCAGGATGTAGCCAATCTTGAATGAAAATGAATTAAATGTTCTTTATTGTGCAGAAGGTAAAAGGAACACATACAATCGATGTATAAAGTACGATACAAAATAAAATACAAATGCACACAAGGGCGGCCTTATTACTTTAAAGTAATTTCTTCCAACCCAAGTCTTAAAGATTATAATAGATAGAAAATTACATAAAATAATTGTAGGTAGTGCACAATCAAATACCCAAGAAAAACGATATATAAATAAATAAACAAAACATATACATAAATTGCATACCTATACTACATACATATACTCATACATACACATACACATACATACCCATATAATATAATACCAATAAAATATACATACCGATGATTCTTGATTAAGACAATGATAAATTAACACCATTGAACACGAATAATGCAATTAGAAGTCACAAAAATTTTAAGTAAGTACTTTTATGTTTCGCAGTTCAAATAGTGATTTTTTTACTAATGTTTTAAAATTGTCAATAGTCTTTGCGCGCTTAACGTGGATAGGCAAGGCATTCCAAAGTGAAATGGATCGAATTGTGAATGATAACTTAAAATATTTAGTACTATGAACAGGTATTTCAAGAAGGAGGTTGCCAATTGATCTTAACTCTCTACAATCGGACGAACGAAATATAAATTTTTCCTTAAAGTACACAGGCGTTTCTAGGGTCAAATAAAATGGTGTACAATAATGTAACCATCCAGACTTTACGGCGAGCACGAACCGGTAACCGATCGAGTTTCAAACGGTATTAAGTTTTATGCTCATACTTGCGTACGCTTAAGATAAATCTAATGGGCAAATTCTGAAGGCGCTTTAGCTCGTTAAGTGTTTCTCGGTCAAGTTTACGAACGAGGTGTCAGCATTATCAAATATAGATGTAGTAACGCTTTAGAAAATGTTTTTTTAGTACAGATAGGAAGTAAGTTACATAGACGTCTTAAAGAATGCCACGACGCAAAAACCCTCCTACTAACTTTCTTAATGTGATGTGTGACCATGACAGGTGTTCGTCTAAATATACACCAAGGTTTTTTACGGATTTAGAGAAGGGAATTGTTAGTCCGTTTAAGATCACCGGCGGAAGCGTGTGTGTGTGTCCTGTCAATCCTGGAAATCATACCGGGACTACCAATATTAATTGTTTCAACAGGATTTATCACTAGACCATGCCATTTACTTGTTTATGGCGTCAATAGCCGAGGGCAAAGCGTCTAAAGTAGACCGTGCATAAATTTGCAGGTCATCGGCGTACATATGAAAGGAGGAAGAAATAGATAAAGTCAGATTACTAACGAAAAGAGTAAAAAGAAGAGGAGACAAGACACCACCCTGTGCAACACCGGCAGCAACCGAGGACCAGCCCAAAAAATTCTCTACGTTTTTTACTCTCTGTTGGCGTTCCAGGAGGTAGTAATGAAGCCACTGTATCACAGAAGACGAGAAGTTTAGTGACTGCAATATACTAATAAGGATATCATGATCAATTGAATTAAAAGCATTACTAAAATCTAAAGGTGAAAGTACAGTAAGCTGTTTATTGTCCATGGCCTAGCGAATGTCCTCAGTGATCTTAACCATAGCAGTAGTTGTGCTATGATCAGATATGAAACCCGACTGTAAAGGGTTTAAGATGTTATATTTATTTACATAATTTGTGAGCTGATGGTGTAGAAGTTCTAAGACCTTTGTTAGAAATGGTAACACTAAGATAGGACGATAATCAGTCACCATTTTTGGTCGAGTGTACTTGGGTATAGAAATAATGTTAGCATCTTCCCATATAGTCGGGAAGACGCCGTAGCTAATGGAAAAATTAAAATATGAGTAGGAACAGGAACCAGGACGAAAATAGTAATAATCATTTTACGACTTATACCATCTACTCCAATAGCATTGGATGATATGGACGTAACATGTTTCACTTATGGATTTGTAATTGGATGACGTAGGAGGCGGAAGATGAAAAATGCTGACTTAGAGTATCTTTGTCTATGACATTGGAATCACTAGAGTCTGAGTTTTTACCAACCCCAAGAGTTTTAAGAAATTTCCATATTTTATGTGGGTCAGCTTTCTCGAAATATTCATGAATATGTCGTCGCTGAGCATCACGGTACATTCGATTACAGTTACATAATGTAGCGTATTTTGCTCGATGCTCGTCGGAACAGCTTTTCTTATGTTTTGCTTTGGCAGCATGCTTTAAATTTATTAATATTTTTATATCTATTGATAACCATGGTGCTGGCAGATGTTTAAATTTTACCGGCTTTATAGGTGTACGTTTAACATAAAGTTCGATAACAAGGGAATTAAATATTTGTAAAATACAAATATCATCATCATCTATTGTATCTGCCGCAAAAAGCAAAAAACAAAAAAGTCTGTACTCTGAGCATCATTCTTCAAATCATTAATATCTAAAGTTGAAAAATTACGTTGCAAGAGAATTTTGCGCTAATTTTTGGTGGCATTATGTTCTATGTGACGTAAATAAGATCATGATATGAGAAAATATCTGCCAAACACAGACCATGTGCACATAATCAGGAGAGGACACAAATATTAGATCAAGTAAAGATGGAGTGCAGCCAGGAAAGGAGTGGGTAGGGCTAAGTGGAAACATATGCATGTTACAGCCATCCAAAGTAGAAGCCAGTTTTTTTGACCGATGATCACAAGGGAGCATACAAGTATTAAAATCGCCCATGAAAATTAAATGTGAGTAATTGGGGGAAAATACTTCAAGGATATGCTCCAAGGATGTGAAGTAGTCGAAATGAGGATTAGGATAATAAGAAACCCCAAGAAGAACCTTATGATGAAATGATAACTGCACTTCAATAAGTAGGTATTCAAGAGAGTTTCCTGCTGGTTATGCAGATGAGCTGACAACAGTCAACGGAATATCATATCGATGGAAAATAGCCACACCGCCACCACCCTTCCCAATACGACAGTTCCTTATTAATTTAAAATCAGGAATATTATAACAAGCATGCGAGGCGGGGTTTTAACCACGTTTCAGACACAAGAATGGCACCTATAACCAGCACAAAAAGAAGCATATCAGAATAATGCGCAGGTATGCTCTGTCTAATATGGATTTCATTAAATTTCCCAGAGTTACAGAAAATTGACCCTAAATTATTTTTAAGAGAAAAACACGTAGTGCTCTGGAAGCTGTTATCGCTACTTTTAGATGACATTGAAAAAAAG
>JAFELO010000118.1:259154-298320 GCA_017140195.1 Eumaeus atala
CTGCAGACACAGCAGTCGAAACGGAGGCGGAGGCGACTCCGGGCGGCGTCGACGAGTCCTCCTCGGGCGCCGCTGGGCCAGCCATATCCGACTCGCGAGCCACAAGTGACGTACGTAGTGATTCGGGCGGGTCGTGTGCAGATAGGGATTGTGATGACCTAGAGGAGGCGGTCGAGTGTGAATCCTCCACTGCGACCAGCTTGGAGGGTCCTCCGGCGGGCGAGGACGCCGCGCGCTTCTGCGGGCGTAGCTCCTCCAGCTCCGCTAGGAACTCCTTCTTCTCCTCTTCAGAAGGAAACAGGGGCCTCCTCACGATCACCCGTTCAGCCCTCTTCCGTGGCATCTTCTCGTTGTTGGTAGGTCCTCCGTCGGACTCGCTGTTCACTGCCCCTACCTTTCTTCAAAAAGGTCGGGGAGTATGTCGCGCGGTGCGGCTTCGGACCTGTTGGGTCTAGGTCTCCTCTTATATGCCAGACTATATGTATACAAAAAGCTCGTTGGCTTCGTCCGAGTTCTAAACACGGCACGGAATAACAATTATTCCGGACCGCGTTCCGAACAAGGACGAGAGGGCTGGGGTGCAAGCGGGACGACACTATCTCTCCCTCACCTCCCGGCAAGAGAGGGACAGCAGGCGTTTCCGAGTGCGGTAGTGTGGATGATGTCTCCTCCATAAATATATCAGCGATTGCGGGAGATACAGGTGATCCCATTGCGACTCCATCCACTTGGTTGTAAAATTGATCAATCCACATCATATAGCCAGAAGTGAGGCAGTGTTTCAATTTCTAATAACACCGTACTGTTATTATTTTATAGTTACGATCTTGCCAATGTTACACGTCAAGCAGTCAGCCGGCGCCTGCTTTCTCTCCGACCCTGTTGAATTGCCGTCCCACAGGAGTGAATAGAGAGTGCACTTGTGTCTGCGTAGACATTTGTGCTTTATAATATGTCCTGCGCAGGTATAGATGGCCGTAATTCTAGGATGACATTATTATGTATATGTCGTAGTCATATTGTGTAAATCGCTGTATAACATAACGGCTGGCTATTTGTAAAAGCAGGGCCACCTTGTTTTTTGGCCAGTCAACGATTAGCCATGTTGTCATTGCGAGACCTTCATTAATATGTCAGCTAACGTTTGGCCTCATTAAATCTCTTTATTTTAGGCACTGACGGTGATCGATACAAGAATGAAATTAGACCGGTAGCTACGCTCACGCCTAAACCTTCGAATCTATCATAACATAACTTTTTAATTCTGTATTGTGCAATCGACGCTATTGTTGTTGTAATATCATGACAACACCGCGAGTGTTAAACTAAAACGTGTCAAAATGGCGTATAACGATTCACTTAATTTCAATAAGGCTAACTTTATTGAGTATCGTATGACTCCGAGCTGGCCGCCACAAAATAAAATTGCTCTGTTTTTGAAAATGGCTAGCTGCAATGAAATACAGTGATTTAAACAATCCGACTGCGACATATACATTCATAAGTGCGTCACTATTATATATTCATCTAAAGGGTCTGCTTTCCTAAATCTCAGAAAACCCAAACTTGTATCTTTTCATTTTATACTCCCATTGTACCGGTATCTCATTTATTAACAAGTCACAATATTTTCTATTTCGGGTAAGGCCAAGACTCACGTCGTGAGCTTCGTGAGGAAAAGAGAGCATAGCAACGTTTTTGAATGGCAAATGTCTGAATGTCCTCGGGCAACGGTATTCATTTAAAGGCTCCGACAGTTCGTTTGCCCTTTTAAGTATTACACTTATATAAAGAGATATTTCACCAGGAATTACATATTAATTTCTATTTACATTGAAATTGTTACAAAGAACAGAAGAGACCAGAACAGTACAAAACGGAATAAAACTAAATAGAACATTCTAAAGTGGAACCAAATATAACACACACAAGATAAGAGTAGAACAGAACAGGACAGAAAAGAATAGAATAGGAAACATTTTATTCAGAAAGTAGCATTACACATACATTTATCAACCTTCAAGTCATGTTTCAGTTAAAAGGATATATGATACGTCCCTTTAATTAACGGATAAAGGATGATCAGATGATTCGTGATCCTTACGCTAAACTCAATTACGTAAAAGCAATTACGATTGCGCGTTTTCTAATCCACAAATAAACATTCATATAAAATCTTTGAAAGGCAAATATCGATGTTTCGAAAAAAATACGAACTGAAAAAGTCCATTAGTGGATCGAGTATGTTTTTCACGAGCGTAGCAGATGTGTCTCGTATGCATGTCACTTTGCCCCTGTATCTGCGCCGTCCACTGGGCCGGTCGTCATGAATACATAATACAAGGCCAGGACGCGAATTCTTTCGTTTATTATTCAATCATTCGTTCAGCGCGAGTCGGCTTTAATTTCATGGCGGGTGGGCACAGTGCCCCGGGCGGTGCCGCGGCTCCTCATCGTGGAGGAGAATATGTTTTATTAATATTATCCTTGTGTTTCGGCGTTAGTATAATCTGTTTCCAATTTCAAATTAAAATATATCCGTCGGTTATCATTCAATTTGGGAAAAGTAATTCTTTTTCCTTGACAGTACTTTACTGAGCCCAAACTAAATTATTAGATAAAGAACTATTATTAATCAATAATATATTCACTTAATTTTGAGTGGGCGGGTAGCATAATTCCCCGCATGATTCGATACGAAGAGAATGCACCCTTGTCTACTCCGAAGAACACGCAAGCCTGAGCAACATACTGACATAAGTAAATTTGTTCATAATAATAAATTTAATGCTAAAGCTTAATAAATTAACATGGAAAGGGTATTGATGTCTTAAATTTATGTAAATGTTGCTCATCAGTCTACCCGTGATCATGGTTGCTGTAAAGCTTCTGAAATATTTTACGACGGTCCTAATTTCTTCATTACTGAATTTTATTTTGAGAATAAAAACATATTAATGTGTCTTACTTTTTATATTTAGATAGAAATAAAGAAAAAAAGAAACAATTCATAGTACTAAAGAAAATGATATTTTATTAAAATGCAAGAGAATAAAAAGTACACAATATTGCTGACGGTGCTAGTAGATGTTTCGGATGAGATGCTGAAAATCTCAGTGATCCAATAAAGGGCGGAGAACATTCAGCACTCTACTCTTTCTCGTGGTTATCTATGAATATCAGTAATCATAATACAATGCGACTCCAGCGTAAGTTACCTTTGTAATAGAAAAATCAAAATAAAAAAGCCCGTGCCTTACTTACTGGACATGTACGTCTGAGCGCTGCGAAAAAGACAATTCTTATTCTAAAAGGCGAGGCTGGTGAGGATGTGGAACGAGTGCGTGCGTATTTTGATTGAAACCACCGGCGCCGTCGGAGCCGACATTGAATTGAAAACGCAAATTTAGTGACACATCTATTAACGTAAAGGCAACCAGAAAATAGAATAGAAAACGTGTATAGCATAGCAATATTTCATCCACAAATTATTTTCTGTTGTGATATGTCTTGTCAGTGTCTACATTATTTGTTTCCTGTATATAACTACGGTTGATATGATGATTTTATGTAATTTGATAAAACATATGCACGTTACGTTTGTTTTGTGTTCCAACATCCACTTAAAAGATGGAGAGGCGCACAGGCAACTCGTGTTAGTTGATGAGTTGATGTGGACTTCCTAAGCTTTATTTTTTCATACAATAGGGAGAAAATCAGGAGAGCAATCGGAGCCTTTTTACGACTACCGACGCCCATGAACATCAACATAATTACTATGCCGATGTGATGCCCAACTCAACCCCCCCCCCATCGGCTACTCACAAACCGCACGAAGCGCGACACTGAAGATGTCATTTTACGGCGGTGTTATGTGACTGAGAGGTGCTTCCCCGGTCGTGCCGTCCTAATTTCGTTGCACAGGAGGATGAAATGTCATGTACTATGCGTGGAACCACCTCCTCCTAAGCAAGCGGTGGTACATTAGCACTAACTAGGATACGAAAGTGACCCTGTCATAGTTCAAGCCTTGCCGTGGCGGTGGGGCTTAGTAGCCTGAGCTGAACCCAGGCGAAGCCAATTGAACCGAGGGGAATCTTTGCACCGCTCTTATAAGAGAGGGGGCTTAAAGATCAGGATTAGGAATCGCTCTCGGTATCCCTCTTATAAGAAGAGGGGACCTACGAGCAACAGGAGGTGGCGCTTTTGTGCACGGGGCAAGGGGCGAGGATGGGAACCTCACCCCACTGTCTGCACTGTCCCAAAGTCGGTGGGGTTGTCCTGTATTGCTGGGTAACCCCATCTGTGGAGCTGGTGTTGGTCCCTTAGGGGGCTGACTAGCCGTCGAGGTGCCCTGATGATTGTTGTTCCGTGGCACCTGACCAAGGGCGGCACTGATGGCACTCGCGGTGGGTTTTGTGGATATTCGGCAATGTCAAGTGCCGCGAGACCCACACACCACTGGACCCCACCCAGGGCTGGTGAAGGCGCGTAAATGCGTTTCCCCGCGTTAACAAAAAAGAAAAAGATTTGAAAGTGAACCTAAGCTACTTATGTACTCAAAATACAGAGCCGCCTAAAATCCTTCCCTTGCCTCAAAATCGATTTAAAATATCGTTCGTCAATTTATTTAGCACATCAATTTATAATAAAACATTTTGTGTAACATATTAGTTCCTAGCCGTTCCACATACAAAGGTTTTACTGCCTTAAACTCGCTACAAAGTACATTATAAGCTCCTAGATACCGTTCGCAGCATGAAACTACGGCAAATAAGCAAAAGATATTCTTATACTACCAGAGTGCATATGAAGACGTTCCACTTGGAGCCATTGTATCGTTTTTGTAACTATGAAAGGGAGTTTATTTTAAAATTTGGGAGACGCTCTTGCGACCCTGTCTGGTCTTTCGTGTGGTTGTATGTTTTCGTTCAAGTTTCAACATGTAATATTTGTTTTATCAAGTATGACATATTGTATATGTGGTATTTGATTTTTGCTATGTTAGCTGTGGGTACTGTTATTTTTGTATTATGATTGTATTAGTGCTATGTATTATATATATCCCACCGAGGTGGTATCTATCCCACCACGTGAGGTATATATCCCACCGCATAGGTTAGGCTATAATACCTTAGTGATCAGTATAAGTTATGTTTATAGAAACGACCAACGTCACGAGAACTTAAGATAGCTAGCAAAAAAAATTGTTGCTACTAAGTATAGTAACTACGTCCACATTTATACAGACGGTTCAAAATTTTTAGGTTAAATATATAAATAATATATAAAATATAAAAATAAAATAAAGTCTCAATTTCGTATAGATAATGATAACCTTCCGATTATGAGCATTGAACTAATCTGCACTTCTGGAGGACGTGGCTTATATAAGGAGCATTACTTGCAAGCACATCCTTATTGTAATTGACTCTAAAAGTGGCTTGCTCCATTTGTCTCCGTGTGGTGAAGGTAAAAATAAATGTGCTAGGACTAAGGCTTTCCTAATTGTTAAATGTATTTACGAATTAATTCATAGTCGGGTTAAAGTTTGCCTGCAATGGGTACCATCACATGTTGGTATAGTTGGCAATGAGCAGGTGCAGCACAAACCGCGGGTACCTTGATCAGTATAAACTCTTGTTTTAATGATTTTCTAGGATCTATTAAAAAAAAGTCTTTATGAGGAATGGGATAAATAATTCCAACAAATTTCAAAGAACTCAGGTATATGGTGTAGGACTTTGGTTAACAAACCACCCAAGGTTCTCGGATACGAAAATCAGCGAAAGAGATTTAACGCTCTGTTTTCGCATTCGTTCCAATCCCACTCCACTTAATAACATAACAACTTGCAAACGACATGAAGACTTATATCATCTTCTTAAAAAATGTGATAGAAACGAATTTCTCTGACAAGAATTTATGATGGACACTAAATGTAATAAAACTAAACTTTTCTTTTTTATACATAACATTGTTAGTTGTCTTTTTAAATTTGAATATAGTGACAGATTCTTAAGTTTTATATTTTTTTAGAAGATGTAAGGCTGACTTAATCTTATGATGTATGTAGCTTTTAAATAATGATTAAAAAACAACTACCAAACTACGAAATAATCTATTATATAATTAAATAGTGAAAAGTGTGTATATATATTCAATATTTTTCAAAAATATATATTTTATAAAAATAATAGGGTGATAAGGAAACAGTAGTAGAGAAAAAAATTAAAGAAAATAAATTATCTACTTGTATGCTTGTCTGTTTGTACACGCAAAAATAAAAATAATAAAAATAAAATAAAATGGTATGAATTGAACTTTTTTTGTTGCATACCTAATAAGCCTGGAACAGACGAAGTCGTGGGCACGTATGAAATGTAAACTTTGGTGGCTGTAAATATAAATTAAAATATAGAATATATTAATTCTGATTTTCTTGTTACATGCAAATTTTAATGTCTATATTGAATTTTCCCATATTGAATATCTAATTTAATATGCAACTACTTAATATAAATAGCAGATATAAGTGCCGGTCGGGACGCATTTGCGCACGATTCAAATAAAAAAGTCGCCAACATTCAAGTATGCGCCGCCATTCAATCGCTTGCCTACAAATTTGTTCTCTCCAGCCGCTAGGAGTATATGGACATACAGTCCACTTTGTACTTGATGATATTTATGTTGCTATACTACTTTTTGGGTATGTTGACGTTGACCTCTTTCCCTGTGAATTAACTAAGAATAATTATTAGTTAAAAGGTTAGTATTAGATAAAGGGAATAATAAAAATTCCCAAATATTGCTACGGACATACAGAAAAATGTCAGACAAGAACAAATACTTTGAAATGTGAATGTGGAAGGATGTGGATACCGGAGAAGACTAAGACTGACATATCATGATCAGATTAAATGGATGCTGACCGAATGTGGTGTATGAACTATGAAGGGACTTATGAATGCGGAGGAGGCAAATAAGGTATGTAAGGATCGTGAAATGTGGCGCTCCGATTTCTCTGCCCATACCATCAGGGAACTTAGGAACTTAGAAAGAGGTAGTGCCATGCTGGATAGGAGGAGGTAGTGCCATGCATGGTGTATAACACTACATTCTCCTATGCAACGGAATTGGAAATTAAGGAGGGCAACCTATCGGCATGGTAATTAAGTGGATCTTCATGGACGTCGGTAGATGTAAAAAGGCTCCGATTACTCGTTTGTCCTCTTATTCTATATTTATAAAAAAAAGAACTGGCATGCCATGTACATGACAGTCGCCTAAAGTTGTTGCTAAAATTCACAAACGTATTTTGGACAGTGTAAAATAGAAAAGAATATCCACACAATTCTAATAGAGCTCACAAGCGTTAGGAGCGAGATGTGACCCCGGTTCCTACACGGTCCTTGCAAATGGACAGGAAAAAGACGCGAGAGGAATGCGTGGGTGCTTTTAATTTAATATCGACTGACATCGAATTGGAATCGAAAGTTTGCCAAGAACGTGCCTTGGCGCCTAATCTCGTAAGCTTTAACGTCCCTTATTATTTATACTTTTCTTTATTTAACAGTTCTTTACTATTTCGTTTCAAATATTACTTAATTGATAATGAGCAGAGCTTTTTACATACGCTCGTATGAATGGCCACTATAACAATGATGTATCACGTTGTTAGAAATGATGATACGTTCCAGTATAAGTATGGTATTGGAATTTTAGGCAGAGGTAGTGCCATGCTGCATACATGGTGCATGACGCTACATCCTCCTATGCAACGGAATCATGCCAGCACGACCGGGGGAGTACCTCTCGCTCACTTGATACCGGCGCGAAGTGACAGTACGCTGTCGTGCGGTTTGTGTGTGCAAATGGCCCATTGGGGAGGGATAGGAGGGCAACGCATCTGCGTAACAATCATGCGAATGTCCATGGGCGTCGGTAGTCATCAAAAGGCTACGTACTGCGGCTACGTCCGTAATCGCTCGCTTGCTCCGTATGCTATTAAAAAAGGAAAGCGTCATCAGCTGTTGTCGGCTCGATGTTGCTTATCAATTATCAGCTGTTTTAAGTTCGCTGTTGGTTCTCTTAGTCTCCGGGTCCACTCGCCCAACCCCTTTCTAACGAGGGGGTCAGCTCACGCGGGGCAGCCAAATTTTACCATGCATTATCCTGGGGGCTGGAAGAGCGCGTTGAGTTATCATGAAAGGGGATATTTAATCCTCCATTCGTTACAGGTATCGAGACTTTTATGACATAGTTCATAAGAGTTGATAGTCACACATGTAACGATTTTTATTAGAAAATCCAATTTATTTCAGTCAGTTAAATTCCCTTAGCCTTCTATCAATTAAAAAACATTCAATAATTAAAAACAACCCATCAATAAGTAGAGTCTTGGATTTATTTTATAAATATTTTGATGCTTCATATGAAATATAAAATGTTAAAACAATAAAGAGCACCTGTTCTAGAACTTTTTGTATAATATCCTGGGGGCCGGCGTCAGTGGGGCAAATTTCATTTGGGGCGGTCGGACATGCCCTACAGACATCGTCCTAACTTGGAAACATGTGTTAACATGAGTCGTCTTCGAAAACTAGATAAGGACCTTATTTATGTGGGGTCAGCATAACACGTGAAGCAAAAAGGTGCAAGATGTTATTATTGTTAGACACGCGTTAATGTAACGTTATTTCTGTTTTTTTCCCGTCCATTAACACAAAATATACGTACAAAATGAAATTGCGGGTATGAAAGCTGCGTTAACGGAATTACCCGAGTTCGTTTGTTTGTTTCCAGAAAACTTACTTTGTCTATGGAAAACTTATGCTTAATATTAAAAATATGTACATATACGCTGTAATGTGGAAAAATATATTACATATTGCATTTAACCAAACTTTTTCTAATCTCTTTTTAAAAATAGACTGGACGAAGCTGGATAGACAAGTATGGAAGAATTTGTGGGAAAACTTTGCCCAGCAGGGGGTTAGTATAGGTTTGATAAAAAGGACATCAAATTGATATCATTGTCGTATTTGAAGTATTATTAATAAATAAATAAATAATAAATAAGCAGTAGGTGGGTGAACTAACCACAAATAAGGCTAAATGGCCGTGCATATGATCTGGACATTCAATTAGACAGTAATAGGAACTATTATAGTTACATAGACCTATTTGTGGTATCAGCTGACTCCTTCGGTAATTCTCGACTGGTACGACTCCTCCGACTGGTAGAAATCCTCAAGAAAAGAGTTTACTTATCTCTTCAAAAACTTGTAACGCACCTGGGAGGCCTCAGATGTTGCTTATGACTCTGGGCGTTAGTGATCTCCTCACACGACCCCGCTGCTAGTTTGCCGCTTAAGCAATTTAATAAAGTAGGTTGAGGACAGTATAATAGGTTTATGTATAAATTAAAATTGTCATCCTGTATTTTATTGCAACAACTCGATGATTATATTCATTGTTTTTTTCTATATTTATATATATAAAAGGAAGTCGTGTTAGTTACACCACTTATAACTCAAGAATGGCAGAACAGATTTGGCTGAAAATTGGTAGGGAGGTAGCTTAGAGCCAGGAGACGGACATAAGATACTTTTTATCCCGTTCGACAGCGTTCCCGTGTGACTTGACATGAAACGTCAGTCACTATAAAACGTGGTATAACAAAAAATAATCAGACTTGGAATAACAAAACGCAATTGACAGCTATGTAATTGACGTAAAATGACAGCTATATAATGACGTATGGATGACAATTTGATATTTGTAAGAAATCAATATTAAAACTATTTCTATTAAATAAATAATTAAGAAGTGGATTGCAGTGAAGTGAAGTTTAATTAAAAGTGAAGTGAAGTTTAATTAATAATGACGCGACCAAGACGATCGAATCTTTCCCGACAAAGCCGTAATGCAAGAAGAATACAAAATACTGTAAATGAAAGGACTGAAGAAGACTCGACTTCGTGCTTCTCAATCACGAGAGCAAAGTGAAGCAGCCCGTGAAACAGCTCGTTTAGCAATGCAGAATCGTCGAGCGAACAACAGAAGTCAACAAATAGATAATATGCGACGCAGAACAAGATATTTAGGTGATTTGAATCGAGCAGCGTTTCGATACGATTGCAGCAATGATTACAGCTTGCATCCTAGCGTTTGCATTGGGCAAATGGACGTTGTTTGCGAGTATTGTGGTGCATTCAAGTTTTCCGGAGAAACGCCTGGATTATGCTGCCTTAATGTTAAAGTGAAATTGCCAGTGTTGACTCCGTCACATGAGCCATTGTATTCATTGCTTTCTTGCAAATACTCGGAAATACAATAGTTGTTTCCAAATGACGTCATTTGGGGCAGACATTATCGAAGAAGGAGGATTTAATCCGACATTTAAGGTATTTATTTTTGTACTTATATAGAATGTAGTTAAAGAATAACTTACTTTATCTATTGGTATGTATTATATTTGCTAATACTGAACTCTACTCTCCTACATAAAAAGTGTTTATAACCCAGTTAATACTGTCTGGTTTTTATTTTGTAGATACAAGGACAGATTCACCATCGAATTGGATCATTACTACCTTTGGAAGATACACAGAATAAATTTTTACAAATATATTTCATGGGCAGCATGGAAGAACAACTTCATCGACACCTAGGGATCAATGCAGGAATGAAGCGAACAATTATTCAAGACTTGCAGTGTCTGCTTCATGAACATCATGCGTTGGTCAGGTTGTTTAAGAGTGCTTTAGAGCACATGCCAAATGATGACTATAAAGTTGTCATCAAAGCAGATAAACGACCGTCTGGAACACACGAACGCACATTTAATGCTCCAAAAGTAGACGAAGTTGCCATCCTGATTGTTGGTGAACAATTTGAAAAACGCGATATTGTGCTTACAAGTCGCGATATTGGGCAACTGCAACAAATATCTGAAACTCATCGATCATATGACGCATTGCAATACTCACATGATGATGTTTTGGCAAGGAGAAGATGGATATTATTTTAATATTAAAATGATAAATCCATCGAATGGTAAAGTATCAGTATCTTAATAATGGTCAATGTCTGTATTATTTGTCTTTGAAATGGTTAATTATCAAATTTTTTATTTCAGGTGAAGTAACTACAAAGAAAGTAAGCTCAAAGAATTATTATGCATATCGTCTGATGATTCGTCAAGATGCTGACAACTATTTGCTGCGGTTTCGTCGATTATTTCAGCAGTATTGCGTTGACATGTATGTAAAAATAGAAACGGAACATTTAACATTTATTAGGTTGAACCAAGCCAAACTGCGTTCTGAGGAGTACATCCATTTACGTGACGCAGTTAGTACTGAAGGAAATGCAGCTAATATTGGTCGATTAACTATTCTGCCGGCGACGAACATTGGTAGCTCACGTCATATGCATAAATATGCACAAGATGCAATGACATATGTTCGTCATTACGGCAGGCCAGATCTCTTTATTACTTTTACCTGTAATCGAAAATGGATAGAAATCACTCAATTGCTGCTTCCCGGACAAATATCAAATGATAGACACGACATCACAGCACGTATATTCAGGCAAAAAATTCTGTCCCTGATGAACTTTATTGTTAAACAACGCGTCTCTGGAATTACGCGATGCTGGATGTATTCAATCGAATTGCAAAAGCGAGGCCTGCCGCACGCACACATTCTTATTTGGTTAGTGGAAAGAATTCAGCCTGACCAAATAGATGATATCATACGTGCCGTGATCCCTGATCATGAAGTCGATCCAGACCCACATGATGTTGTTACTACTAATATGATTCATGGACCGTGTGGTGCCATCAATCCCCAATCACCTTGCATGGTCGATGGACTAACGATATCCACGGAAATTAACGGCGGAGACTGTTACTGGCAACGATGGGTATCCGCTGTATCGGCGTCGATCACCAGATGACAACGGTCGAACTGTCACAACAAAAGTGAAAAGAATGGATTTCGTTGTCGACAACAGTTGGATTGTTCCATATTCGCCACTTATTTCTAAAATGTTCAAGACACATTGCAACGTTGAATACTGCAATTCAGTTAAGTCCATAAAATATATTGGCAAATATGTCACGAAAGGCAGTGATATGGCGGTTTTTGGATTGCAATCCTCAAATACCAACGATGAAATTTCACGCTATCAAGCTGGTCGTTATGTGAACTGTAATGAAGCGATTTGGCGTATATTCGCATTTCCAATTCACGAACGTCATCCTACTGTTATACATTTGGCGGTGCATCTGGAGAATGGTCAACGAGTATATTTCACGGCTTCGAATGCTACGCAACGTGCTGAAACACCTCCAGCAACTACATTGACCAGTTTTTTTGCAATCCGCCAAAGCGATCAGTTTGCACGAACTTTGCTTTACTCGGAGATGCCACGTTATTATACTTGGAATGCTTCATCCAAGAATTTTCAAAGACGGAAGCAAGGTGATGCGGTTCCTGGGTATCCAGATGTGCGTTCTAATGATGCTCTTGGTCGTATGTATATAGTTTATCCAAAGAATGATGAATGTTTCTATTTGCGGTTGTTGCTGGTAAATGTGCGTGGTCCAACTTCATTTGAGACACTACGAACTGTTAATGGTGTAATATTCCCAACATATCGTGCTGCATGTGAAGAATTGAACTTATTAGAAAACGATACCCATTGGGATACGACAATCACTGAAGCCACTATCTCTGCATCTCCAAGTCAGATACGCACATTATTCGCTATCATAATTTCGACATGTTTTCCATCAAACCCATGTAACCTGTGGCACAAATACAAAGATATTATGTCAGAAGATATTTTACATCAAAGTCGTGTCAGTTCCAGAAATCACGATATTGAGATGAATGAGGAGATACATAATCGTGCTTTACTCTTGATCGAAGATATGTGTTACCTCATGTGCGGTAATTTATTAATCAGGTTAGGAATGCCAGCACCAAATCGTAAAATGAATGACGCATTTAATCGAGAATTGGAACGGGAACGTGAATATGATCACCAGGAATTAGATTTAGTAGTTTAAGGGAATGTACCCCTGTTGAATTACCAACAAAAGGAAGTTTATGATACTTTAATGAAGGCAATCGCTTATGGAAATGGTGGTTTATATTTCCTAGACGCCCTTGGTGGAACTGTAAGACATTCCTTATGTCATTAGTTTTAGCAACTGTTCGGGCGAGATCCAACATAGCGGTTGCAGTTGCTTCTTCTGGAATAGCAGCCACATTGTTAGAAGGATGCCGTATGGCTCATTCAGCATTCAAATTATCGTTAAATCTTCAAACTATTGAAAAACCAACGTGTAATATTGCAAAACACTCAGCAATGGCCAAAGTTTTAGTGGCATCGAAAATTATCATCTGGGACGAATGCACAATGGCGCATAAACGTGCATTAGAAGCACTTAACCGAACATTAAAAGATTTACGTAATGACTCGAGATGTTTTGGAGGAGCAATGATTTTACTGTCTGGCGATTTCCACCAAATACTGCCAGTAATTCAAAGATCTACGGCTGCCGATGAAATAAACGCTTGCCTCAAATCGTCAAATCTATGGATAATGTGAAGAAACTGCAGCTGACAACAAACATGAGAGTTACATTTCTTAATGATACATCGGCTGAAGATTTCTCGGAACAATTGCTGACTATCGGTAATGGTCTAGTACCTGTCGATGAATCGAGCGGATTAATATCATTTCCAAATAATTTCTGTAATTTTGTCTCATCAAAAGACGAACTTATCAACAATGTATTTCCAAATATTATTTCCAACTACAAAAATAATGAATGGTTGACTGATCGAGTAATTTTAGCGGCTAAGAATAAAGATTTAGATGACCTGAACTACATAATTCAAAATAAGATCATTGGAACAATGCATTCATTCAAATCTATTGACTGCGTCACAAATGAAGATGAAGCCACCAACTATCCAATTGAATTTTTAAACTCTTTGGACGTGCCTGGCTTACCACCGCACAATTTACGCCTTAAGGTTGGCTCCGTAGTAATCATGCTTCGAAACATAAACCAACCAAAACTGTGCAACGGTACGCGTTTGGTGGTTAGTAAATTGATGAACAATGTAATTTACGCTACGATAATGATAGGAAAATTCAAAGGTGAGGAAGTTCTCATTCCGAGGATCCCGATGATCCCAACCGATATGCCGTTTGAATTTAAAAGACTTCAATTTCAACAAATCACAAGGCCAATCCTTAAAAGTTTGTGGTTTAAATCTAGAACATTCATGTTTTTTCCATGGTCAATTATACGTGGCATGTTCACGGGTCGGAAGACCATCTGCGTTGTTTGTTTTTGCGCCTGATAATAAAACAAAAAATGTCGTGTATCACAGGGTACTTAAGTGAAGAGCAACCTATGTACTAAAATACAGAAATAATAATGAATGATTAATGTAGTTATTTAATTTTTTTTTGTATTTATTCCAATAAAAAAAAACTACAATCTGCTTATTTATTGCCATTAAGGCGGAACAAAGTTCGCCGGGTCAGCTAGTTCTTTAATAATTTTGTGTTGATAGTATTAAAATTATTTTTCCACAACAGCATTAGTAATTAAGGAAGGCTATCCGAAATCGACAAGCTAGGCGTAGGTACAAAAGGCATGCAATAATTTTCTGTGTGTTTTCATCACATTATTGATTGCTTTCTACTTAACGTGATCGTTATCACATAAATTATGTTCTGATCCATTCATAATAAAAAAGACAATAAACTTATCACACACGACAATAACTTAATGTCTCCCGTATTCTTTGTAACTCGTTTATTGAAACGTTTTTCTTCTTAACATGAAGCATAAAGGGATTATTTTACTTGTATTTGATTTATTTTATTTACCCGCTGGGTCGGTTTTCTCCTTGCACGTACTAAACGATATTTGGCGATCTCTAAGACGAGCCGTTTGTCACGTACGTGACAACGGACAAAATAGAAACTTCACTGTTGTAACGGCCAAATAAATACGTAACTGTTTGGAAATTCTCCACTATATATTAGACTATTTAGATCTATTGACCCCGGTGGATTCGGAACGTCAGCTTTATACGCTGTACTAAGAGCAGACATTACACACGTAGCTCATGTGTGACAATGTCATTGTCTCAAACAAACAAACACACACTTATCTTCATTCGCGGCTTGAGTTGATTATCTTCATCCGCGGCTTGAGTTGATTATCTTCATCCGCGGCTTGAGTTGATTATCTTCATCCGCGGCTTGAGTTGATTATCTATAATACAGTCTTCCTTTAATCACGATTGAATGTTTACCCAGGGACAACCTCGGGCTGACTAAATTATAGTCATAACTCAAAAAAATCATTCTTAAAGTATAGTTTATACAGGATCCGTGTAGGCATTAAAATAAGAGTAGGCGTTGTCTTTAGTCGTGTTAAAGTAATTCGGAACAATTTTAAAAATTCATTCTACACACCTATTTCCACAATGACACTATTAGTAAATACCTTTTTTATAATTTTTATCTAAACAAAAGTGTAGTTCTTAAATAAAAAAATGCCATATAAATTCTAAAGATTGAACATTACCGAAAGAGTTAACTGACGAAATAAGGTGACACCGATATCCACTTTCGATATAGTCGTATATAAATAACTTTTCGACAATCTCCGCTGCGACTGCACCGCTCGATACCGGCGCTAGGCAGACGTGTTTACGCCGAGATTAATGATGCGATACCGGCGCAGTATGGCGAAGGCACTCGACAAAAGGACCTCTTACTTACTCTCTGCTGCCTGGCGCTAAAAGTCAAAAAACTCTTTTAACTTCACTTTGAAGTTAATACATTCAATTTTATGTCACGTTACCATCAATTACGCCGTTCCCAGCAATTATTAATAATTAATATTAAATACCGAATTGTCATTTTAAAGAGTCCGTGATACCGTACATAAACATATTGTTCGTCCGCACATAAGCATATTGTTTTGCTAATTCAACATTATGCCCATGATTAGAGACGCGTTACAAACCAGATATGAAGGAAGTGCAGTTTTTGTTAATTGTAGTAAATTGAAATGTAAAAGTGCAAACTTTTTGGGAACGCAACCTTGTGCGCATGATTTCAACTCTGTATTATGCTACTGCTATATGGCCAGAATCTTGCCACTGCTGGACTTAGACCTTATCTCTTTCACAGCTTTTTTTTTTTGAAAAAGAGGGAAAGACAACATCGGAGTGCTGCGCATTCATAAATCCCGACCCAATCCGTGAATCATAATTTTCATAGTGCGCCAATAAATGGGTTTGTTTTGTTGTCCCAAATCTCCTTAAAACTTCATTCAGTATTTCCTATTTTTACTATGCAGTTTTCATTTCCTGAAGAAAAGATATACTCTCTTTTTATATCAAACTTTATTATAATCATTTTAGTATTGAAAGTAAAAGCGTAATGATCAGACATCATAAGTGCGCATCAGAGCACTGATGTACATTTACTAAATTACAGTACCAACTTGTGGTTAAAGAACGTAACGTCGCCTTCTAAACTTTAAAGTTCGAAAATTTGGTAAAATACGATTTGTATGCTAATATAAACATGGTTTGCGAGGATTCGTAATAACCTTATTTGAAAATTGTAATTATAATGTACACAGTAGGAATTGTGCTTCTGTGATTATCTGTCTGAGCCGAGACAGAAAATTCATTTAAATATTATAATACTTTAATATTGACAGTAAATATTCTCTCATGCTTCATTATGATAAGAAAGTAAATCTGGCAAATGTATTTATTACTTGAAAAGTAAATATTAAGTAAATGTTGTATGGACAGGGTGTTTTCAGCTACTAGACACAATGTCATCTATCTCGGAAAATAACAAGTCCTAGATGTCTGATTCATTTCATTCGCTGAGCGTAAACTGTTAAAAAAGTTAGGGCCATGAAATTTTGTGTTTTATTGAGTTACTCACTAAGCAAGGAATTTTAGAATCTCCCCACTATGGTTCAAGCCTTGTCGTGGCGGTGAGGCTCAGGAACCTGAGGTGTAACCAGTCGAAGCCAATTGCATCGAGAATCTGAATCTTATAAGAAGAGTGGGCTAAAGAGCGGGTGGAGGATCGCTCTTTGTGAGGCTCATGCGAAGCCAATTGAACCTAGGGGGATCTTTGCACCCCTCTTATAAGAAGAGGAGGCTTGAAGATCAGGAGTAGAATCGCTGTCGGTACCCCTCTTATAAGAAGGGAGGACAAAAGAGAAACAGGAGGAGGCGATTTCGCTCACGGGTCAAGGGGCGAGGATGGGAACCTCACCCCATTGCTCTGTCCCAAAGTTGGTGCGGTAGTCCTGTAGTGCGGGGCAACCTCATCAATGGAGGTGGAGTCAGTCCCTAAAGGGGCTGACTATCCGTCGATATGCCCTGATGATTTGTTATTTCGGGGCAGTTCACCGAAGGCGGCACCGGAGGCACTCGTGGTGGTTATTGTGGGTATTCGGCACTATAATGTGCCGCGAGCCCCACACACCACTGGAACCCACCCAGGCCAGTGAAGGCACGCAAATGCGTCTCCCCGTGTCAACAAAAAAGAAGTAATTTGGGAATCTATTAGTGTAATTTTTGAAAGCTTTTATCAAATTGTAATGTATATGTGTATGTATGTCTGTTCGGGTGGGTCCTTTCACTCAATTGGGCAGTAGATATTCAAACGATTGAGTTGAAATTGTATATACAGGTGTAGTTGGACGAAAATGCAGAATACAATAAAAGTTCCTTTTTTAAACACATTTTTGCTTTTAATTTTTTTTAATTTTATAAACATTATTATTTTTGGGCTACTGAATAAAAAAATTGTTTTCGCGATTCCTGATATTACATATTACACTCGCGACGTCGCGATTCGCTTCGTGAGTAGCTGGTGGCCCATGGGGGTGGAGGAAGAAAGGAGAGCCACTCATCAGCTTAGTAATTATGTGGAAATTCATAGGCATTGGTAGTCGTAAAACGTTCTGATTTCTAGTTTGCCCCCCCATTCAATAAAATATATTAAAACTGGCCCGACACATAACATTAAAGTAACCTTCATGATTTATCTGATAGTTTCCTGACCAGACGTAAAGGCAATGCTGTAATAGTTCCTATCTATCGCCTTTCACTTCTTATATATGTTATAGTAAAGATAATTACAGGCCTGTCAATTTATTCAGAAATTCGAGAAAAGCCTTGCATTGTTCAATTTCTTTTACTTTGTTTTGTTATACGTACAAAAGATTTGAATTGTCGAGCATTGTTATCTATTCACAAGTAAGTTTGCATATTCATTATTGCATTTAACATGCACCGTTAAATGATACACAATACACATTTGCGAACAGAAAAATAGGAAAATAAAATCGGGAAGTAAATGAGATATTGTTCCATGGCGACGCGCCCCTGACATCTGACTGAAGTAGGCGCGATGAAACCTGAACAAAACGTGAATTAAATACACCTTTTTAAAATTTTCCGCCTATCTGCTATGGTAATGGATCATCCTTTTTGCTTTCGACGTTTTATGTTCTTCGCGCTCATTTCTAACCTTTTAGCTTAAATCTGTTTAAGTTTTTATCTTTTAAAAGTAAGA
Organism: Eumaeus atala; assembly: GCA_017140195.1. NCBI lineage: Eukaryota > Metazoa > Arthropoda > Insecta > Lepidoptera > Lycaenidae > Eumaeus > Eumaeus atala. The sequence goes on from JAFELO010000118.1 coordinate 277,821, forward strand.
GTACAATTAATTATTTGCATATTTCACAACTAGGACTATATATATTTTAGTAAGAAATAGTACCATGCTGCATTGCATCTGGTTTGGGCCGCGCTCTCTCGATACCTAAAGTGTCAGCTATGTTGTGGCGTTTGCTGATTTGTGAGCAGTTGGTGGCCCATTATGAGGGATGTGATGTAAGAGTCTGACACATCTGCACATGTGGGCGTTAAAAGGCATCAGTAGTCACGAAATGGCTTTTCGTCTGTCTTTCTATGCTATAAAAATAAATTTCACCTTTATTTTTAAATCCTACCGACACATGGACATCCATATTATTTTTGTTATGTACATGTTCGTAATGTAATAATATTTTTTCTCTTTTACCATTCATTGTCAACCCTTATCGGTCCACTGCTGGACATAGGCCTCTTTCATTGAACGGCAAGACGATCGATCCTGGTACTTGCACCCATCCCGGACCAGCAATTTTTTTCTTATCGTAACTTAATATGAAAATAAATTGTTCATAAACTTTACTACTTACATAAACGTACTTTCTTTTGATCCACGTTTTTATTATTTTAGGACAGCCAGAAAATAATATTAATACTTAATATTAACTTTATATACAATTATAGAAATTAATTAGTTTTAAGAATTTGACAGTTGCTTCAGTATAGCTCTGCAATCTTTTAAACATTTCGGTAAATGTAATTTTAGCCTTTCTCCTTTGTAATTGGACGCTCAATCAATAGATGTTTAACAGATGAAATCACAATTAAACAAAATGCATTTCTTTTTAAGCTCCTTCTTGGTAAGGATATATTGGTTTTCTTACTATAGTTTTTTTCTAATTCTTCATGAAGATTCACCAAAATACAATTTAATATTCACATGATATTTTCTTATTCCCATTATCTTACAGATTATGATCTTATGATGTAATGTCGAAGCGCTTTGCCTAACTGTCTCCGAAGTGCATCTAGTGGTTTCTTGAGTGCTTTAGATTTTCAATATTCGCCTGTTGGTTGCATCATAAATCTTGAGCGCAAACGCTTGCTACGACAACCTGCATTCCCGTTCGCCCGCCTCCATATTTAATGAAAATGTAGGTTCAACTTAATTTTCCTCAAACTACTACATATTCTTACAATACATTTTCTGAGACAGCATCAATTTTTCATTTTAATGTGTATATTTACAGTCTAAGTAATACCAGTTTAAATTGTTATTATGTTGATAGTCTACTATATCGCTCTCAGCGTGGTCTATAGACAGGTAATCTATATTTTAGTTACCTAACACAAATCTCGGCTGATTCTAGTTGCATGACAAAGGATTTTTTTTTGTGAAAAGATCGTTACAGGAGGTAAAAGAACTGCACTAGATATAGATGGTAGGTGTCTACACATACCTATAGAAGTAATGTCATGTCATGTTAGTGAGATAGTCGACACACGTGTGTGTAGGTGAAAATGAGAAATATCAGTTATCCAGTTGTATTCTCTCCCGATTTTAGTGAGAATGGTAGAAGCATATGTGCTGAATCTAAACTTCATCAGACGGGTGTGGTGTCTGTATGTGACCTTTAATACAAAAGTATGTTTTATACCAGCGATGGTGGTGTGTAGTACTTATATTTATTTCTTCATGTCTTTACTAAATGGCTAATGCTGGATTACGATAGATTGGCGATGTTGTCAATAGCTGATTGTGTTATAGCTTTCAAGTTTCTTAACATTTTTTTGTAGACTTGGGAATCTTTCTTTATAGCACAGGTCAAACGAGTAATCGGAGCCATTAGGTGCCCCACCCATTAACATTCGCACGTTTTAGTTACGATTCTTTCTTTCACTCCATTCCCTCCAATGGGCCATAGGCTACAGATAAGTTGGACAAGACTTGATACCATAGCCCAATTACCCATTACATTAGTACTACCATACCAAGCCCATTAGTACTATTCTTCAAACAATTACCATATACTTTTTCGTTCACGTACTCTTTTCTTACTCCTAATACTTCTTTGAGGAGGATCTTACGCTTACACTTGAGCGAGAGTCGTCTACGTATAATCTGGTACTAGTAAAACGGGTCGTTCATCAATCGTTTTTAAAAAAAAAAAACAACATATTTCAATATCCGCTGATTAATATCCGCTGCCAGTTTGCCGGCCGAGGCAAACATGAAATTTATGTACTGCGAGCGAGCGGTTTATTTCATTTTGCTTTTTAAATTACGAATGTTTGGCGCGACAATTGGCCGTCGCGTCGTTCCCATCTGTTGCGGGGCGGCGTGCAATTATTATTTGCATTAGGACTCCTCTTAAGTGTCACAAAACGCTATATCGATCCTCCATTCTGTTATTAGTTCCAACAATACTTTGGAATGTGTAAACATATCGCATTTATTTACCACTTTATCATCGTTTAACGTCTATTATTTCATCCATTTCACTAATAAGTGTCTATTGGTGAAATGGATGAAATAAATCCGCTTGAGGCTAGTTTATTTCTTCATGAGTAACTTGAAAACTTTCATGAGTAGATTCGAATATCTATGCGGATTTATTTATTTTTTCATAATTATCTGTTCCAATTGTCATTGCAATAAAAAATAATAATTCGTTGGTAAAGTGACGGCCTACTTCTGCTTCTTCCAAATTGGCACCTGATGAGATATTGTGACTATACAAAATACATTAATTTTGATATAAATGGAAGTTAAGAGAGGTGAACCATCAACAGTATTTAACAGACGTTTATGGACAATTTTATTAAGGGACATGATAGTTAGATAGTTGTAAGGTGTCGTCTAAGAGTGTTGCTGAAGTAGAGACACGTTAAGGGAGGGGCGAGCAGACACGTCGAGACAACTCCATTTCACATTAGTGTACTTGGTACTCACAATTGATTTATATGTTAAAGTTATTAGGTACTTCTCGAATATATTTAATGATTGCGTCTAATTAATAATATAAGATTATATATATTATTACGCGAAAAAGAAAACCATCCCGTTGTTAAAGAAATACGCTAATAGAGATATTTTAAAGATGACATGGCTGAAGATTATACGGAGAAAGATTACAAAATGCAAAAAGATTACATAAGCTCATAACTTGTTCTATTATTGTAACTAAAAATGTCGAAACACACACCACAGCACGCACACATTTATGGTACTGTATATATATATATATATATATATATATATATATATATTTGTTCCTTATATATATACATATATAAGGAACAAAAAAGGAACAAATGTGACTGAGCGGACAGTAGTTTCTTCTAATGAGATAGGGGGCAAAGGAGCAGGTGAGTAGTGACTACTGCCGTCCATCGACTTTTATAAGACTATGTGTCTTGCAGACGCGTTGCCAGCCTTTAAGGAATAGGTATGCACTTTTCTTGAAAACCCCGAAACCTATCAGACCGGAAATACCGAAGGCAGCAGATTCGTCGTTTGCAGAGTGACATCCCATTCTATAATCTTCACACCGCATTGCTGTGCAGATCTAAGTATTTAATTTTTATTTTTATTTTCTATACTATGTTTACTTTGTCTGTGGTGTTGTGAAGCGGAGAACAATTATATTTCTATTTTTGATTCCACAGTACAGTTGTGCGTGGTTAAAAGTGGCGTTCAAAACTTCAACTTTGAGTTTTGGCATGATGTCCGAAGATGGAATTCTGCTGCTGGTACTAAGCCGAACAATTCCTCGTAATATTCCCCACGAAAAACACCGCAAAAGACATAATAGTAGGACCAAAGGATGCAGCTGTACGGAAATAACTTAGTCGTCAGCGGTTTATATTATACGTATTTAGATTATACGTTGTGTATGGTCAAATGTAACGAGCTGATACTGCGGCACCCCTGCCCACGGGTGGTAGCTGTACTCCATATGCGGTCGGACCCGCACCTTGTAAAGTTGCTGACAATATGCTCGATTGAAAGTACTGCCTCGCCCCATTGAGCACGCCCAGCTTCTTTGAGGCTAATTAAGCTTTCATTTCCAAACGACAGCGGAACTGAACGCTACACGATGTGTCTTTGCCAAGTATTCCGATGCTTGCCGATATCGATAGGTAGGTGTTGTGAAAACGAGGAAAGGTATAATAGAGAATTCATATCAATCCATTATTTATTTATAATAGCGTATATGTGTGTGATGTTAATAATTCCTAACAGTCTATTGCAAAGTTAAGAAAAGCCAAAGTTAAAGATAAATGAGTCTAAATCACAGCATTTGGTATCTATTCAACTATAAAGCGGATATTAAAACCGGTAAACCATTATATTTGGAGCCCACTCAGCGTATTCTTAGGTAGACTCAAGGCGATGTTTATATAGGGGCGAGTAATTTATAGGTAAGCAAATTTTAATGTACCAATTATGCTAAGACGATAGTTTACAGCGGTATAGAACGCTCTGGCCGCCAAAACTGCAACGGAAGTAATAAGTGCAACACTCGCGACAATAAATTAGAATAAGGAGTTTTAAGGGAGGGGAGGGTGGGGGGATCCGCTGTCCGCCACCGCCCGATACGAATATCGTACTTTCCTCACTGAAACTATGTGACTGTTATTCTAAATTGCTTTGTAGCTTTATTACGTAGCTTTGCCGTGCGGTTTAACGCATAAAATTCTACACCAAGCGAACTAGTATTTTTTCAGAATGTAAAGCATTTTGTAATATTTTATTTGTATATTATATAGTATGAGGGCAAACGAGCAATCGTAACCGAGAGAGAGAGAGAGAGAGAGAGAGAGAGAGAGAGAGAGAGATCCGGATAACTGGCATACAGATGCGTCGCTCTCCTTCGCTTTTCCCCTCCACTGGCCCGATTCGGCTGCAATGCAGCGTGGCACCACCACTTATGAACTTCCGGAATACAACTCCGTTCAGTAGTATTTTCACGGGAGAGTTTAAATCATACTCAATCGCGTAGTTGCAACTTTCATTATTAGTAGTATTTCTTATAATTTGTTATTTATATAATAACATAGTATGTTATAAAATAAATATGCTTGTTTAAAATGTAGTCTTGCTCTAGTTCCAACTCGTATTATTTGCTGTGCCGTGAATATTTTCCATGACAGAACTTTAATAATTAGCTAATCTTTATCTTTAATTCAATGTTAATTTATGTACAAAGAAAACTTCACCTTATTAAAATGTACATATTACATCTTTGCATATACAAATGTCTTTAAGTGTTTGTTAAAATTTTCCCAAAACACAAAAACAGAGCAAGTTTACTTTGGTTTAATAAATGTTTCTTGAGTTAAACTGAGTGTTTTATATTCGGAAATATAAACAAGCCCACAACAGCAATAGTAACAGTCGTAAAAATGGAACTAAGGAGTAATTGAAGCAACTTTTAATAAAATAACAGCACGAAGCCGTTAATTTGTTCGTAAAACTGCGCAGACGGTGAAAATTATTTATTCAGAATGGTGCGACCACGCCGGAGTGGCAACTTGGCGTTTTGGCAAGTGTCGCACCGCTTTTCTATAATTCAGGCACCATTGGAATCACACTGATGGCGACGAAGTTCGCCGAATTCTCGCAAGTTTTCATGCAATAATGAACATAAGTACCTCTCATTAGGTACGATAGTGGCATATCCGTGTTTACCGCTCTTCCGTCTCGATTGTTACATCTTGGTCTATTTCTTGCAGACTGATCAGATACGCTATTTCGAATAATTAAATCATTGTTGTCACTTTAGACGAATCGTCTATGTCGATGTCGGTTTTCGTCTAATATAAGTGTCGATCTAATAATAGCCCCATGCAATAGTTACAAAAATAAAGTGTCTTTAACTAATGAACAGAATATATTCAATATTATATGATCTTCAAATACAAATTTCCAAGTCGACACTAATAACAATTTAAAACTAACCAGTGAAGATCAATTGGTGCGTTCTATGTGCGTTATTGGTATTGTTGAAACTAATTGGTTTTATATCTTGTAGAAAATCAACTTTTCCCTCACCAATATGAAGAGACGGCGCGTGCCGGTATCGATGTGCCAACAAATGAAATTAATGCATTTCTCCAGAGAAATAAAATGTCATTAGGTGCGCTCGATGAGCTCGCTTCGTCGCAAAATGAATCTTCTTTGAAAACACAGTTTGTTATCAAGTAAATGCTACGATTTTATAGTCACGTTCGATTTAATATTTTAAAAGAGATTTATGATGGTACCTTAAATATCATTAAATGTGAAATTTGGTGAGTATTGTGAATTTATAGAGATGTATTATGAAACGGTTTGTACTGAAATGACGAAAATAACTTTTGATTACTCGATTGCTATCATCATCCGTCTTTTTATGGTCAAGTTTCCGCTTTTCGACCGTATTTTTGAAATGAAAATTTTTGTGCTACTCTCAAATGCCTTCAAATCTATAGCTGATAACTATACTGGATTAACTTCAAATATACAAAATGCCTTTAGTTTGTTACAGTTCTTATTACGTGATTTAATATAGATAGAACCACGTGATTAATTTAATAGAAAATAAGTTAACAAAGGCAATTTCAATTTTTGATAGTTTACATAATTTATATGTAAACTGTGTGCACATTAACCTTATTTACCTATATTTTTCATTTTGGTGTCTTAAGTTTACGCGAATGGAATATATTTTATATGTTTTTATTTTTATCACGAAATAAGATATAATACGGTGATTAGAATAGTAGCTAGAATGTATTTACAACGAAGACTATACTTTTAAACGTGTATTAAGTAGTGCACTGCTCCGCTAAAGTTAAGATAATTATAAAATAAAACCCCATACTTTTGTTATTGAAATAATGTTGAGACTACTTTAAATTTTGTAAATTAAGTTACAAACAAACACTTCATAATAAGCATACCTTTTTCATCAATTTAATAAAAGTATAAACAGGTGTCATGTGAAATAAAACTGTATGCTTATAGAAAAAAAAAGTCACTTATTCTAAGCTGTGCTATTCATATAATTTATACTTTAAGGCCCTATTATGTCTTATTTTATCTAAATCCTATTTTGTGTCCCACGCATAAATCGCCCACTAAGGCGCACATTGCGTGAACATTTTCTTATTTTCTCTGCAAACGTGCCAAGAAGTGTAAACAAGCGGGGCCTCCTCAGACCTTATTCAAAATTCTCATATAGCATTCTTTCATTGTAACAACGTAATAAGTTTAACTGAATGCGAGACAGAAATATTCTTTATAAATATTGCGTACGTACGAACGCGCGAAGATGTCACATAAACTTAAATATGTTAATTATATGGAATAATATATTCATATTTAGAATAATTGTAGAATACTACTTGCAAGTTTTAAGGACGTCAATAAATTAATTTAATTTGATTTAAATATAGAAATCATACGCAAAGTGAACTGTGTGACTAAGAAAGATATAGAATATACGGCATACTTTAGTAACATAATTAATGAAATAACGTGGGCAGTCATTCGTAATCTTGCATTTAACAGAGCGGCATACATACAGATCTTACTGAAAAAATAATTAAAAGAACCCGATTGCTAGCTGAAAAGAAAAAAAAAAGAATAAGTGGCTGCTTGTAGCTACAGTCAGGCCCTATTATTTATCAAGAATTTTTCTTTTTTTTTTTTAACGGTGTCCCAAGACTTTAAAGGTGTCCCAACTGTAGAAGCGGCTAGTCTAGTTTTTTTTATCCCTTTTATTTAATTTTTTAAATGTGTATTAAAGTAATGATAACCAGTATACTATTTTCTGAAATCCTTGTACTGGATCCTTTAATTTGATACATAGGTATCAAGGCCGCACTGTTTTTCATTTTGTACAATGTCGTCGCAAAGTTGCCATGTAACACTTTTTAACGTCACCTATGTAAGAACACTGGTAAACATTAGAAGTCTTATAAGACAAATTTGATTATATCTATATAAAATTCTTTACTTGATATGAGGTAATAAGGGATATAACACATACAAGAATATAATTCTCCCTTTACAGCCGGATTAAAAAAAGACAAATGAAAAAATGTCTGACTTTATTTTTACGGAAGCACTAACAACCGAAATACATAGTTATTTCTACTTTTTGAAAAGGCGTCCTATTTGAAGTAAACTTAGGTAGATTGTAAAATTGGACCACTGCCATTGCAGTAAAAGTGGAAATAAATCGGCAGGGACACATTTGCTGGCGAATGACCTAGATCAAAAAACTTGGATTTCTGAGCTTTCCACTTGGGCTTAGATCGCGGACTTTTGCTAACCTCAGTGAACTCAGATGTATTAGTACAAGTTTTTTTTATAATTATTTATGTGGCAAGTACGCATGATTTATATTCACTTCCAGCTCTCCTCCTAGAGCAGCCATATCTTATCCATTTTTGTGCTTATATACGTAATTGGTATTGCTATATTTAGGAAACAGTGTTTGGATTTTATTTTCAACATATATTTATTACTAAGTTGTCATCATTAATAACAAAGACTTTTGACCCCCTTTTGCGAAAATTGCGCGGGCTGAGGAGTTTGAAATTTGTCACGCTTATAGTTTGTGCAGTAGAAGTGCAAAACCCTAATATTTTTATATAATATGTATTTAATTTACAATATTCTAATTAAACAAAAGTATATTGAGACTACGGTGTGCATGCAAAAAGTATATCTTCCATAATACACAATAGAGTTTTATTATATCCCTAAATTTTTTTACAGTAAAGCTATATTGAAGGTGGATTAGTTTCTTTATAATAGGATTGAATTTCGATCTCTGAGAGATCACTAGTTATAGATAACTATGCAGTCGATCTCGTCTCGTATATTTAAGCGCATTCCCTGTTGTGTATATAAACATAATTATAACAGCTGTTTTCATATTACACTCATATACACTGCGGGAAATAGGCCTCGCTCAATAAACGCCAAGAGGACCGATCTCCAGCAACTTCCATCCCGGACCGGCTACTGCACGGAGATCAACCCCATTCCCACCTCGTGAACGGTCGACCAACACTTCGTTTTCCTAAACGCGGCCTCCGTAACATTACTGGCCCATCTGACATATGTTCTTTTGAGTGTGTGACCAGCCCATTGCCACTTCAGCGAGCTCATTCGCCGCGTGATACTTTAGTTCTCGGCTTTATGATCTCGTTACGAATTCTGTAGAACAGAGAAACACCCAATATAGCACGTTCATATTGCAATACAGATTAAATATTAATGGTTTCATCGCCCGTAAATATGTTTGCTTTTTCGTTTATTACTTTGAGTATCACACTGTTTTGGAAACACTCTTGAATTCAGCGGGCTGGACAGTTTGCTATCTTAAACGTACATAATTTGTTATCATCACGAACTATACATTTGCGGAGTTCAATACGTTTAGAATCGATATGTGCATTTTAGTACGTGATATTGCCATGCTGCACGCAGAATTAGGCCGGCATGACCGGAGGGCTGCCACTTTGTGCGGTTTGTCAGTTAACTGGTGGCCCATTGAAAGGTAGGAGGAAAGGAGGGCAATGCGTCGGCATGGTAATGATGAGGATGTTCATGGGCGTTGGTTGTAAATAGTCTCCAACTGCTCTTTGTCCCCCATACTGTAAAAATGTAGTGCAGAATCGAACGTATACATTTTTCGATTAGGTTTCCTTTTTGTCATTTCTCGATTCTCGCGTTTTGATAAATGGCGCCGATATTACTTCTTATTAATATCTCTATCAAACTAAAAGGGGACTGATTCGACAAGCAGAGAAGCGCTATCAAGCAAAGGAACAATCATTTTTCACCTTTGTAAAATTAGTGAAGATACAGGATTGATAGCGGTTCTGTTAATCCATTAAGTTATCTGATGTTCAACGTTTATGTGGGTCCCACCACCAAATGTCTCGCGGAAAAACGAGCAACATCGCTCAAATTGTTTTCAGTGGGGTTTTTACGGTAGTCGTATCTTTTTACAAGCGCATTATGTGCAGATATGTGAACATAATGTTTAGGTATACTTTAATATGAGAGTGGGGTTCGTAAATCGAAAGCGTGAGTTGAATTGGTAACAAACAACTTATACTTTTATCTTGAGTAATGATTTAGCAGTCGCGAGCGATGTACAGCGCTAGATTAGCTTCACGTTCAGAAATCTTTACGTTTCACATACTTTTTATTTATTACATATTTTTTTTGTACATTTATTCTTAACTTAATCATCTGGACACTTACATCAGTTAAGTACTTAATTTAAAAGTAACTGCATAATGATTTTTATTTTTAACGATGATTATTTATACCAAAATACTCATAAATAAAATGATATTTATGAGTTTTAGTGTCAATTTTGAGCTAGCTTGAAAGCAAGAAAAATAAACCGCAGCCTGCCCATTGAAGCCATTTTGCCCCTCTATTCAGATTTTACACTAGCTGACAAAATCAGATTAGTCCACCGGTCATTGTATTTTATTTCTACACACTTATTTGTTTATTTAACATTTATTTACATAGATAAAAAACTTATTTACTATTATATTATTATTATACACTATTTATTAAAACTATATATTATTTACTAAAACGAGTTAACTATATATTATATACAACAAACTAAAATATATCTTTGAAATGACTAGATATGAATACGCCAAGAAGTGATTAGAAAAGCTTAGTGGATATACGGTTGTGAGGGGAATAGCAAAAGCAAGACATAAATATATTATTGTTATCGAAAATATGAAAACAAATTTTTAATTCTTAATGATTTTTATAGCATCCCCGGTACTATAAACAAACCGTAAACGAGAAATTGAAGCCTTTTGACGACTACCGACATCGGCATTATTGTGGTGCAGATGCGCTGTTCTCCTTTCTTCCTCACCACAAATGGGCCACCGGCTTACGACAAATCGCACTAAACGCCACACCATAGCTGTTAATTTACGGTAGTGTCATATGACCGAGATGTACCTCGTCGAGTGTGCAGGTCAAATTCGGCCGCAATACAGCGTGGAACTATCCCCTACGGAGCCTACCTATTTACATTTGTCTCATCAATAATTCCAACAGTGCAAATGTAAGTACTTCACAAAAATCACGAGTAATTTTAATTCGCACCGCAAATTCTGATAAATAGTTTTTGTAGATACATTTGGGTCACACCCAGACACTGTTATAACCATCCAAGTTATACTACGCCGGCAATAAGTCCAGACCTTACATAGCGTATAATGGTATGACACGACAAACAGCTTTAAGTGTGTAAAATATGGAACGTGATGTCAGCCAAGCGGACCTAGGTTTTATTGTGGAGCCTAGACTACGCCGGATACGAAGACTCAACGCTCTAGACTATGCCGCTGTATATTTTACGTTAAATCTTGTAAATTGTAGGAAAGAAATTTAATTTCATGACAAAATATATTTTCTATCGCCACAGTATAAGTATGTTTATATAGAAATGAATCTAAACAGTGATTATGTTTTTTAAATTACATTTTCTTATTTCCATTTTCCAGGAACACCGGACAGCGGTCACGCCGAGTGATAGCGGTACCATCAATCGGATCGGCGACAGGCAGTAGTGGCGCCGGCCCGAAATCTAATCTGCGATTGCCAATACGCCTGCTCAGCGTGGCAATTACGAGCATTTATCTTCTACGGACGACAACAGTAGAATTAGGAACCGGGTAGTTCCACTAGTCCTGACCACGGTAGCTGCCACGGTAACGGTGGAACAAGGGGTGCTAAGAATCTCCGGGCTACAGATCGCTACCACCAATTTCACCTGGCTACGTATAACGGACGAACACTTATACTGAATAACCACTTGGTTGAGCTTCAGCTCAAGCCGGAACTGGGAAAAATCCGACGGTACGTTCTGGGCTTATAAGAAGTCCAACGACAAAGTGAAGACACCATAACTCTGCCATTGGGTCACCTATTCCACATCAGGGACGGCGACACGAGGTGGCGTGGGATCCCTCATGAATAAGTCCCTCGTAGGCAACATCGTGGAAATCTCTAGTATGTCGGGTAGGATGACGTATCTCATACTTAAACTCACTAAGAGATCCAGCCTCAAAATGATACAAGTATATGCACCAACTTTGACACATTCCGATGACGAGTGGAATATCTGTAAGGCCCACTTTAATGTTGTTGTTATGGGGGCCTTTAATGCCAAAGTGGTATCGAATGGTATCGAATCAAGTCTGAGCATACATGGAGACGGAAGTCAAAATCGCAGGGGGCAAAGGCTGATAAACTTCCTCTAGTAAGAGGGCCTCCTCTTCATGAACTCTTATTTTAAGAAGAAGTCCAATAGGAAGTGAAGAGGGCAGAGCCCCGATACTGTGATAAGGAACGAGATTGAGTTTATTATGACCCACCAAAAACACATATTTAGGGATGTTTCCGTGATCAACACGTTTAAAACAGGAAGTGATCACCGATTGGTTAGAGGCTCTCTGACTATAGACTTTCAACGCGAGCGTGTTCGTGAGGGCGGAGTGTGGACTATACTAATGTACAGTCAACACTCCGCCCTAACTTCCTAACTGACCATGGGAGGTTCCGAAAAATTCCAACTGGAATTAGAAAACCGGTTCGATGCCCTAGATAAATGTGTCAGGTTACCAAAGCGATGGACCAGAACAGAGGGTCGAAGGTTATTGTGGGGAAGCTTGGAAGAAGGCATCTGACAAAGGTTAGGACTGATTCTGGGGTAACTGTTTCTTCTAAGCCTGTGATCAGAGACCAAAGCTTGGAGTTCATTCAAAGTTGCGTATGTTTAGCAGTGGACCGATAAGAGCTGATAATTACGACGATGAGGATGATGGCCTCTCACATCTTCGTATCGCCGACGATATTGTTGTGTGACATTAGACGTTTCACTATTAACATGCAAACACCATCCGACATTCTGGAGGTAACCCATTGGTGATCAGCTGCATAGTTCTTCTTTAGTGCCTGTCCATCAGTCCACCCCAAGTTATTTCAATGTTTAACACACATCTGACTTAACGCAGTGTGGTTGTAAATACATAAGAAAAGCCATTTTGTAAGTCGTATTAACTCAAGTTTGGTAATTCTCTTCGCGGTAAAACATTTTTATTTCTTGTCCCGGAGATGTTCTGATGGTAGATAACGATACTTGACATTATTACTTATAACTTACAGACTGCACTATGCCCGTCCGAGCGGAAAAAATATATTTTCAAGTTAGTCGCCTACGCTTTAATGCCAAAGTTTTGTCAACGTACCTAATAGAATTAACAAGAAAAGCGTAACCTTTTGTCCATTTCGTGAAAGCATTTTAAAATTCATCACTGCAGATGACGTGTTTTAACAGTCCGGACTGTTCAGTTTAATGCAACATTTTTTAAAACTGTAAGCACTGCTTGAACTTAGGGGTCGATTAAAATTCACTACAAAACTGGATTATACATTTTACAACAAATTGTGTGTGATGCCTCTTTTACATTTAATCGTCACTTTTCTGATTGGAAAAAAAATAACAATCGACGGTCGCTGGCCTTTTGACGAACAGTGAATCGTAAGATAATACAACGCGGAAGCTGTCAATCAGAAGTAGTGTCATTATTTGAATATCGTTCCTTCCTACAAAACTAGCGTGTTTAAATCTGAATTTCGAATTAACTAACATCATAATTGCTCTCTTCTCTATTTACTTTATAAATTTAATGGTCTTTTTAATTGTTTTCTACCAATAAAGCCCCATCATGAGAGCTCAAGCTTAGTCTCTCTATAGAAAATAAGCAAAATGTTAGTTTTAATTTTGGATTCTGTCATTTTTATATGATTTTTTAGTGTCTTTATATATTCGCGGTAATACACTGAAATATTCAGTAATATTAAAAAGTACATAAAGAGGATGGAATCGCTGTGATTGCATTACACAAAATAGGTCTGAAGCCAAATACAATTTACAAAACTCTCCATACTTTTGGTATTTACATACCCATCACAAGAGAAATAGAAAAATATGGTGGAGAATGCTTGCTTCTAAAAAAGTTTCGCCATATTTTTGTATTTGTGTGCAATGAAGTATATAAGAGATTAGATTTTCGAGCGATTATATACTTTATCTGTATTTTATGCATACAACTACTGTATTATTTATCGAGTAAGATATTTTAAAAAATATATATTTTTGGCTGTTTTTTATCACAACGCTATTACAAGCGTATGCCTTATTATTTAAATGGCAATTCCCCTACGCGTATTTGTTAAGACTACACTCCGACCTCTGTGGACTAACTAGTATTACAAGGGTTAAGTCTCGCCTAACGTTATTGCAACTGTTTTTCTGGTTCACTGATTGCAACAAAACTGAGATGCACACTTGGCTCTATTGCTGTTACACTTTTTAAATATAGAATAACATTATCTGACCAATATTAGACTATTATATTATTGGCTATCTTAGAAACCCAAAAAATTCCATATCTTTTAAACTGAATCCAAATCGTTTTTGTTCAAATCAATATTGTTTATTTTATTGAATTCTATAATCCTAATGTCTTACAATTTTGACCTGTAGTTCAAAAGATAAGGGGGATACACTTAACCAATTTCGGACAGAATATCTTACAAAGTATGATAAAAAACCTTTTAAAACCCTCTATACCATTAAGAAAAACCTATCCTATTGTCCTCTCGTTTATAGTTTAAGGAGATAAACGAGCAATCTGAGCCTTTCAACAACTACCGGTACCTATTAATATGAGATTAATTATACGGTTGCGTTGCCATCTTTTTCACCTCCGCCCCAATGGGCCAACGGCTACGCACAGACTGCACGAAATGAGACACCGTAGGTTTCACTTTACGGTGGTATTAAATGAGCGAGAGGTACCTCCCCGGTTGTGCCCGCCCAATTCCTTATTTTTTGTTAGCTACCCTTAATCATTTTATTTTACAAAATTCCACTACGTAATTTATTAGTGGTTCACAAAGTACATTTACTTTTTCAATTTCTAATACACTACCCTGCGAATAACCTGCGAATGTATCACCTGTGACATACGAACAGGCCAACGGATGTGATGAAATTACAGGGGTTCCATTTTTTGCTATCTGTCTACAGAACCCTAAAGAGTTATCAATGTACCAAAGTAGGTCAAAATATAAATATTTAGGAAATATGTATATATATTGTCAGGCATTAATTTAAAGCTATCTCACTTTACTACCATTTAAAAACAGTGCACTGTTTCACTGTTAAAGTTGACAATGCGATCAATATTGCCAGTATCAAAATAAAGGCCGACGCTATCTGACTGATTGCGTTTAGATTTAGACTGAGTGTTAAACCGTGTACAGTCACATGAATGCACTTGTGTGTAATAATAACCTTTAAATTTTCGGGGTAAGGGACGCTTTATTACATATTTGAAAGCTTTTTCATTTCAATACGACAATAAAATCACAATTGTATTATGAAATATGTGTCCTTTCGATAAAATTTTGCCAATGGCCTCATGCGTTGTCTTAATGGGTGTCATTTGTTAAAATGCTTCAAGTATGAAATAGTACAACAGTGTAATGGATCTATAATTTATGCTATCCTAAACTTGGCACAAATGTAATCATATAACACGGCAATATGCAATTTACGAAATTTGTTATTTTCATCTATATTCAAAAGATATTAATGTTACTATTCTTATTTCTTGTATAATCATAGGAATATAATGCTTGAAAATATTATTTAGTGCTGTGGGGAAAACAACATTACGTGAGAAATGTGTTAAGCCATATTTAGGTTTATTAAAGGACGCCAAGTCTTTAACAAATCAATTGTCAGTTATTTTGCTGTCTTGTATTTATAATCCATTGCCACTTCAGCTAGCCTATCCGTCGCGTGATATCGGATACTTTAGTTTTCTGCCTTATGACTTCGTTACGAATTTTGTCGGACAGAAAAACACCCAACATAGCACGTTCACCCGTTGGAGTACCGCAAACTTTCTAGACATGTCCTAAATTAAGATGCCATGTTTCGGCCCCGTCATCATGGGGAGAACGCACTGTTCGAAGACTTTTGCTTACTGAAGTGGCAATGGGCTGGCCATACACTCGGAAGAACAGATGGCAGAGGGGCCAGTGAAATTCTGGTGTCGAGGCCCCGTCTAGGAACGAATAGCTGGTCGACCTGGTAGGAAGATGATCCCCGTGCAGTAGCCGGTGCGGGTTGGATGCGAGTAGCAGGAGATCGGTCGTCTTGGCGTCCATCGAAGGAGGCCCATGTCCAGCAGTGGACCGATAAGGGCTGATAATGATGATAATGATGATGAGTCATAATCCTAGTGTATAAGTCTTTATTTAATTTATTTAAATGCGAGCAAGTTATGTAATTGCTAGTGTATACTATTATATATTGTACATACGCGATAACGCCAATTATTTTTTATTGTTTTGTATGGCAGATTACAAATATTGTATATGAAAATGACACAGTGAGTAACGAGACTCATAGGTACGATATGTTGTCTTGCATGTGTAATAAGGTAATAAAAATTGTTCTTACAATACCAATATTATAAGAATATTTTTTATTACCTTATTATTATTAATTAATATTTCAATATTAATTAATTAATATTGAATCAATATTATTAATTAATATTGAAGATTGCCACAAATTTGTGTTTATCTTATACCATTTTAATTCGTTTCATGGTTTAATGTTGCTTTCATTATGATGTAACTTTTTTTTCTTGTACCTACATAAGATATTTTAGAAGTAGGACCGGCTTTCACGGGTTTCAATTATAGTCCCGATTAGTTTAATACGAAAATACATGTCAAATAATTTACGAATTTCTGTTTCAAATTTTTCATTACAAGAGACTGACTAAGGAATTAGGTACATAATGGTTGCTGGATTAACCCGCTATAAGTCCCTAATCAGTAGATCATGTGTATAAGAAAAAAAACTGGCAGTCCAAGAGACTGCCGATAGAAGTGAAAAGCTAGAGCTATCAAGTAAAAATTACTTGTATTTGGTAGCACTCATTTGTAAGTAGCCCCACTTAGATAGAGTTAGTATTATGAATGACTACTTGCAGCAGCTGTGTTCGTATCAGCTATGAGGCTGCGATTTGCTGATTTGGTGTAAATCTGTAGCTATGTAGCATGGGAGCTACGTAGCAATGTAGCACAGGAGCTACGTATCTACGTAGCACATGAGCTACGTAGTGTAATTTAGCACAGGAGCTACGTAGCATGTCGATGACGCGAACTTATAATATTTTGCCCTGTGCAAATGCTGCTTTCACGACTTAAATAAAACAACACAAGCCCGGGTGCCGGCGTTTTGAAATGTAAACATGTTGTAAATATGATAAGCCCAACAAGTTCTAGAAAGGATAAAATGATATTTGAAGAAATAGAAAGAAATTGGCACAAATGACTTAGCACTCTATTTATTAAGATTAAAAAATAAAACAAATGGTGCTAGTAAAAGAACCAATATCGAGACACAAAATAGCAACGTTACCATTCTGTCAGTTTTATGTGAATGGAAATTTAAAACCGATTGCGAATGCGAAAAAAAATTCGAACCGAACAAGTGTATTCGAAGTTGTATCGACGATCAAGTTGGCACTACATAGTAAACCCAGTAGGAGGTAGTGCCATGTTGCATTGCATCTTAATTACCTCGGCACGACTGGTACTTCTCGTTCACACGATATTGAGGTAGAGTGACAGCTACAGGCCCATTAGGGGGAAGAGGGGCTATAATATTTATGCGGATATTGTAGTCACCAAAAGGATTTGACTGTTCATTTGCTTCTTACTATTTTTTATAGTACAGAGGGGCAAATGGGTAATCGACAACCTCTTGACGGCAAGCGACACCTTTATACATCCGTGTTACTGTTGTCACATACATGCGTTACCATCCTGTCCTTACTTTCAATGGCCCCCAATGGCTACTCAGAAGCCGCACGGAGCGTGGCAGCATAGCTATCCCGTCAGCTGGATGTACCTCCTGTGTCATGTCGGCCCTCTTCGGCTGTAATGATGATCCACTACCACTTACTACAAAAATGTCATGAAACAAAACTGTAGTATTATTTTACTCATTAATGTTTAATCATTACAGCTTTGAGGCAAATGAAACATGAATTTTAAAACAAGACTACATTCTCAATGTCCATTTATATAATCTGGAATATATCCAAATAATATAATTCATAAAAATTGGCGCATCTTTGCATTGGTGCATGTTGTACAAACATAATAAGGCCGACTTGAATTGTCCGTTTTAATCTGAATTATTTCATAAAGCTCTTGGCACAATAAAAAGGCTAATCGGAGCAGCAGCTTTTCTTTGATTGCTCTATGCTGACGGAAGTGTCCTACGAAGCTTCATTGGTTACTATAAGATATGTCGGGCGACGGTCTAGCTAAGATTGTGGTCGATAGGGGGACAGATCACCACCTTTCTCGCAGACGGGAGTATATAGAGGAAAAAAAAACAATACTACTGCTAACTTTCGTGGTTAGTTTTATTTTTTTACTCGCATTTAAAGCTAGGGCCTAACTCTCTACAATTATACACTAAAACCTTCGTCGGGCCCATTGGAAGGGGGGGGGGGGAAGAGGGCAACGCATAGGCATATTAATTATGCGGATGTTCATGGGCGTCGATAGTCATAAAAGCTCGGTACCTCGTTTGCCCCACCATTCTATAAAAAAAAATTGTGAAATCCCTTTAATACGAGGGGTGATTGATAAGTATCCGAAAGGACAAAGAAAGGCTTTAATAGTATATTTAAAACAATTTTACTTTTGAACATAGCTTACTTCTATTTCGATGTATTTAGTCCAGCGCTTCTCCAATGCCGTTGCACCAGTTTGATAAAACGTTTTCTCTGACCATATAAAATACTCGTCTATGGCGACAATGATTTCATCACAAGATGGTAATCTTCGGCCACCAAACTATTTATTGAGATTCGGTAATAAGTTTAAGTCGCTCGGGGCCAGACCTAGAGAGAAGGGAGGATGCGGTAACATTTCGAACCGCAATTCATGAAGTTTGTCAACCGCAAACCTTGACGAGTGCACAGGTGCGTTGTCGTGGTGGAATAAAACTTTCTTTCGGTTTCTTCACCAAATTTTCGCAGCAATCTTGCATAATGCTCTCCATTTATTGTTTTTCCTCTTTGCAAATAATTCACTAAAATAATCTCTCTAGCATTCCACAAAAACGGTTTTTGCTTTCAACGGTACAGGTTTTCCGCTCTCAGTCCACTGCTTAGATTGTTCTTTTGTTTCAGTAGTATAATGATGTGCCCACGTCTTATCCACTGTCACAGAACGCTCCAAAAATTCGTTAGTATTATACTCAAACAGTGCCAAACACTTCGACGAATCGTCCACTCGACGTTGCTTTTGGTTAATAGTGAGCAAACCCGGCACCCATTGCGAGCAAAGTTTTTTCATTCACAAATGTTGGTGTAAAATGTTAAAAAGGCGTTCAAAGGAAATGTTACCATCTCTGCTATCTGCCGCAACTTAAAGCGCCGATCATTCAAAGCAATTTTTTGAATCTTTTTGATGATGACTTCCGGATTCGTGACTTCATTTGGACGGCCAAACCTGTTGGCGTTTTCGCAGCTCTGTCTCCCACGTTTGAAATCATTTACCCAGGTGTGAATTGTACTCAATGTAGGAACAGTATGTCTTAAAATATTGTCTTGCTTGATTTTAACCTGGGTTGCTGTTTTCTTTTTTAAAGCGTAAAACTTTATCACCGCACGAATTTCGTTTCCTTCCATTATTAAGAAAACTTACGGCAGAGAAAGTTCTAGGTCCCCTCACACAAATTTTATCGGTTTTTGTAAATTCAAATTTGGCGTTCTATTTTCGGAAAGATTACGGATATAATGCAATAAATTTTCTTTGCCTATCTTTCTTTCAAGTTCGTCGTTTTGGCCAGTCGTCAATCAGCTTTAATAGATTTTGATCTTATGCGATGTCCCTGTAAGTGATGAATTATTTGCTAATTTAGACTGAAATATCTAATATATATGATCTAATATATCTAATGTATATATATGTTCTCGGAGCCGGATTGGACTTCAGCTTTGACGTCAGATATCCATATGTGGTGTGTAAATCTAGGATCATACTCGCCTGGGAAGAACTTAACTGTGGTGCTCCAACCTATCCTGACTCCAGACGCTACAAATATAAAACTGAGCTTATGAATGGGTGGTTAGCCATCCATCTCAAATGCCCGCCTCAAGTTCAACGGTCCTTAGACTAAGCCACCATGGTTCAAGCCTTGCCGTGGCGGTGGGGTTCAGTAGCCTGAGGTGTGAAAAAAAAGGAGTGAAGTCGAAGCAAGTCTACCTAAATCTACCTGATTTAAATAATTATAATTAATATTATTCATTTAAATAGTCTCTAGCGGTCCGCTCCAGCTTCGCTCGTGAATAACACAATGGTCTAAATTATACACTAAAACCTTCTTCTAGAATAG
>JAFELO010000118.1:300703-373241 GCA_017140195.1 Eumaeus atala
TCGTTATTGTTAGTTAATTATGTTTATATGCTGCGCTTATACATATATATATACATATTATATTTCTTTCGTACATAACGTTTATGTCGTTGAGAACAACAGCGCTTAACACCTCTACTTTGCCTTAAGATTAACAGAAAAATAATTGAGTCTCAAAATATGTTTGTAATAATTTAGATGAAGAACGCCATGTCCTGCTGTTGGAGGTATCCACCATGATCTACAACAGAGATTGATCCTACATACTACAGAGATAGGCCCATGTTCCCAAACTGATCCCTGTGGGTAAACCGCTTATCCTTGCATTGGCTCGCCAATTAGAATTATTAGTCGCTAGTAAAGAGTAAACCAGTTGCGGAATTAATTCTGAAAGGCAGGATATGATCAGTAGGCTACTACTGGAGTGAAGATCATGTACGGGTTGAAAGAGCATTGACAGACCTTCAACAATATCACTATTATTTGTTAGCTGATAATGATTTCTGCTGCTAGTTGGACACTAGTACCTGAAAATCGGCCGTCTTGGCGTTAAATTATAAATGCCAATATTTAACGGTAGTTGAAGAAATGCTGATTAGTGATCAAGATATACAATATTCAGTTCGTTATATTTAAATAAACAACTACACTATGCAAAACCAAACTACATTGCTGGAACTTATTAGGAATTGTTATTAGGTTACTCGATATCAACATACACACGAACAATAACTATAATGATGGAAACCATTATAATTCATATGAGACCATTCTAATTTACAGTCCGTTATTTGACAGATAAGTCAATATTCGCTTAGTAATCCAATAATTATCGGCATTTAATTATATTTTCATATATTAATGTTGCATGATCGCATTATATAAATAATTTTATTTATTATTATTAAACGTATTCATTTCATTCATGTACCTCCCGCTCACATGATACCACCGCGATGCGATGTGCGGTTTGTGAGTAGCCGATGGCCCGTTGAGGTGAGAAGAAATTATCGCATCAGCATGGTAATCTTCATGTACGTCGGTAGTCGTAAGAAGATTCCGATCTTTCCTTTGCCCCTCTTAACTGTAAAGAAAACAATAACTTAAACATATTAACAAAATATAAAGCTTAGTTTATTTTCGTTGAGTCCAGAAAAAAGAAAAATTCATATTCGCATCACGAAAACAAGTAAATAAAAATGCAAACATGACCAATTGCGTCTCACACAAACAGCGGCCGGGCCGTTTTGGAGCCAAAACTCCGCGCACAACTGTTTTCCTAGTCATATGAATTCAAATGCCGCTGCATTAGAGGAAAATAAAGGAGACAGGTAAATCGAACCAGGATAAAGGGGTTAAGGTAATGTCGGGTCGAGCATCGAAGCGGGGAGGACCATTGCCTGCACGCGGCGCTTCCTGTGCTCCTGTAACGACACCCGGGAGCATTTTGTGTATACACATTACGACTGAGCGCACGGAAACGTTTAGAGGAACAGAAGAAACGTTCATTATTTAATACGGCATTTATTATACTTATGCGTCCTGGTCCTATCGTAGACATACAGTGATGTCTTGAGGCGGTAGTTTTTCAACATTAATGACCTTCAGCCATCAACCAATTCCATCATCTACTGACTCGATGACACCATACTGTATTGTTATCTAGTCTACATACGATTGCAAAGTTTCACAGTGACACCACAATTAGATGTACTTGTAGTTCAGATTCTTAAATTTTGTGACATTGTCACCTTGTTACAGCCCGACCTAGTAAGAGCCAATATAAACACGAAATAAAAAATATAGCTAATAGTGAATTTAATATACTAGCGATCCGCCATCGTTATTCCTATGAAAAATAATACGGGCTGGATTGCTACCCTAACAAATTTACATTAAAGTCTTCCCCCTGAATCGTTCTATCCACTGGTGAAAACGGCATGAAAATCCGTTTAGTACATTTAAAAAAGATGGATCACATACATACACAGAGACAGTTCTGTAGATTTTGTTCCTTAACGTGTATTAGTTGTAGTAATAAGGGTACACAGTAAAAAAAAACATTCAGTTGAAAATGTGTAGATATAAATTTGAACATTAGCTGAAAACACCATAAGTTTATTGAATTGCGGAAGGGGGATCCGCAAAACGTTTTGATACGATTTCCTGACCTCCTTTACCGCGACTGCTCCGAGATATAAATCCGAGTTAGAACACGGATTCCCGGATAGCGGGATCCGAGTCTCGTTAATTTTTAGTGGATGTTGTGCTTACAACTTCAACTTACGAATTTAATACGAAAATTTGAATTTATTATATCTATATTTTGTGGTGTTTATAATTTACGTATAACTTGTACATAAATGAACATTTATGAGTAAAAAATGTATTTTTTTCGTGAATCTAAGATTTTAACAAGAATTTAGGAAATTTTCTTTTCTCATTTCGCATATAATAAAAATGTTATCACCGACTTTCAGCAGAGAATATATCCATATTACTCGGGGGTTCCTTAAAGCAAGGGGCCAAAGGAACAGTCGGGTCTTTGACGACTACCGACGCGCATACCCATCAGCATACTCCGGGAAGGCCAGCGTAGACAGCGTATCACAGTCATTATAGCATAGTCTTTGTTAGGTAATGCCATGTTGTATACATGGCACTACCGCTTACAAATACTATTAACGGTAGGCCTAATTAATTGATTGGACAGCTGTGCCTACACCATCGGCAGCCAGAAGACGTCTACTGCTGAACATAGGCCTCCCGCACATAGAGTGGCACAACCTATGAATGCACCGATATTGAGCCACTACTTAATTGACTTTGACTAAGGCGTGCCTCAATATCGGCTGGGCATCCATAATACGTCTCCCCAATCTCTTATTAAGATGAAACGCCATGCTGCATTGCAGCGGAATTAGGCCCGCATAACCGGAGAAGTATACTCGCTCACATGATACCGCCCTAAAGTGACAATTTCAGTGTTGAGTTTCCCTCGGTTTGTGTGTAGCCGGTGGCCCATTGGAAGGAGGAGGAAAAGAGTGAATAATTATGCGGATGTTTATTGGTATCGGCAGTCATCAAAATTTGCCAACAACTCGTTTGTACCCCTACGACTTGGAGATTATTAAATCGACTTCGAACTCGGACTGGCGAAGTTAGGAAAGCATGTTCAGATGAGATTTCCCAAAATATAAGAACCAGGTTTCCATTGTTCAGAGGAGGTTTCCCAAAATATTTAAACCAGGTTTACATGTTCATGCATGCACACAATCCCCGAACCACAAGGTATCCATCGCTGCCAGCCTATCCACCTGTACGCAACAGGACTTCATGGATACCGTCACTAGTGCAGTGCCCGTGGTTAAATGTTGAGCCAACACAATTTAGTATTAGTCAGCGATACTCTAAGAAAAAATTGCAGAGATTGCTCAATTTTATAAAAAAATAATGAATTCTGTAATTTTTTATTTTTATCAAGTTATAATTTACCTATTTCTTGATACAAGGGACGATGTATACGTGTTGCAGCCAGGTACTTTAATTACGTTCGGTGGCGAATTCTTAGCTGAAATAAATCTGATGAACAATTCGTTTTAGCATTTTTTAAATTAACCTTATGTAAATAGAATAAATAAATATTTGTATTGGGTATCAAACGCATACGTATCGTTTTTGAACGTTTTTACACAAGTTTAAATAAAATCATGAATTGTATCATCATTATCATATTCATCTAATTCTTACACAGCTAGGAATTGACGTCATTCTATAAATGCAGAGATAGGCATCGGATTAAATATTGCGATGTGAACGACCGTGATGAACAACAGCTCGTCTTTCCAAATAAAAAAGTACAAGCTAGTACATATGCACACGCGTAAGAACTTCTAAAGTTACTTCTCTGGCGTAACAAGAGAAAAACTAAAATGTTGGTTATGGTCAACTTCGGGGCGCCGGTTTTTCGTAACGGTGTGTGCACGAAGTGTGACAGCCCGGGCCATATTTCCTTTGTTAGGAATCTTACTTAATATAATTAATAAAAATATTGTGAAATATCATCAGCTGTCCTAATTAATCTGTAGTCGTTAGCACCTTGGGATAATTTTAAAAGTAGTTACTGAGTCCTTAATTCGCGCATCGTATAGTATAAATTTTATTGTTCCCTAACGCACTAAAATATTAATATTTTTTTATTTCTAATCAAACTCCATGTTCATGTTGAGACACCTCTCGTGCGACGTAACGAACCAGTTTCAGTGCCACGTTAGCCTCGTAGCACATGTAGAAATAGCTACCTGTCCCGTGCTTTAAGGCGCGCCCGCTATGAAGCAAAGTCTACATCCCTTATAGACCCAAGTACCAACGCATTGCTCATATAATATAGCAACGTACGTTATTTTAACAATTAAAATGATAACAAATCCTTCAAAATAATTTACTAAAGACGCCCCATTAGCTTAATCTGGCCCAAACTACAACCCAAGTATCGTCGCTGCTAAATTACATAGTATGATTCGATTTAAATTGTAAATAGTATGTAAGAAAAAAAAATATCTACTCTATGCAAATTATACTCAAAAAATAAATATTTCATACTCCTATGACCACTGATTAATCACTTTAAAAGTCCAGACATTTTTTTTTCATAAATCCGATACTGGTTGTTGTTTAAACAAATTAGCTTCATTTTGGGGGAGCTCAGACCCTCTGAAATGAAATTTTCCTAACATAAAGTGGCTGAGACGGTGTAACGACACTCCAGCTAACTACACTGTGCGGGGTCTACAAGCCCTCATGTTTCTAAATAATTTATGAATATTTACCGTCACGTTACGCTTACTGAAACATAATTATTTTAATCTCGCTATCTAAGATAGCAATTTCGCGAAATTGATGCGAAAAAGTGGTTTTGTTACTAGTCCCTTTTGTGTGTAAAAGTCTTGTGAATAATGAGTACACTTATTATGTATTTTTTATTCGCCTTGTTAAAGCCCTGTTCTTTATGTTGTAAAATAATAAAGAAACCTCCCCCAAGTAGTACTTGAATGAAGTTATAAAGAAACCGCGCCAAAGAAATTCAAAATTTTACAGTAATATTACATACACTTTGAGTGTAAGTTATATAATACAGTTTCTGGTTTCATTCATGAAGTCGTTTCCTGAAACAAAGACGGACATTTCTCCAAAAAATGAATTATTGCTATTCAGATATTAACAAGTAAAGTATTAGCTAGGATTTCTTTTATGATAACTTTATGATTTGTAAATATGTATTTGTAAAAAAAAAAGTAGAACCTGCCTTAAATTGTCTAATATGTTAAGATGCTATTTCATATATGTTAATCATTAAATTCAATTCGATGCGATGGTCAAATCCGCCAAGCAACCTTATGTTTGACTATTATGCCAATATTGCATTGTTAATTAAGGTGAAGTAGTGTTCCCCACCATGGTTCAAGCATTGTCGTGGCGGTGGGGCACAGTAGCCTGGGGTGATCCGAGACACCTTGGGCGAAGCTAAATGAACCGAAGAGGTGTATGCTCTTTGTATCCCTCTTATAAGAAGAGGGGACAAAAGAGAAGAAACAATGTGGCGGCGCTATTGCGCACGGGGCAAGAGGCGATGATGGGAACCTCGCCTCATTGCACTGTCCCAAGGTTGGTGGTCTCATCTGTGAAGGTGGCGTCAGTCCCTTAGGGCTGACTAGCCGTTGAGGTGCCCTGATGATTTGCTGTTCCGGAGCACCTCACCAAAGGCGGCACTGATGGCACTCGCGGTGGTTTTTGTGGGTATTCGGCACTATCATGTGCCGAAAGCCCCACACACCACTGGACCCCACCCAGGGCCAGTGAAGGCGCGTAAATGCGTTTCCCCGCGCCAGCAAAAAAAAAAAAGTTGAAATAATGTTGTGTATCTACTTATCTTAATACGGTACTTCTAATATGAGCGTAATACCTTAACCGTTTTAAAATGAACCGTGCTGCCGTCGATAATATGTTTTGATTAAAAGAAAAGATACATTTATACGTCTACAACTAACCATGGTTTTTTGATGTGTTTTATGGGGTAACGGCAGTATGTACCGGCCATTATTTACCCGGCAACGGATTGGGTGGAATAGCATAACACTCCATCGTCTGGACACCAAATACGTTCTTCGCACGTGGCGAGCGTCGATTATCTTGGTAAGACACTCTGGGTCTATCAGCAACAGTACATATCCTTCGACAGTTCAAGTACTTTTGTTTCCTGTGCACTTTTCCCGTGTCCCTTCGGAGTATAAGAATCAGCCCCCCGGTGCAAGTTTCAACTCAACTCAGATGTATGTTTCATGTGGTTAGCGTAGGGACCACACATTATTGTGACAAAGTTTAAGTAACACCTTACTATTTTTTACTTTTACACGATTCTCTCTAATTCGACAGTAATAAAAAATCCACTTTATTACTGTCGAATTTCGACTACGGAGTTTTACTTATATTAAAAGAAACGATCAAGTCCGAGTTAGACCTGCTCACCGAGGGTTACAATGAATAGTATGGACATGACAACGTATAAGAAATGACAAATTCATATTACAAATATATTTATGAAATTGAATTTCAATTCCTTCACATATAATCATAATTTACCAATGTTTGTGTTTACACGATTTTTTTACTATGATAGAACATTTGTTCTGCGCTTCAACATATTGCAGAACTCAGTATTCGTGTATTGAATTCGTAGCCTTGACCCTTCCACGCGTTCCTATGAAAGAGCTCATGATAGACATACAGACGAACTGACGGACAGGGAAGTAATTCATGCCTTAACATTTGCCTCAGAAACTGTGAATCAAGTTACGGAGCCCAAATAAAATAAGAAAGATAGTGAAACAAAAATTCTTTAAATGATAGGAATTTCTACACGACAAAGAATGACGCACGGAACCATTCGTCTGCAGAACATTTGGCTGTTTGTACTTCTAGATCTACTTACTCGTGGTTTGTACAGCTTACTAAGTTGGTGAACGTATGCTTAATTTTAACTTTCAATGTGGCCGATGGTTCTACAACACTATTTTGCATTATTTATATAAAGTTACTAATTAAGATTTATGCTTATATTTTGATTTCCATATCACAGAAGTCTCTCCAATGATGACACAGTTTAGTTTCCCCAAAATAACACCTTCTCTCATATGCGAAATTGTATTTATTGCCTTCAGCCTATCTGTGAATGTTCCACTTTCAGATAAGGCAAGATTACATGGGCAATCAAGTGTCTATAATATCATCTTTGTCTCAAATATGAACCAGATATTTCAACAAGAAACTCCTATTTCGCTGTAATACATACATCATTTGTCAATATATTAAGTAGTAGTATGCAAGCTTTTAACCAAGCTGTAACCGCGGCTCGAAGAAAAGTAAATAAAAATTTATTCAATTCCAGATTGCATATGTTTGTATTAAATTTCGGCGAAACCAATTTACTGTTTATTGCCTGTATTTTCTTCTTCTTTTCAGGCTAGTGACTGAACACTAGCAGGGCCTATGTTTCTTCTATATCTGTGGTAAATAATGATATATTATATACGCAGTATAAAATAAACATTGACCCTAAAGGATTGTCTAATGGGTACGTGTTTGGGCACGGACTACATCGAAACTTTACGTACACATCCTTAAGAAGAGTACTTGGCCCCAAATGTTCATATTTTGTTTAAAGCCTACTTCGGTCTGGATTCGGTGTCAAGTGACAGTTCCACCACAGCGAGAAATAAAAACATATGTTCAACCTTTTTTATAAATTCATAATACAGTTCATAACATGGGACTTAGTTAAGATAATAAAGTGGCAGTAATGTATATGTTACTTTAATGCTTTAATAAATTTCATTTCATTGTTACATGGAAATAATATTCGTTCACAATGACAACGATTTTATCTCGATTTTGCCAGTGTTATGTTAATCATGGCACAGCGAATGGCACAGTATGTTTCGGCGGTGTTTTGTGCCCAAATTTATTATAGCACTTAAACTTGATTGTTAGTTTCGCATCACAAAACGGAGTCCAATTCATTTTGTCTCGTGTATGTGGCCTAGATGGAGTGGGAAATAAAACGATTTTATTGGTGATGTAATTGGAGTCGCACGAAACAGGATTCTGCGGTGAGCATCGAAATAACGTTTAGAGTATTTAAAATTTGTTGCGTTGGGGCTTTTTCGTTAGTTTCGTCTTACTAGCGTTCCGACCTACAGTTCTTTCAGTATGGGTGAATTTTAGGTTTAACAGTATACGAGGACGTGCTTTTAACATCATGTACAACAAAAACTAAGCAAAAAATTTGCATATCTATCAAGATATATTGTAATTACAGCTATGTATTAATAGTCTGTATTGTAATTAAAGCTATGTATTACACAATACTGCCCCTAAGGCCATGAGTGGAGGATACCTCGGGTGTGTACCTCAGTGATGTGTTGTAGCTTGCCATCATATACGTAATAACCCTTCACCTAGTGTCCATCTCATAGGATGGGCACACAGCCCCCCCCCCCTTATATGTTTTCCTGACGTAACGCGTCAACACATATAAGTATTTAAAAGTAAGTTCTGATATAGAGCAAAACTCATAATCATAATAGAATTTGACAAATCTCTTTTTAGCGTCAATGCTATACAACCAGTTTGATACTGGTCCTGACCAGAGCGGGACTGATTACATGCAACTCTCATATTTATTTTCATGAGAATATTATTCTCATTGTAACTTTGACCAGTTGATAATTTAAGGTTTACAATATGTTGATGTCTTAAGTTTAACGCGAATGTTAGTCATTACAATAGAACACAAGTCCACCCGTGACAATGGTTGCTGTAAAGCTTCTGAAACGTCGGGCTACATAAATAATTTAATAAACCGCGATAAAATCCGTAAAAGTAGTTTTATTGTAATAAATTTACAATATGCTCAAAATAATTTAATAATCTTTTTGTCCATGCAGGTCTCACATCCAATAAAATTACATCAATAAAGTTAAACGGAGTTGAAAATTGGAAAATATTTAAGTATATATTAAAATCTAGATTCGAGGCTCTCAAAATTTCCACATCTCTAACAAAAATTGATTACAAATCAAAATAATGCCAAGACTGAAATACTTATTAATTGAACAATAAATAATATTTTATAGTTCCTACTATTTATTCCTGGTTACCATAATCCGACAAGCAGCTTTCAATCAATATTTTCCATCGTTATCTTTATGATTTTGTATAGTCGATATATCTTCAGTTCTAAGTGGAAATTTATAATTTAATTTGAAAGAATAGATTATTCCATGAAGAAAAGTCGAAAAAGGTCGTTAAAAATGTAAAATTTAATCAATAAAAATAGGAAATAGTGTAAACCCTATATTATTTAGTTGTTATAACATTTAAAATATTTCTAAGAGAAAAAACGAAAATTCTTTTGTTCAGAAGATAAGATACTTTTGTCAGGGATGTTGTAATACCTAGCCCGCAAGATATTGCCACAATCATTTTTTCGTATTAACCCTCCGCAGGTGCGACGTCGCTAGCATGCGGCTTACAAGTACATTGGGGCTTTAATTAAAATTCTTGTAATGCACTTTTCCCTCTTCCTATTGTATGATTAAAATTTCTCTAAATAATATTCAGTTTTGTAATCTTGGGACGAGAAGAATCAAGAAGATATTATCGTATTATATGGTTCTTTGATGTTTTACTTTTACAAACAACAGGAAACAACAGCCGAAGATAGTAAAGTGGAAATGGCCCATTGGAGCGGAGGAAAGGAGAGGATGGGGATTTCTATGGGCGTTGGTAGTCGTAAAACGTCCCAAAATAATCGTTTGGCCCGCTATGCTATTAAAAAAATCTACCCATCCATAAACATGATGCATTTTTTGTCATTTTGCGGTGAAATCTTGAGCTCAAATGGAACCTTCGTGAAGCGACAGGTACACTGTCGCGTTACGTGTGGTTGGTCTATATTCAGTATTCCTTTGAAGGGAAGAAGAAAAGAAGGCAACGTATCTGCATGGCGGCGATGGGGTCTATATGAGTTTTTGTTTGTTTACAAATCTCACGAAATATTACAATTTCTCATCGCATCGCCGTGTGAGATAGAAAAATTATTCCGTCGGCTTCAATGTCGTCACTGTAGTACAAAATGTTTCCTGAAAATATTGAATTAACAACAAATGTTAGAAGGTGCTACTATAAAATACTTTTCGCGTACGCTCCGGACAGTTTAGACGAACTTGTCTAGGCAGGGCTTAACGGTCTTATAAATTAGCGAAACTCTATTAGCAAGATGTTCAGCAAAGCGAATTTACGTTATCGCCACTGCCGACTTTACGCGCATTGCATACTAATGACCATCTGCCCGATCTACTAAACTCGCTCCTACAATTACTCCTAGGCAGGACCCCCGAATGAATTCCCTTTCAATTTTATGTTTTAAATATTTTTGTACTTTCTTTTGTAATAATTCAAATTAAAAAAAAATCTACATAATGCCGCATAAAATTGTATTATTTAGTGATTTTTAAAGATGTAATTGTGACAAATGAAAAAGTTGCTGAATGCGTATAAAAATATAAAGTATTTAGTTTTTTATAGATAACCCCCGAAACGAGCAATCAGAGCATTTTACGACTACCGATGCCCATGGACATCCACATAATTACTATGCCGATGCGTTGATCTCCATCTCCCCGACCCGGTGGGCCACCGGTTACTCACAAGCCGCACGAAACGCGACACTGCGGCGGTATTATGTGAGCTAGATGTACCTCCCCGGTCGGCCATATTCCGTTGCATGGGAGGATGTAGTGTCATGCGCTATATATGGCACTATCACCTCCTTTGCAGCATGGCACTACCACTTCATAAAAGGTTGCAGGTATTATAACAGTAATGACTTAGTGCAATACTCCAGTTGGTGGCTTAGTGACTGGAAAATGATTTCTTTTAATTTCCGTTGGAGTGGTACCTTGCACTCACTACAAAGTGACCAGCTGTCACTGACGCGTTGTTATATTTTTCACGATTTGTACGTTTCCGGTCGTCCATTGGAAGAGGATCAGGGAATGACGACAACATCTGCATATCAGTATGTATAAAAAGTAAATGGGTAATTGAATGTAAGCTTTAGTACTATGTGATATTATTGTTCATACTTAAGATCTGTGGATCCTGTAAGAAATAAAATCAAAATTTAATAATAATAACACATCTATGGGCATTGGTAGTGACTAAAAGGCTCGAACTGCCTTTTGGACCAACAATTTACCAAGACGACGTTACTTGCTCTACGTGGAAGAAGTCTGCAGCCTGGGTATATAATCTTCTCATACAGTCGATGTTCCCATGCGCGCCTAATTGGAGTTGGATCTTGGCATGTAAAATTTGTCAAACTCCAGCTCTAGAGCAGTGTCATTCACCCAAAGGTGAACTATGACCTAAGTTCCTCTTTGCTCAATTCACAAGGAAAGCTACGTGGGGACGTGAATTTAAAAGTTTTATAAAAAAAAATCGAAGTTTACAAAATATCACTTTATAAACTCTAACATTGATTCAACTTTAGCCATGACCTGATAAAAATTGGGGAGACAAACTCAGCGGGACAAATTAATCAGAACAATTGTACAGAAGTTATATTTTGATTAACGGAACGAACGAAACGTAACAAAATGTAATGTTAATTTTAACATTACATTTTGTTACATTTCGTTATACCTAGGCCTGTTTCGGTTTTCAATAAATTGCCTGATTTTATATTATCCTTTACCACACAAACGCTATTTGATTTTTTATGTATGTAGAGTCAATACTATACATTTTAGCAAAATAAAATTTAATTTACTATATAAAAAGAGTCAATACTAGGTATTTTAAGAAAATTATATTTATTAGTAGAATGTCATAAAGGACTCACCTAACTTATATACCAAATGGAGAATCCAGGATCTTATCCTTAGTTAGGTACATTAAGAACATAAAAAAGATTATTTCGCACGTGCTCAAGTTCCCGTCGTATTGGCACAGTTTTCCACCACTCCTGCCGTAACTGTTGTGAAGCAAGTGCAGCGTGGCCGGCATACGTTTGACCCGGTTCTTCTGGATCCATGTACACTGTTCACACAAGTTCCTTCAAGAGCTTAGAATTTATCCCTCTGTATAAATATGAAACACATATTTGTACGAATAAAAAACTTTGGTAGAATTATGACGTTGCTTTAACCGATACTTTGAAACGGCTTTTATCAACATCACTAGCACATTCATATAAGCACCGCCCTACTTTCGGCTGTGGCAACCGCTTTCAGGTATCCCGTTGACGTCGATCGTGGGTAGATATATGGATTGAGTAAGCTCCCATATTGGTGTATGTAGTAAGCCGTAGGGCACACATGGGCACACCATCAATATAATTACAGCTGATTGCCCCTAGTGGACGGGCTTTCAGTTCTCCAAGTTTAGTATCTAGCTTTAAACACCGGCGATTTTCAAAACCTAATATATTTTATTATGCCATCTCTACTCTCTGCGGTTAGCACTTTGCTTCTCTCAGGGAAGTGCACGTATGAGCATCGGTCAATTAATTCCAAGACGGTGCCATCTTTAGGAGGGGTGGTAGGTAATTGGAATCTCCTTTCAGTCATACTCATTCTGGATTAGCTATTGCATGGAAATTGTCATCTCAGACTAAAGACGGTCAATGTGAACCTGTCATGCGACGAAGGCATCTATGAGGAAATTCAGCACGCGACTCTTGATGATAGTACCTAACTTAATAATCTCGGGTCGCGCTGATTGTAACTCTCGCTCACATGATACCACCGCAGCGCAGCTAAGTATGTAGTCGCGTTTCGTGTGGTTTGTGGCTTTCCATAAAAACATGCCAATATGTGAGGACATCAGCAGGTATCAAAAGGCTCCGGCTACTTGTGTGCTTCCATTTTTTATACAAAAAATGTCCGTATTTAAATAATTAAGTGTAGGATTAACATGATAAAAAATTATTTTTTTAGACATGTCTAATACATATACTTAATATAAAATTTCATTTTCTCTAATGGGAATGGCGTAGCCATTAGGAAATCAGCGCAAAAATGTCTGTGCGTACGTAAATAAATATAATTTAAGTGTTTATAATATAAATTGCAGCAACCATAAATAAATTAAATAAAATTCATGACCTCAACGACTTCGGAGCTAAGACTGTGCGTGCCACCTACAAATTAAACGCTAAAACTAGATCGATAGACTTGAAATAAATCTAGCTTCCAGAAATTACGAACGGGCACCTTGCGCCGTAATTCCATTTGAGTAGTAAATATTATTTCGAACTTTGCTTGTAAGCCAAGCGGTGAAGCTAGTTGAAATAAATAGAAGTTTTGTCACGATGAATTCACCGTTTGTGACTTTCTGTGTATTAATGGTCCATCACAAATAGTCGTTTTATATTAATAGATTATTGGACAAGATTTTTTATTAATTACTAGTCGCTTGTAACCTACAAAAATATTGTTAATTCTTTTAAGAAAATATATAACACTAAGATGTTAGACGTAAAAAAATCAAATTACTTGGTGATCTGACCATCCAAGGTCATGCCAATAAATTATCCAGCAACTACGAGGGGCGATTGATAAGTATTCAAAACGACAAATAAAAAGTTTAATAATATATATAAAACTATTTTATCTTAGAACATAGCTTCCTTCTATCTCGATGCATTTATTCCAGCGCTTCTCCAATGCCGTTACACCACTTATGTTTTCTCTAACCCCTTAAAATACTCGTTTACGGCGACAATGATTTCATCATTTGTAGACAATCTTCGGCCACCTAACCATTACTTGAGTTTCGGGAATAAGTGTAAGTCGCAGCCAGCGGGTTAGACCTGGGGAGTATGGAGGATGCGGTAAAAATTCGAACCGCAATTCATGGAGTTTGGCAACTGCAACCCTTGACGAGTGCACAGGTAAGTTGGCGTGGTGGAATAGAACTTTATTTTTGGCTAAATGAGGCCGTTTCTTTCGGATTACTTCAATAAATTTTTGCGGCAATCTTGCATAATGCTCTCCATTTATTGTTTTTCCTCTTTGCAAATAATCCACTAAAATAATCCCTCGAGCATTCCACAAAAAACAGTCGCCATCACTTTGTCAGCCGACAAAACCGTTTTTGCTTTCTACGGTGCAGGTTTTCCGCTCTCAGTCCACTGCTTAGATTTTTCTTTTGTTTCAGGAGTATAATGACGCATCCATACAAACATTGCCTCACACAAATTCTGTTAGTTCGGATAAATTCAAATTTGGCGTTCTACTTGCGAAAAGATGATAGAATATAATGTAATAAATTTTGTTTGACTATCTTTTTTTAAGTTCGTCGTTTAGGCCACTATCCATTAGCATGATAGCATAACATTTACGTTGTTCGTGTTATTAATATATTTTTTTGTGAGAGCTTACATCTAAGAGGTGAGAGAAGGAAAGCAGCATTTTCACGGTCTTTTCAAATTCTTACTTATAACATTTTTATTTATAAAATTTTTGATATCTTAAGTTTACGCAAATGTTAATCTTTACTCATAACAATAAAACTACAGACACTTTAGAGCAACCATGGTCACGGGTGGGCTAGTTTAATTTCAAACGCTAATATTTCAATTCGTTTCTCACCAATTTGTACCCATTCAAACTAATGTGTTATATAGTCCAGTAAAAATACATATTCCATATATCTGTGCGTAGTTGCGATAAAGGGTGCATGGAGGCCTCATCCGTGTAAGAGCTGACCCTGGTAGATTGCAGCCGGCAGTACACAGCATACTGAGCTGCACGGCGGAGATATCTTTCAATTATTTCGACATTTTAGTCACCAAAAAGCTAATACTATAAAAGAACTTCAAAACAACGTATCAGAGCTTCCAATGATTTAAGACACTCAAAAGTAGCACTAGCAATCTAGACACTCTCTATTAAATTTAAAAAACACTACCAACATAATAATCATGGATTGTCGATTATCGTTATATTTAGTTACGATCCGCCGTTCAAGTTACACACATATCTTCAAGCTAGCCTCCTAACTGTATGGGCTTTTCAAATTCATTAATGATGAAAGAAGACGAGGAATCTCACATTGAATGATACTGATTGATGATGATTATAACTCTATTATAGACTTAGGGCTGGTTTCATAGATTCATATTAAAGTGAAGTAGATACTTAACTTATAAGTCCCTTAAATTATTTAGTTGTAGTCGGAAACTGTGGAATCTAAATTTGTAGTTTATTTGCCGGGGCTTTAATCGGGACCTGTGTAATCTGTTTAAATCGGTATCCAGTCTACTGTAGATACAGTCGACTGTATGAAAGTAGAATTAAATTAATACTTATCGAATTATTAATCACCACCATTATCATTATGAGCCCTTATCGGTCCACTGCTGGATATAGGCCTCTTTAATACATAGTATAAACAGAAAACTAGGAATACTGTCCTTCGAAATCCCCCATACAATACATTATGGACAAATAGTTCTCCGGTCATTTAATTATCTTGAGAAATCTAATAAAATAGAAACACATTAGTATCACTTTGGAGTAAGTGTATTAAACGACACCCTGTATCTAATCGGATGTAGTGTCGAATAATCACACACTATGACTAATAGAAAGTAATGTTGAATAATCCCCACGCTACTTACTCCCCGCGTTTGAGTAATTTCTTATAATTATCGCCAACATGATGGTTTAGGTGGAGATTTGGTTATTATGGCTTAAGAGTTTTCTGATCATTGCTCATGATGTCAATGTGTATTTTAAATTATCTGCAGATTTTCTTCAGTAGGTATTCTAGGAGAAGAAATAAAAATGTCGATAAACCAAGTTTATAGTGATTGCCTAATGAAAATGTATAATACTACTATTGTAGCAACCGGAACCAAAATGGAGAGTGGTACGAGTCAGAACGATTTACAATAAATAAACTTTGGATAAGTTATGTTCCTATAAACCCAGGTAAACTTTACTAAGCTACTCCTATACATCACGAAACTTTTAAGAAGCCAGTTAAAATTGGTAGGACTATTAAAAAGTTATGGCCGAAAAACGTTGGAGTGGTTTGCGCTATGAAACTCGTCTGAAGAAAAATAAACGCTCCCGTAATGAGAGAGCACGAGCGGCAGACGTGTGGCTCACAGACAACAGAATATTATAAAGCTGTAAACTTTGTTGGGAACACATTTCAGTCACAGTAAAAGAAAATATTTAGTTTCAGAGTGCGGGCACATCAACATTACGCCGCGTAATTTTTTTCGTATGTGCCATTCCCGTGGCAGCGCTTTTATGCCTTCCCTCCATAAAGACAAAAGGGACTTTGTAAGTAAAATCACGTACATTTTTTGTAACTTACTTAAGAGAGACCCAGCCCCCTCCATATGTTCATGTTAATATTTTTTCGGTAACATTGCGGGGACAACGCATGGAAATCACATTTAGATATTTGTTCACAAGCCGCACACTGAGTGCGGGTGGGGATATTATATTTTACGTGCGACGAATTTAATAAAAGGTCGAGGACGTTACTTACGCGACAGTAACAAAGTACAAGGGACTAGCGATTGGCAGAATATTTTACAGACCTTATAAATTAGTCGAAACTACAAAATACAAGAAAATATTTTCGTCAACCCTGAGACAAGAAATAGACAAACTTTATCTTTTTTAACTACCAGAGTTAATAGAAATATAACACAACGGATCCTTTTTCTTTTTGGTTTCGCGGAGAAATGCATTTACGCATTGCCAAAGGTCTTGGGTGAGATCCAATGGGTATATGGGACTGGTGGATGAACCGAATACCCTTTTAATGGATATTCAGTTCAACCGCGAGTCCCGCGGGTGCCTTCAGCCGCCTAAACTGCGGTGCCCCGGATCTGTTAGCAACAGGGCACCCCGGCGACTGACCAGTCCTCGTAAGGCACCAGGCTCCTCCAAAATAGAGGGACCGATCCGACGACCTAGATCAGCCCCTTTCGACGTTGCAGACGTACAATAGGGTCAGGTGTCCACCCAAACCCCTGGCCGCACTTAAAGACGCGGCATAAGCACTTTCGCCGAACTCCCATGCGTCGTCCGCGAGGCAGGCCATCCTCCATCCCCATTTCTCCGGCCCACCCAGCGGCCTCCTTTTGGGACATAACCGTCTCGCAGATGGAGGCCATCGCCTTCCAAGACCTGTCACTCTCGAGCATCAAACAGTCATCACACTCGACCGTCAGAGGTCCGCCCTCTACCTGTAACCGTCAGAGACCCTCCTGCGGTAAGTACCCACCTCGTGTCCTCCCCTTTTGAACCAAGTATTACACTTCGGCAAGCACTTCCGCTACTAGCTCCCTCGGCGGTATCGTACAGTACCGTATAGCTCTCATCGTTATTACCCGCTGCGCTTTGCGCACCTTTGTCTTATTTGTTGCAGTGAGAGCATCCACCCATCCAGGTGTACCATACAAGGCCATACTCCGGCATACTCCCGAGTATAACCTTTGGCCAGCAGCAGTAGCGCCTTCCATGTTGGGGAGTAGACGATTCAGTGCCTCAGGACCTTAGGCCCTAGCTGTCGAAAATGGGGGCCGAAGGTCCACCCGCCATCAAGAGTGAGCCCAATCTCATTTTTGGACTCACCCTCACCTCCGCTTCTCCGATTCGAAGGTGAGAACCCGAACGGGGTCCTTTCCTTCTAGTCCCGCAGAAGAGGAGGGCTCTGGTCTTTCTTAGGCGAACCCGAAGTCTAATCACTCTATGCGGTAGACTATTACGTCAAAGACTATTTCAGCCAACCGCGCTGCCTTTCTATAGTTTCTTCCGCAGGATATGACGAGAATTTCATCTGTTGTGCAGATGACACCCATCCCTAGAAGGAGACAACTCCGCAGGACCCATTCTACCCAATACCCCACATGATCGGGCCCTAAACCGATCCTTGTGGGACGCCGCGGCCGGTCGGCCAAAAGAACCAAAAACCTCCGCACAAAAGACCCCTCTCGGTCCTCAAACACCACCTCTCGATCGGAATGGTATGCATTCAAGTGCCTCTAGTAAAGTGCTATGGGGAAGGCTGTTGAAAGCATTGGCGATATCTTTTGGACACCGCCGCTAACATCTCCCCCTCTCGTTCCGCCCCTCCCTAACTCAAACTGACCGAAGGCGCATTAAGATATTGGCGGTGGACCTTATGGCCCGAAACCCATATTTATACCCAGAAAGCCCCGGACCCGAGCCATTCTCTAGGTACTGAGTAACACGGGATGCCATTACTCTCTCTAGGGCTTTCCCCGACTCACTCTGCAACACTGCTGGACGTGCTGCCGATGCTGTGTCCGGTTGTCGGCTCCCCTTAGGTTATTACCTAAGACTGGCTAGTCCTATTGCATCCCGTCCGAACCGTTGTAAAAAGTGGGCGTCTAGCCCACTTTTTACAACGGATCCTTCTCTTAGTGTTCCGTAAAACAAAACAGTCATTTATCTAGGATTATATTTATTTTTATATTGATGATGAATAATACAATCTTTCACAAGAGCATTCAAATTTCAATCACTTCCGCCTCCAAGCCGTAAGAATCGCGCCAAGGCCACTATTACTTAAAACTATCATTAATTTGCATGTGCGGACACTAACGGGGGTCGGTACTCACCAGATTGCTACGCCCACAATGCCATAAAAAAGATTTTAAATCATGTACATATTTAAGTTAAAAAGAAAAAATAAATAATTCAAATACTAAAATTTTCTTCTCTATTATTATCTCAGACTTATATTAATATCACATTGTCATGTATTCTTAATTGCCACATTTCGCGTTTTCACAAGAACTATGAGAAGCAACGGACAAAATTCGGATGCTTAGATAGTTTATTACTAGTCGGCTAAAAAGCGTGTTAAAGTATATGCATAACTACAGAGTATAGGAAGCCTCCTATATTACTAGCATTTAGTACGCTAGGCCTTCCGACTGCCTATCAAATTGCAATTTCGTTTTATGATCTCCCGTCATTTTACAACGTAACATTAGTAAGTCCGGAACTTCGGATCCAGAGAAGCAATAAATCATTTCAAGTACGTATATATTGAAATTTTAAGGTAAATTGTGATATCAATAAAATCTAGTGGCAGGGATAATTTGTTTTTTACTATCATCATCGCTGTGAGCTATATTCTCCTAGGATAGCCCCCACCGATTATACTATAGTACACGTGATATACTACAGCATAAAGATGGCGGTATCTATTGTGATGACGTGTGTAATGGCCGCCAAAGATTTTATACACAAATTCGAAGACGGCCTCTGGCTGCACGAAACTACTGTGACGTCATAGTTGTCAATTTACGGCTGCGTCAAACGAGCGGGAGGATTTTTAGACGGATTAATAATATAAGAATATACTTACAATGTTATAGCTTGGTGTACTTAGTGTAATGTATAGTGAATTGATACTCTGTCTAATGTAATATGCACAACTGTTTATCAAGAAAAAGCGCTCCACGAGATACGTATTCCACAACAATTCCACGTAGGTATTTCAGAGATATTGCACTCACATAGCGAGACGAGTGGCCAATAACCGATGGAATAGAACTTGAAGCACGGTATTACAAACACTGGATATCTTTCGTGAAAATAATTTGTTCGGAAAGTGTTTTTTTATTAAACATAGCGATGGCGTTAAGGTTCAGATTACGCCCGTAATGAGATCTTGGTCGTGAATCATGGCTCTCTAGGGCGGTGTGTAGCGTCAGAGCACCGAATATCACTACTGGGGCTTACTGATCGCCTGATACTTGGACGAGGGAATTTAAATTTATTCAATTACAAGTAATAATAATGTTCTTATAGGACTAGCTGGAGTTTTTTTTTTCAAAGAAGTATCAACATACTCTGACCGACCTGTTGCCCGGCAAATTCATATTTTTTTGGCTATTGTGTAGGAAACATTAGTCCTTTTTAAGTCTCACTCTTGAATACTGGTTTCCTGTTCACCACTCCTGTTTCAACCTAAACTTTGAAGACCCACGGAAGAACATGGACCTCGATTTTTGATGACCGTTGATGATTGTAAACGTTCACGACTACAAATAAAGTCTATACGATATTGCCTAACTGTTGATTTCATGAACGTATCGTTAATTAAAACCATGAAGGTTACGAAAGCAATAAGCGGAACACAATTCATCGGATCCATGTCTTTCTTAATGAAGTCAACTCAATTTGCGTCCATATTCGTGATCTATGTTGGCGTATAAACAGTCGTCATTAGAATTCACCGGGTGTCGTTAGGGGTGACGTTTTTAGGAGAATATTTTAGTGTTTGAGGAAGTTCGCGAGTTCGTAATTAGTTCTGTGTAGCTCGCTAGGTGGCGCTGTATTTGCAGTATTATCACGTACCATAACTTTTTCATTTGACGCGCACGGAAACAACTTTTCCATTTCTTTTTATTAACATTGAAACAAAAATGTGAGTAGGCTTTATGAGTAACAGATACCTGATGCGTTTTCGTAAAATATATTGTTGGCGTAATGAGTTTGTTCCTAAACATGAATACAAAACACTCTTTCTTATTACAGGTATATAATGCTATATAAAGTTTTCGTACATTTCTGATATGAACATTAATCTATTATAGCATTAAGTAGCAGTTAGCAATATATTATGCGTAGGAGAAATTCCTGTACCTAATTTCTTTAATCAAATCTATATATCTATTACCAGCAATCCGTCCAGGCTTCACACGGTTATCTCACGAAATATGGCAGAAATTCATTGATTTAAAAAATATTAAAATTATAAATTTTCATTTTAGCCTCGTTACACGCTACATGACAACAAATTAAATTTAGGACAGAACAATGACTGCTGGGGCAGGTAGTTGTCAGTAATTTTTGTAACTATATGAGGATTATGCTTATTATTATTATTATTATTATTATTATTATTATTATTATTATTATTATTATTATATTCTTTGGCTATGTCTAGCAGTGTACCAACAAGGGCGGATAATGAATGAATAAAAAAAAATAAGGGTTTAATTTGATATTTCTTTCACACTTTGGTTAAGATTTATACGTTTTCATAATGATCAAAACGTTTTAAAACATATTATATAGCATTTGTTCATAACTCGTAATGAGGTAGCTTTTTTTTTTGAAAATGGTCCTGCATTTTCCAGGCCCAATTAATGCATAACAACAAACCAACAATCAAATGTTCCCTCTTTATAACATTAGTAACATTAGTATTATTTATAACATATAGAAATAGTCTATAGGAGACAGTAGAAGATGATGATAATATTAATAAAGACGAACATAGTTTCTGTTTCATTTTGTTCTTATCGGACCTGGAACCTAAGACATCAATAGATTCCTACCTTTTAAAATTGAATGTAGATATGTAATTATTGAAGGATACACTCGTTCTTTACAACCTTTTTATATCTCGAGGGGAAGCCACTAAACTTCAAGGGAAATAATAAATAGATAATAAAATCCAGAGCTCCACCAGTGTAACGTGGATTCACTTCAGAAAATTTCTTTCAGCCAAGGAAGTTCATTTAGCTCCTGGGAAAAATACACAAGATTTAAATTTTGTTATACTCCGTAGGTCGAGTTATCATCACTATATGCTATTTAAAAGATACCTTTCTGGAGGAACAAATCATAATTGTGGGACAAATGGACATGTG
The DNA here is from genome assembly GCA_017140195.1 of Eumaeus atala. Taxonomy (NCBI): domain Eukaryota; kingdom Metazoa; phylum Arthropoda; class Insecta; order Lepidoptera; family Lycaenidae; genus Eumaeus; species Eumaeus atala. The sequence goes on from JAFELO010000118.1 coordinate 322,467, forward strand.
GCCACTTCACAGAGTAATACTTTACAAGATATACGTCTAAGATTACTCTGTGAAGTGACCACATTCCATTTATGTTATAATAATCTATAATAGTCTAAGTATATAAGTAAACATAATATTAATTTCAATAATGGGATATACGAATGCAATATAATTTCATTATTATCTTAAGTGAAAAATAAATCAAAACGAACAGTACGTTCGTTCCATTTCAATACGTTCACACGCATTGTTAAATAAATGATGCTTTCAACTTTCTGCCATTGTAGAAATTATCTCGGTAATATATTTTTATGGGAACGCCGTGGAAAGACTTATTAAAGCATCTCTCAAATATACAAATTGAGGTATTTTGAGGGCCAGACAAAAATGACCAGTCGTTTTTCCTCTCACAAAGGCTAAGATAAAATAGGTTAGCCTGTTGTTATATAATTACGTAAATTATGGCGCTTAATAAGCTTCCGCATTACCCCGACTAACAAGGGTTCCACATATTTAATATTTATGAGACAACTATGATAAGTTCTATATAATGTGTAGAAAAAAAAAATATTTGGAGAAGAAGAAATATACTTCTTTCGCACTCACTAATGTGTGTGTATTATTACTGTTTTAATATTAATATATTAAAAGAGTAATTTTAACGTTTCACACGTATTATATACCTATTTATATTGCGTTTAGTTATATTTAGAGGTGGATATGATTAGGCCACAGGCGTGAGGTCGGTCGAAACAAAAAATATAATTGGGATTTTTCAATTTTTTATAACAGCGGTGTTGCAGTCCCCTCGGAGAGCACGTTAAGCCATTGAACCTACGCCTGATTTAACCTACCGGTCGTATCGGACAGCCGGCCTATTGGAATGGGAGATTGAGGGAGTAATGAGTGCACTCGTGTCTCTGCAAACACATGTGCACTATAATTCGCCCTGCGTAGATGGTTTTTCTTTGTAGAGCCGCTGTAGCCGAAATTCGGCTAACACGACATTATTAATTTATATTGAATATAATTTTGAACTAAGTAGAATATCAGCATGTTAGAGCTAAATACTATTGTAAATTTTGATGATTGTGTATAAGAATAAAACATTCTACAACGTTCACAAACATAATTAGGAGTATGCCACAGTTAATGATATTTCATTGATTTACTTTCATTATTATTATTTATATATATGAGGCAAACGTACAGCCTCTTGTGACTACCGTTGCCCATTGATATACACATGAATTTAATGTTGTCTTTCCCTTTCCAATGGATCACCGGAAACTTGTATATAGAGCATCGCAGTCACTTCGAGACCTTTTCGAGCTCAACCAGTATAACCGCGCTCACATAGAGCGGGGTTATACTGGTTGAGCTCGATTCTACTACAATGCTCGATGGCAATGGAGTTTTTTTATAGAATACGGCTGCAAGTGAACAATCGGAGCCTTTTCACGTCTACCTATGCCCATGAGCATCCAGATAACTATGCTGATGGGTCGTCCTCCTTCGTACCCCCAGTGGGTTAGTACCTATTAGAAATCAACAACATCATACACACAACAATCAAAATAAGTGAATACAAATACAATCCCTTACAATCTACATAAGTGCTATCCGACTTCGTTTCAGTTTTGCATTTGTGGTGTTTTAAATCTCAAGATCCAAGAAACATTGAAAGCCGCAACGTAATAAATTTGACAGTCCGCAGTGCGCTAATAAACCGTACTATAATTGTTAAATTTAAAGTAATTGTAAAAATATACAAAGTTACAATCAAGTAGGTATTCTGCCGCACTGCGCCTCATGCAGCGCCGCCGACACGGGCGCCGTGCGGTCGGCACGCGACCAATTATTTTGCGCTACAACCATTCGCATATTTCCCTACGTTCCACTGACCAAGTGCTACGGAATTTTAATAAGTTTTCAGACATGTCAATACGTGAAATTCGCTATCACGATTAAACTATCATGAAATTTCGGTGGCACGAAACGTTTGCATCCATTTCGTATCTTTTTGTATGCGGATGTGTCATTGCTGCTGCAACGGTCTGGTACGATCAAAGAGTATATTGGAGCGACGGATGGGTTGAATAATAATACTATATTGAAAAATAAATTAATATTCTAGTGCTTTCCGTTTTAGTGAAGAGTTTTTAATTATTTTCATAAACCTGTATAGGAAAGTATTTATAGACTTTGCACATTATTTGTACCGGATTGATCTGGAAGTTGATAAGTTTATTGGATAATGTAATGAATATTAATTCCTATCAAATACGAACATATTGGTTAAATCTCTAGAATCATAAAATCGTGTAACAATGAAATCTTGTTTAGATAATTCTGCAAAAGAGTAATGGGATCTTAATGAACATGGAAAACGAATATTCTATGCAATAGATTTATAAATTTCGAATGTTGTTAAGAGAGTAATATTTTTGAAAACCATAAACTCATAAAAATAAGTACTCGTAGATGCTCTGAATTATTATTTTACATAAAATACACATATTTTTCTTAGTAATGATTACATTCATATTACTGAGCATATAATTAGTCTGGCCATAAATACTGTCACAATTGAAAATAACAAAAATATTACATTTGAATTTGGAATCTGTCATTTTTAAACGATTGTACAATCGTTTTGTCGAGTTGTATTGTGTTCTCTCATTTACAATACTTTACGATACTAAAATGAAGTGGGGTGGTAAAAAGAACGGGATCGCTGTGATTGTATTAGACAATGTAGGTATGGAGCTAAGTGCAAGTTTTAATACTGTCCATACATTTCGTGTTAGTCAAATGTTTGTGTGCCGGGCTATTTATAGGCACAATGATACTTCTTCTGTTTGCGACAAAGAAAGACCTGGCTGTGTTCGTACGAAAGAGGTGGTCAAAGCCAGTAAGGGAAAAAATTCGAAGAAACCTGTCCGAAAGCAAAATATTTTATCCCGGGAAAAGAAGGCTTAGGATTTGCAGCCTACAAGTTATTATAATATGATTGAGCTTATTATACATAAATATTTTTTTCTTTGTTACAATGTTTATGGCGATACTAGATATCAGTTAACATAGCAACAAATTTATTATGTCAAGCTGTGGAAGATGAGGTCGGAATAGTTACTAATAAAATTTTTAACGTGTTAGGCGAATGCGATATAATATTGTCGACATTAATTGGCTGTTAACTAGATTAACTTTATTTGAACATTTAACCTTCTGGTTTTGACAAAACCCAATCAGCAAATTCGGAATCGTTTGTTCGTTCGGAAATAGAACTATATTTTAAGCCTAATACAAAGTTTCTACGAAGTATCTAGCGATTTTCCGTAATTACTGGAAATATACGATGAGTTAGAAAGTACGTATGTATATAGGTTGTAATCAGCAATTATATTTATAAGCATTGGTCCAAGGTCTTAATAAGATTATAGTATTTAATAGATATACAAGTACACTAAGTAAATAATAAAAATATAAAATAATTTTGAAAGACGTAATCAGATGCAACCTTCTTAACATCCCCGACTGATCAAACACAAAATACGAATAGGTATATCTTTTATTAGGGATATATTCCTCAGAACTTTTATATCGCAAAATTCTATTGTACTTTAAATATCATTAAAAAGAGTAGCATATTAACCCAATGAGTATCGAAAAAGCATTACATTTAAATAATATTACCCCAGCGATCACTTTCTCCTACGCGTGAACGGCAATTGGCTCCATGAAATCTGGCCTCTAGGGCGCTTAGTAATCAACCCCGAAGACTTCGATTGCAACTCGGATTCCCTTTTGCTACGAATAAAAAGATCCTTATCGAAAAGGTTGTGAGGGCGAGATTGTAATTTGTGATGACGCCAGTTTAGAATTAGTGACGTGCCAACATTTGATTTTATAGTGGGTGATAACATCTTGTTGTTTCGACATAGGACTAGGAAAATTTTTACGTTTTCACCTATATTGTGATAGCTATTTATTTTGTTTTACTTTTGTGTAATTCTATTTATTATCTGCAATGCGATGGTAAAAAATTTCTACTCATTCTTCATTTTCATATTCTGAATACGTTTATATTCCCTAATTGCCAAACATAACACACAATATGTCTGAGGAAAATTACTGGACGAACACAGTAGACATCGTATTTTAGATAAAAACTATGTAAAATTCAAGACATGCGAAAATGTTTGTTTTAATTCTTGTATGCAATGTTATATCATGACTTTTCCTCATTATGACCACAGATCTCGCCAAGAACACCGTGCATGCATATTTTTTTGTTATTTGTGGCTTATAACCTTATCAATTTTAAGAGTCTGCCTTCAAGAAAAAACGTACTTGTGGTATAATTTTTATAAAAACAAACTTAACTTAGCCTAGTTCGGGTTTCTGGTTAGACGTTGACTTTAAGACACCTGTATAGAAGAGACAAACTTTTAGTCTCACATTTGTAACAAGTTTCGGCTTAATTCACAGAATAATTTACTATAATTATTTACTCTTCCGGTTATAGATGTGATACAGAATAATTCAGAGTTTTTCAGTAAACATTTAGAGTAGTAATAGCTGAATTCAGCCCTTCAGTAAAAGTTCGTTGATTGTTGTGACGAGGTTAGTAAATTAATCTCGACGACTTTTGACGAGGGTTTGATAAGCGGCGATAGATGAACTCTATAGCAGTTATCAGTAAGTAAGTCAGCAGTCGTTTTGTCTTCCAAGATTGAACTTATTTCATCATAATCATATCACCATTATCGGCCCTTATCGATCCACTGCTGAACTTAGGCCTCTCTCAATGAACATCATCTCCTGCTAGTCGCATCCATCTGGGACCGACTACTGCACGGAGATCTCTTCCCACCTGATGAACGGCCGACCAACACTTAATTTTGCAGAACCTTACTGGCCCATCTGGCATCTGTTCTTCTGAATGTATGACCAACTCGTTGCCACTTCAGCGGGCCTATTCTTCGTGTGATTATCGGAAACTTCAGTTCTCTGCCTTATGACTTCGTTACGAATTCTTTCGGACAACATAGCATGTTCAATAGCCCTTTGACTTAAAAGACTTTAAATTGAGTAGGTTGCGGCATAAATATTAATGGCGAGTACCTCTCATATCTTCATTTCGCCGAAAATATGGTTGTGTTGGCCGAATCGTTGGAGAGCTTGCAGGAAATGTTGCACAGCCTTAGGATGGACTTGGACAAGACAAAAGTCATGTTCAACAAACATGATCTCGCTAGGCCGGTCAACGTCGATGGTGCTATTCTATTGAACTTGTTTACTCCGTTTTAACTATAAAATTCAATATCTATTTAGATTGATAATTTACGTCCAGTGACTTGATTAAGTTGTGTCGACTATCTAAGGGTTCACTGATGGATACTTTTATTGGGATGTAGATAAATAATGAAAATTAACATGTTTCTATAAAGCAGTGAGTAGTGCTTTGCTGTATTGCTGCAGAATTACACCGAACACGATAATGCTGAAAAGTGAAACCTAATCTGTTGTGCTTCAAACAATTTCCGAGTTTTTGGCGGCTCGTTGGAAAAAGGCAGTGAGGAGTTCCAAAGTTTGACAGAAAGGACAGTGAGGGATCATCAAATTATTTTTATAGTATGGTAATTAAAGCAGAGCATGTCGAAGAGACACGAAAAAAGAAAAAAAAACAGATCTGACTGAATTATATTTACACACACAGCCAAAAATATTGACACTCGAAATTTTACACAAGGAATCCTTTGATGATTTGATTGTGCACTAAGAAAGGAGTTTCAGAAACTAAAATCTTGAGGGCGTGAATTTAAGGGATAAAATGAATATGGAATATACCACAATACGCGGGTGAAACTACGGGGCGCTAATTGTTATATAAAATAATAAAAAATAAAAAAATCTTATCGTCCTAAAAGGAATACTACTTCCGATACGTATTTCTTTCATTCGTCTAGTTAATTTTGAGTTTATAGTAATTAGTAACAAATGAGATGCAAATAACTAACTATAAGTGAATATTAAAATATAGGTTTACTGAGCCAATGATGAACACACACCTTATATTCACCGTTTATATTACCTCGTTTAACATAATTATACAAAAGTGCATATCATTTATGGTAACCAGTGAGGCGGGCTGTTTACTTACTTATTACATTCCATGCCATGGATATTAATGATATTTAAACTATATGTAAAACAAATATATGAATTAATATTTTAATGTTTTTCTATTTATTTGTCGTTTGTTGTAAAATATAGTGTACCAAGGTTTTGTTTAAGGGGCAAACGAGCAGGTGGTGGGTAACTATCTCCGCCCATAGACATCCGTATGACCCGTGGTTATGCAGGCGCGTTGCCGTCGTATAAGTTGGAAGTAACTCTTTTCTTGAAGAATCTCATATCGTATCGGGTCGGGAATACCGTCAGTGGTAGCTGGTTCCACATCGAAGTTGTGCGCAGTAGGAAGTTGCGCTTGAAACGTACAGTTGTAGACTTTAGGACATCAAGGTAGTGGCGGTGGAAATTAGAGTTCCGCGGTGATGTCCGAGAATGAAATTCCGCTGCTGCTATTAATCCGAACAACTCCTCCGAACACTCCCCGTTGTAGATGCGGTAGAAGATGCAGAGCGAGCCAACATCTCTTCGTAATGCCAAAGGATCAAGCTGCACGAAAACAACCTGGTCGTCAACGATCCGAGACGGACGCTCTACGTTAAATACGGTCGAATGGGGCGAGTTGATAGTTGGGGGCACGAACCCAAAGGTGAGAGCAGTACTCCAAATGCGGTCGGACCTGTGCCTAGTATGACTGCAGCCGATGATGTGGCGAGAAGTGCTGCTTCACCCTATTGGGCACACCCAGCTTCTTTGAGGCTAATCTAGCCTTCGCCTCCAAATGACCGCAGAATTGAGCGTTGTTCAATATGTCGACTCCAAGAATCCCGATCCCGAGCGAAGAAATACGGAGAAGGGGTTTCTTTAGCGGTAAACGATCAATGTTGTGTTTTTTGGGGTTAAATTGAACTAAATTTTGTCGGCCCCATTCCGAGACTTTCGTCAATAAGAATTCGACTTCAGACCCAATTTGGTTCCGATACTTGGAGACGTTTTCCCAGGAACTATTGGTGCTGCCAGTGTATAGTGCATCACCAGTATTGTCATCCTCACAACAATGAAGGCCGCTGGTTTGTAGCATATCATTTATGTGCAGAAGAAATAGCGTGAGAGACAGAACACACCCTTGTGGAACACTAGCATTGACAGATTTGAGGTCCGAGACACCGTCGACAACGACCTTGATACTGCGATTTGTCAAAAAACTAGTGATCCAGTCCCATAATTTCAGTCTGTAAGTTGGAAGCTTCGAAAGGAGCGCTTTATGCCACACCCGATCAAAAGCCTTCGCTATATCCATACTAACGGCCAGTGTCTTCCCCTTGGTCTCAACTGCCTCGGCCCACCGGTGCGTTAAGTAGGTCAATAGGTCGCCAGCCAAGCGTCCCTGACGGAAACCGTCTTGTCGGTCGGTAATGATTTGGTGTTTCTTTAAATAACGCAGGAGCTGCCAGTTAATTATGGTTTCCATAATTTTGGAGAGCAAAGGGTTATCGCAATAAGGTCTCAATCAAATTTGTTCAGAATTACCTGAAAAGGGTTTTGGTCAAAAAATTGTTTGTACAGTTGGTCTTATTATATTATACTTGGCGGTGCCAAATTATAATTAAAATTTATGAGATAGCTCTCTTATGCACAACTCGTAAAGCGAAGCATTAGATATCTAGAATCAAGAAAAAAACGTGAGGAAACGCATTTACGTGCCTACATCAGCCTTGGATGGGGTCCAGAGGTGTGGGTGGGGCGCGGCACATAATAGTGCTGGGCCCCAGGATACTAAGCCCCACCGCCTGCAGTCGTTCGACGGTCCTAATGTATGTCAGGATAAGTACCTATCCTGAAGCAGATTTGTGGTTTTTATGTTTTAAAAATATTCAAGTAAATTGCACCTGAATTTAAGACATAACATTCTTAAATTCAGGTGTTCTAATCAACTAATTTCATATAATAAACGGGGAATTTCCTACTGTAGCCATTGCATGTTTACTTAAATAATACTTTGGCTACACATGTTCCGAAACTTTGCCAATGAACCAATTGGCACAAGTTAAAGTGTCATTCGTAGACATATTTTGAAATGTGAGCCAACAAACAAATTGGCATAGATGTTTACAACAAATCAGAGACGCACGCCGTAGGGTGCCTTAAGAAATATAGCTATAAATCTTAAAAAAGGGATTGGTATATAGTCTTGTTAATATAATGTCAAAGATAATGTGATAATCTTTATGTACATGATATGAACATAATATTTGATATGAATATAATATTAACCGTTACATAATACATCTGGACTATAATGATATGAATATAATATTAACCGTTACATAATACATCTGGACTATAAAATTCTTCGTAATGTATTATATTCTGTCGTTCACATTGTTCAAACATTTTCGGGTAGCGTAATAAGAGAAGCTAAAATTCAATTAACGGAAAAAAACATAATTTAAATTTCATCAAACGCTTTTTTATGTTCTCATAACCCCTGGAGCAATTTACATATTACCTAGCTCTTTATAAAAGCGATTAGGATCATTTTATAAAATAATTATATGATAAGTTGTTGTTGGATTCCACTAAAAAAACTTAAAACAATAATGATAGTAATAATAATAATGTCGTCCAAGCCGAATTTCGGCTACAGCGGCGATCTCTATTGAGAGAACCATCTGCGTGGGACATTTTTATAGTGCACAAGTGTTTGCGTAGTCACAAGGACACTCTCTATTCCTTCATTCTCCTATTCCGACGGAATGGCAATCTGACACGACCGGAGAGAAATCAGGCGTAGGACCGACGGCTTAGCGTTACACTCTCGTGCCTCATGCACGAGAGTGTAACGCCGCCAGCCGCAGTGACTACAATTTGAAAAATCCTATTAGTAATTTTTGTATGGTCCGACCCGAAATTCGAACCCGGGACCTTACGTCTTTGGCTGAACATGTTTACCACTAGACCACAAGCAATAGTGACTATTATTAAAATAATACTCAAGACATTATAGCAGTCGACCGGCTGGCTCACTTGATATCGTGGCGGTTCGACCGCGTTTTCCCTCAGAGGTCGCTGGTTTGAATCCCACCTTTTTTTCTTTTTGGTGAGGAAGGGGAATGCATTTACGCATGAAACCTGGGAGCCCGGGTAGACCCCCAGACCTATGTTGGACTCGGCCATTGGGTAGCAATACCAAATAAACCCCTACGGGACCCTTCAGCCGCTATTAGTGGAGGTTCCCGGATCTGCAGGCAACAGGACCCCCTCCAGCGACAGGCTGGCCTCGGCGAAAAGGCCAGACTTCACCTCCTCGGGGACTGTCCGGCTACGCTATGACAGTCCCCATGACACCGTGTCTTTGGGAGTGGACCGGGTTCCCGTCCCGGCCCGACACGGAACACTGGGGCACTACTGAAGGCGCTGCAGATAGCGCCTCCTTCGTACCTCCATTCGTCGTCGGCGGAGGAAGGCCGCGTCGGCAGCCTCCTCTCTCACCCGCTCGTCGACTTCCTTCTGGGACATGACGGTCTCGCAGAAGGAAGCCATCACCTGGTAGGACTCGTCGCTGCCGAGCTTCGCTATGATGATGCTCGTCATTGTCAAGTCCCCTCTGACAACGTGTCAGATCGTGACGTAACGCTGCCCATCTCAGAGTAGGTGGATTCGCCGCCGAGTCACAATCGTGACAACGTGTCGTCGGCTCCCTGCGGGCCGTCTTACACAGATACTCACCGAAGCAACCATGCCCAATGAGCACCTGCGCCAGACGGAAGGTGAGGGGTTTGCGCCTACGGCGTATCCACCGCTCGAGGACCGGGCGCAAGGCTGCCGTTATCTCTCTACCGTACGGCTGCCGCGCCAGGTCCTCACCCCACCTCTGCATTAACGCCACACGCCCTAACCGGCGGACCCGCAGGATCTCGTCATACGTAGGGTTCAAGCCTCGGCTAATCTATAATACAGCTATACACAGCTATACATATAGGCTACTCCTATGTTCCGGATAGGATGGCTCTCGAGCCATCCTATCCGGAACATAGGAGTAGCCCTCGGCAAGAACCTCCGCCACGAGTTCCTACGGGGGATCTCCGGCTAGGGCCGTAGCTGCTGCCCACGAAACCGTACGGTGCCCCCGAATCGACCTCACTGCGACGACCCTCTCCATGCGGCTGATCACGAGGTCTAGATCGACCTCGGCCAGCCAAGCGGCCTCCTTGTATGTCTTTCCCCGGGTATACGCTAGGGTGTCATCCACGTAGCAGATGATACTCATCCCGGGGACGAGCCGGTCTCGCAGGACCCAGTCGTAGCCGACGTCCCACAGGATTGGTCCAAGTACAGAACCCTATGGGACGCCACGCCCGACTCGCCGCCACGTCCGACTCGCCGCCACTCCACGGACCCTGACCGGTTCTCGAGGTGCACGAGAGAGATCGACAGCACTCTCCGGTGCACCCCGTCTGAACCTGGTGCCCTCTTCTTACTCTGGAGGCGAGTCAGAAACGCCTCCATTTCAGCATCCGTGGCGGGTGGCGGAACACCCTCCTTCTCGTCCGACGTCCGTCGAGCCATCCTGGGGGCGTGAAGCTCACGGATCTGTCGGGGAACAATTCCCCGACGATCCTCCCCAGTTGGTCCGGCTGGAGCATCTTGAGCTTGTTCCGCACCCATTTATACGGTCAGCCCCCTCGATCCCTCTCGAGATTCCTTACGAGCTCCAGCTGGGCCTCCACCTTGGCTCGGCAAATGGCCTGTTGCAGGATTGTCACCTTTTCCACATAGATCTTGCGCAGCCTGTCGTCTCTGTCGACGTCCTGGAGACGTCTCCGCCTGTTCCGGGTGTACTGCCTTCTGGCTCCGTTGCAGGCGGCCTGGAGGCGCGTCGCAGAGCCGACCAGCCGCCTCGTCCACCCCTTACTCCGACAGCAGCGGGAGGCTTCGACGGCCAATGATGGCGGCCTCCTCTGCCAGCTCCCGGTTGAGCCTAGTGAGAGCCCAACGCGGAAATCGGCTCTTCCCCCTAGACGACGATGACGTTGACGTCGGACGAACGGAAGTCGGAGACACCCCGAACCGTATGTAGCGGTGGTCCGAAAGTGTCTCCACCTCACCTGTGCGTGCGATAGCCAGCCTGGCGAACGTGACGTCCACCACGGAACCTCCCGACCTTCGCACGCACGTCTGGACTGTCCCTATGTTGAGGAGGTACAGTCCGGCATCTACCGCCAACATATCCACCTCCCTCCCTTTGCGGTTCGTGGCCGGGTTACCCCATGCCGTCACGCCACCGAGCCGTCAGTGTCCTCAGCGCAGCTTGGACTGGAGGGCGCGGTGTACGGTTCGGCTACGATCGCGACGTCTATCGCCCACTCCGACATGGAGTGCAGGAAAAGGTCCTGGGCCCCGGTGGAGTGGTGGTTGACGTTCGCCTGGAGAACGTTGAGATGGCGAGGCATATTAGGCCATCTCCAAGTCCGACCCCGAACGGTTCCCCCTCTGAGAGGGAGACGGAACCTTCCTGCGCTGGACGGGGGGCTTACAGGACCTGCCCGCCCCCTCACGTGGCTCGCCGGTCTGCCTGCGTCCGCGCACACCGCACAACGAGCGGTGGCGGAACACCCACCGCCCATGTGACCGGGCTGACCGCAGGTAGCACAGATTGCTGCGGTCAGAGCCGCGGGGGCACGTGCTAGACACGTGTCCCATGCCCAGGCACCGGTAACAGTGCCTCGGACGTGACTGCAGGATGTGTACCCGACTCCACTTCACCACTGGTCTCCCGGCATGTAGCAACTTCAACGACGAAGCGTATGACGCTCCCCTATCCGCGGCTTCCGGCCGTAATTTGAGAATGACGGCTGAGGAGCGGGGAAGCGTCAGCTTCAGCTTTCCCGCCTCTTGCTTTTTAGCCTGCGACGAAGGAGCCTCAGTTGTCACCTTCCTCTTAGCCGGCGGCGCTGGTGCCGCCTGATTCTTCCCCGCCTTGCGGCGGACCACATCCGTCCACTTGCTGCCTTCTTCCGTAGGATTGTGATCCTCCTGCCCTCCACCAACAGCTGGAGCCGCAGCCCTGGACATTGAGGGGCCGAATGCTGTCCACTCGCCCTGCCCTTTTTTCTTCCCCTTTCCCTTCCCCTTCTGTGGTTGGAGAAGTGCTGGAAACTCAAGCAGCTCCCTCTCCATTGCAACTCGCTCCTCAGGGTTAGTCCCCGTCCACTTAGCTGCAATTGCGGCCCTCACCCCTCGAGCCAGTGGCTTATTGTCACCAGCCAGAGGTGGACACGGTGGGGCAGAAGGGCAGATCTCTAAACCCGAGATACGAGCATCCACGATGTTGCCCACCATTTGGGCGACCTCCTTCATCAAGTCGGCCATGTTGGGAACTTCGGTCCCCTCAGCCGACTTTTTCTTGCCTTCCTCAAATTCGCGCCTATAGGCACGAACCTCCTCCCTGAGGTTGCCCAAGTCCCTCTGAAGACGTCGCCGGCCGCACACCGTTCCACATCCTCTAGCACCACCGGAACACCAGTCTGCTTTCCTTCAGATTCCTTCTTTTGAGGGATACCCTTTTACGCAGGGCACCCTCCTCTCGTTCCCGCCAAAGTTTCACCAAATACAAATTTGATGAAAACAAATAGCGGGAATCAAATCGGTACACGTCCGACACGAACAAAAACACCACCAAGAGATGCAGAATAACAAGAAAACAACAATAAAAACAAAAAAGACGCCACAAGCAAGTTACCAATACACCCACGCCCCGGGGCCGCACGTTCAAACCAGGACATGTCTATATCGATGACTTACTTATTATCTCGGCAACCCTACTTCTCACCAGAAAAATTTAAACACCAAAAAATCCGCCTTCTCAACGCCTTTCAATAGCCGCCAGTGTGACTATTGCCCCAATCTTCAGATTACGCCTGGTACCAGAAAAAGTGCATCTGGGTTTGAATCCCACCTAGGTCATGGATGTTTATATGTGTACTATGTGTATTCCTATAATAGAAATCTTAAATGTATAAGATTTATTGTTTTCGTATATTTACACGAATATTATTCATTGTTGTGTCTCTTTAACGGATTTTATCGCGTTTCTTTAGATTTTCTTGTGGAATGAAACAGAATCACCGCCATGAACGAATATGTCAAAATCCTTGTGCTGTCCTGTTATACAATAATTGTAAAAATATGTTTGAGTTATAAATAATAAATGGATACAAATATAATATACTACTCAAAACAAAATAATAAATAAGGCTACTAAGATTTTTTGATGTATCATGAAAATAATAAAGACATTAACTTGTTTAATATTATTGATTATAATATAGCCTATATTAATTGCTTAAAAAATGCTTAAAAAATGAACATGAATTGTTCTTTTATGTTCATAATAAAATTGGCCATTTTGAATGAAAAACATGAACAAAAGAAATCACCGGAAAAATACAAACTACTGTTCTTGTCACTTTGGTTTCTTCTTTTTAATAACGAGTATGTCCTCCTCTCTTAGCAAGAGCCTCGTATGCATACTCTGGATTAAATTCCTCACGTTTTCATCTGGAATCTCCTCCCAAGTATCTTTTAAAGCGTCAATCAGCTGCTGTTGGTTGTAGACTCTCGAACTCTTCGTTTCAATTGGCCATGGTAATACCTCAATATGAGACCATTCAAAAGCATTATCTTGCATCAGGATGAATCCAGGCCCCACTCGCTGTGCTAATCACTCTGCGGTCAATCACATCAATCACATCAATCACTTGCGGACTGATGACGTCCTCGATATAAAGTTCTGCAGTTGCGGTACCCGAAATTAAAATGGTGAGCTCGGTTTTATCGTGTAAAATAATCCCACCCCAAACCATTACGTTGGGACCACCGTAGTGGTCAAGTTCGTGAATGCAGGACTCCGAAAACCGCTCGCCGCGTCATCTCCACACTCTAACACGCCGATCGTCATTAAGAAATTTTACTTTGCACTCGTCTATAAAAAGCACCTCGCCCCACTGATTAATCCCCCAGTTCAAATACTGACGGGAGAATCTTAATCGGTTTGCACGTTGAACCCTGCTCAGAGGAATTCGAACAACTCGTCGTCTTGACGTTTGCTGGTCATCGCACAATCGATTACATATAGTTTAATCACTGACACGGGTACCCGTTGTCAGCCGTAGGTCGTGTTGTAACTTACGGGCCGTTACTGTACGATCACGACGAGCACTTAGTTGGATGTACCGATCCTCATGTCTCGTTGTTATGCGAACTCTACCTGCACCAGGTCTCCTGGCAACACTGCCAATCTCTTGGAAACGAATCCTTACATTATGGATAGCTCTTCGAGAAAAACCCAACTGCAAACCCACGTAACGCTGAGAACGTCCTTCTTTAATCATAGTTATGGCTCTGGTTGCTGTAAATCCATGTGCCTTCGTACTGCTGGCATAATTGTCGCGAGATGATTAATGAATAAATTAAAATTGAAATATTATATAATTACAATTACTTTAATATGTATACAGATATAAACTATAAACTTAGTAATTAAAGTTTATAAGCTGTTAAAAAAAATAATTATATAGTTAAATAAATAAACAGATACATAAATAAGCTGAAAAGGAACCAAAATTAAGAGCTGAAAATAAAATTATATTAGGACTGCTTCACGGAAGCAGAAATTTCATCACCGAACGAAAATCCTGTTTTGATCCCTCAAGTTTTTATATTCCGATGTTTCGATAACATTTCGCCTGTCATGGTCACTGACAGTCTGAAGATTTTAGTTGTCTCGTTGAGTATTTATATGCAGCAGAATCATTAACTATTAATTAGTCCGATTCATACAAAACGAGCTTACTGCGTGTTGCAGCTGGGATGAGACATTTTTTGTTTTTATATTTATCACCGGATCCCAAGCAGGTGGTAAGACCCAAACATCCTCTCTGTTAAAATTATTGTATAACAGGACAGCATAAGGATTTTGACATATTCGTACATGACGGTGATTCTGCTTCATTCTACAAGGAAATCTAAAGAAATGCGATGAAATCCGTTAAAGAGACACAATAATGAATAACATTCGCGTAAATATACAAAAATTTCTTAAATATATAAAAAATATTAAATATATTTCCGTTGTCTGGTATCTGTAACACAAGTCCTTACGGTACTTACCACAGGACTAGACCAACGTAGTGTGATGAGTCCACAGATATTATTATTATTACTAAGATAGGATTAGATAAGGAGTGTAATCCTTTATCCGGACTCTAAAAGACCACAAGAAATGGGCCAAACGGCCATCCCTTCCCACGTCTGTATTACATTGAACTTATCTGATACCCGCCGGATTATACGTGTGGAAGGTATTTTTAAAATTTAAACACAAAGCAGTTCTACACTGCACTTTACTCCAGGTAATGTGATTATATTTTTACTCATTGAAAATATTATACACATTTAAACTAAACATAAAATTTTACATATTTATGTCAAAGTAACATATATATTCGAAATTATATATTTGAAATTCTATTGAAATCGGTACCGTAAAACTATTAATTTTTACAAAAATTGTGATATGTGATTTCTATATGTAATAAGTTTAATAAAAGTTTACATATAATTCGCGCTTTTAGTACACTACCTTGGAGCTGAGTTTTTAAAACTCCTTTCTTTGTACTCACTTACATCATGAAAGGAATGGGTTGTACCAAGTTTCAAGTCTAGACGTCGAGTCAGTCAGCTTTCCAATACAGAAATAACGAAGCGACTTGTATTGCTGTTATAAGTTAATTTACGTTCAAAAACAGCGCTGATAGTATAATAAATCAGTAACGATAATTAATTAAACAGCACAAACAGCATAAATACATAAGTAATAATTTTCCGATAGCGGCTAAAGCATATGCCACTGTACCGACACAGTATGTAGTAATTATATATATATATATATACATATATCTAAACATAAATTAATTAAATATGTGGTAAGGTTTTCCTTCGCCCCTTATTTTTTGACGTGATAGTCTTGTGATCGATAATGCTGGCAGCATGCACGTAAAAGTATGACGCCATAGTAACGTCACGAGTCACAGTGATGGTCAAAATTGGAGGAATCTGCGAGTGAAAGAGCAAAACTACTCTGCCCCTTTCGTTCCATCGGGCTCTATATTGTCAAAGTAATTAGAGAAACGTTATTATAAAAATTTATATTGTCAGCAAACCCTAACAGACAACCAGTTTTCAAATTCTTTTAACAACGGTGCCAAGGAATATTAAGAATAGTCATGTGACTATAATATTTAACAAATATAAAGCAAATTAAAAATATATATAAAAATTGTGAAATATCTGTTCGTTATATTTTTATTTTACCAATATTTTGTACCATTATAGCCAGTTTCACAGGTTCCATAAGCATATAATTGCGTAAACTTTATGTGAATACTTCAAGATACAATTTAAAAATCAAACTGAAAAAGTTATTAGAAGCATGTAAGTAGTTCTTAGACCCATATAGCTAGTTGACACTGAGAAAAAACCTGTGTGTAACAATCATTATATTTGATGTGAATTACATGTGCTAAACTGTGCTACGCTGCTACGAGAGACAAGACTTTGCTACGTCATATTGTGTGTAATAGAATTTATATTTTGCTGTTTCACTCAGTACCATCAGACATTTTCTTAATGTTTTCATTGGCTGCTAACTCAGTCGTTACATAGAAAGCAGAGAGATCACGCACTTGCACTAGTATAAAAATATACCAATGAAATTTACGAAGTCAGCAAGATAGATTCTTACGCATGGCTACTGGATGCCCGTGGTATTTCCGAAACATCGACCTACATTGTGACTTTCAATTGACCTCGATAAAAGGACACTTCAAAGAGCTGTCTCAGAAGTTCTTTGACCGTGCCCTTAATCACAAAAATAAATCAATCGTCCAAACGTCGGAATACGGACGTTATTAACCGACTCCCGTTACCGTCGGCCGAAGCACGTATTGCAGCTAAGTCCGTCCATGAACACAAACAAAGAATCACCAAGATATGCTCCCGCTGTAAAATGCCAATAGGGCCAACTAACGGATAGCAGTTTTTAGTCGGTAGTAGCTATCGCTTCATGACCTGAGCCCGAGACACACTTCAGGCCCCTTGGATCGGCTGGATGGTGCGTAAGTGCATTTTTCCTGCTAGAACCAATATCATATACACCGCTCGTACCGGTCGAGCGATAAAATCTTACATATAGTGACACAGTTATAACGTATGACTGACAGAATGTCAAACTCACACACCGCTTACGGAAACGAGCCCGGGTTCGAATCCGAAAGTTGAGAGCTTAGATTGATAGAAATAAAATAACGCGACTCTAGAGAGCTCTAATAATAAATAAATTAAGTATACGGCTTTTTGCCGATTTGTAGCGCAATTTCCTCAGAGGGGAGGGGGGTGAGGACGCCGGCCTCCACAGATAAACAAAAACGAGCTCAATTATCCTTATCCACGACACCGCAACTTAAACGGCATCGTGCGCGCGCCGTCCCACTAGAGTGGGGAGGGGGACCACTTCCCCCTTTTCGGTCCCAAAATAATTACTATAGGGTACGCCCACAATCAATCCGGTACAGCTCTTCCCATCTGCGGGAAAAGAGGGGGGTTTGTCCCCCCTATTGTCTCCCTAAACCTGAAGACACAAAAGTCTTCGTAGACAGTCGAACTGTTGAGACTGGACAAGCGCCGCCAACCAGTATTAGGTCCCTCAAAAAAATAATAATTAAGAAGTCAAAATCTTCTGCGTACTGGATTCAACTAAGTGAGGGTTTAAAAAGATCATAGTGAAGTCACAATTTTGCTGTAATTGATATATTTAGATAATAATTATTTATTCAAAACTTATTAGTTCATCCACTTAGTTTAGGGTTAGATAGGTTAATATGTTAGTTTTCACCAAACTAGAATTTCTACGGCCTTGGTGATTATTTCGAAGACGATAAACTAATAATATATGTTAACCGAAATATATCTATTATATTCCTTATTTTATAAGGTATCAAATTTTATGCTCACATGATATATAACCAGAAGGAGTCCTTTACCAATTCAGTGATATAAATAGAATCGGCGAACACGCCAAAATCTACAAAGCAGGTAACCACCGTTATAAACACGTGTAAGCCCAAAAATATTTCTAACGGAATCAGAGAGGTTTGATTAGGCGGACTTGTGAGAGTGGTGTTTGCGATTTTCACCAGGTCTATACCAAAATAAATTATACACATAGTCAAAAATATATCGCATTTTATCTAAAACTATCAGTTCATCCAGGTTTGGCAAGGATAATTCAGAGAATAATACCAATATTCATTGATTTACAAAAATAAAAATATATATAATTTAACCCGTGACAGAACGAAGTCTATCAATAATTTATGCAGCTGCGATATAAGGGTTTACTTTGATATTTTTTTCACTCTTTTTATAACGTGATAGAAATTTTAAAATATAAAAATGTAGAAATTTAAAAATATTATGTAGCCTATTTTCATCAGCGGTAATGTAGAATTCTTATGATAAGGAATTTTTCAAATCGGTCTAGTAGTTGTGGAGCCTATTCAATGCAAACAAACAAATGCTTCCTCTTCATGTTACTAGTATTGAAGTATAAATACCATTGTACATAAATATGGGTAGTGTGCATTTGTAATTCTTATACTTTCTATTCGTAGAAAAAATAAGAACAGACATTACAGTGAAATCAAATATTTAAGAACAATTTGAAGCGAACAGAATGTAATCAGCAATAAAAGTAACATTTCTAAGAACAGGCGTAATATATGTTGCACGAGTATATTGTAATGGTTATTTGAGAGCTAACACAAGGGCGTGAACATTTGTCAGTCGGTAAGTTCACGTCGAGTCTGACAAACGAATCTCGGCTGAGGGTAGTTACATAACTCCATAATCTTAACGGCCGCCTTACCGCGTAAATTGTGGGAATTTACTGGGTCTCCCTCCCCGAGGCTGAACACTTGACCATATCCCTACGTCATCAAAATCAGCGAATATTCCTCAACATAGTGTTGAAATAAGTTTTGGTGATTGCGTATTATTCATATTAACACCATCATAGTACATAAATTTTAAATATTATAATTATATCTATGGACCTATAAAGTTAAAGTATCTGAGGACTTATAATCCAAGATCATATCAGGTGAAGTTCATGCACACAAGCGTGTTACACGTGAGGCAACGGAAATATACGAGTATAAATTTTTTTTTACAGATTGCAGAAATTTTATATATTTATAATTTTCATTATAGAAATATATAATAGAAATATTTCATTGTTGGTCATTTGTTTTATGGATACAACCTTGTGTTTTTGCTACAATTAAGTGCACTAAAACTTTTGTTATATTTGGTATACTACAGTTCAGCTTTGGAGTTTCAAATAAAAGCCTATCTAAATTTATTTTACTGTTTAAAGTGTGACCTACTAGCAGCCGTAGCTTTATAATGTCTATATCATTCTCATTTACATTATGCTAACAAGTAATCCTCCTTCCCTAATTCAATGAGTTTTTTTTTGGTAGTATAGGAGGGCAAACGAGAAAGCATAGCTGTCACTTTATGGCGGTGCTATGTGAGCGAGAGCTGTACCGGCTCGGTTCGACTGCAATGCAGCACAGCACCGCTTACTAAGTTAGTAAGTATAACCGAGTCATTTTTGGATTTGTGTAAGTAAGGAAACTGACGAATATAACAAATCCGTCATTGTGATATCTTTCCTCATATACCAACTACTTACAGTTTAATTAAATGAAAACGATTTTGTTATGTAACAATTTGTTACCTTTTAAAGGAGACGAGTGGACATTTTGACAAATGGCTTTAAACAAATAGCGGTTAATGCTGTCCGTCGACGTATTTCACACATTTCAGTTGTTGAGAAACTGATGTTCCTATTTTTGTCATATGATTTGTAGTAAATGTAAATTTCGCATTATTACATAAGTTTGCCAGAATTTGCCTACATAATCATCTTCAGAAGTGCAGCTTTAAATATTCATTTACATAATATTATCATTTTTAATTTTTGGGAATCAATGGAGGCTAACGAGGACCTTCTAATGACTATGAATGAACACTCGCATAATTGTCATGTTGTTGTAGGCGCACTTTTTATCCTCCCCTCCAGTGGGCTGCCGGAATTTCACAAACCGCTTGAAATACAGCAGCTAAGCTATCACGTTCTGGCGGTTTCATGTAAGGAAATTGTACTCGGTCGTGTCAGTCTAATTCAGTGGCAATGCAAAATTGCATTGCCTCTTAATGTTCAATTTATTCAATGTGTAATTTTGAAGTATTATTAAATAATTTTTAACCAGTTCAAAAAATGTTAAGTCTCCTGTTCTTTTACTATTCCTGCTTATGACATCTATTTCGAACCTATTTCATTATATTCGCGTACGAGAAGTCTAGTAACAGATGAATACACTTTAATTTCTATCGTGGAATTTAATGTAGAACTTTGTGTAACGTTTGTCATCTGTTCTCGGCACACGTGACCGATTCCCTGTTACCGTAAAGGGCTTACGTTTTACATACCTACTTTTGATTACTTTATTCTTTGATAACGTACCCGTCGTTGCCGACTCAGTTCATTAAATTTCCCGAGCTTATCCATGAGCTTAGCCTTCTAATTTTAACCATTAATGGTACACTGGTTTTGTCTTCATAGAATAAGTAATTAAGGATGCCAGAATATGGAAAAATCTGTCTGGTGCAATCAACTCGATGGAGTGGAAATTTGAATATGACCTTAATTAAATATAAGAGTCAGATATTTCAATTCCTTTTTTTTTGGAGCGCGAAGAAACACTTTCATGAGCTTTGGAATTGTGTGGTGTATGAGTGTGCTTGTTGCCGAATTTAAAAGGTGGAACACAGGTTAAAATATACTCGGATGCCATCGTCAGCTATCACGTCATTAGGGACCAGGTTTCTATGGAGGTTATTCCAACAAAAATAGATCCAGCCCCTGCCGACGTCTAAACATTCAAAGGGGTCAGGTTCCCACACTGACCCTTGATCTCAATTTGGGACGCCGTGAGCCTTCCTTGGGTGCACTCTCTTCCATCATTTTCAGAGCGGAACAGGGTCTTCTTCATCTCTGCATCACTCCGCCGCCTCTGGAACATAACATCATCTACAAGAATCCTGATCAGAAGCAAAAGATCCTGCCCAGAGCTGTTACCTCTTAATGACGCTGAACAGCTCATGTAAGGCGTACCTTTAGGTTGTGTTGGGCCGTGTCTTCCGCAGCGGCACATTAATGACAGCGCACCGCTGTCTCTTGAAGGAACCCACACACATACTTACCGACGCAGCCATGTTCGGTAAGCAACTGAGTCATGGGAAAAACGAGGAGTTTGATTATTGTAACCGTCCTTATGATACTGTAGGGATGGATACTATAGTGATGGATAGTATAAGAATGAATGCTATAGGAATGAATACTATAGGGATGGATACTATAGGGATGAACACTATAGGGATGGATACTATGGGGATTGATGCGCCGCAAACTTAACACCTCATCTCAGTAAGGACGTCGGTCGTACACACGCCCTATATCCACTGCGCCAAGTCCTCACCTACATCACTAGATTACCCACTACGCCATTAAAGAAAGGATGTGAATCTTCACAGATCACCCAAACCCCTAATTATATAGTAATACGGTTTCAATACACATTACATTAGTTACATCACCAGTCGGCGATGTAAGTGTGATCGTTCCACAATGACCGCTACAATAATCAAACATGTATATTAATGGTTAATATTAAAGTTTTAATCGGCCGGTTGTGGTTGAAGCGCAGTCATTTATTAAATTAACATACGACGCTCGCCGCGATGTGCTCCCAGCCCCGCAGATAATCGGACTAAATGACTTTCGACGCTCGATAGCTTTATTCTACATGAGATCGGCATCATTTTAAAGGTTAAATTATGTAAATGGATATTTCATGTGTCTTTGTGTATATTAATTAGTGGTAATTTGTTGCTTTTAAGCCTTGCACTGGTATATTCGAATTAATGGGGGCGCTTCGTACGTTATCGTGGTAGACACCTAATATTGAACAGTTTTGCTTGATTTTAAAATTGTTACAAACTGTTTCTTACTGTCTACTAGAGGACATTAGTAGCTTTTAATGAGTTCAAGAAGGCACCACTGTATCTAGCTTTAAATATATACCAGGCAGTTTAAGTTACACTTGATAAAGACTCAGGTAAACTGAACAGGTTTTACAGACTTTAAAGCGGCTAACGAAAACTTTTAAGTATGAAAATTAAATAAGTGCTCATATTCATAATTTAAACATGTAACACGTTTGATTAAATTTGTTATTTCGTTAGTGGAATTGGAATATCGTTGAAGTAACTTTTGTTAAAATAAATTAAAAAAATATATACCGAACAATATTTTAGTGAGTGAATACGCAATCATTCTTTATTTTTCTATCCTTAAGGTTACATGTAGTAGAGAAAATAAAATGAGGCAAACTCGAGTGTATCCATAAAAATAATTATTAAAATTGGTGCACTTTATAAACAGTCACGCGTTATCTGACATAAAAGTAAAGTACATGTCGAATAGAGAATCTTTTTGTTTGTTCAATAGACTGGTATACCTGCTCAATCAAGATAGAACGCCTAGAAGCCATAAAAGGAACTTCAATAATCTGGAGGAACGATATTTTTTATAGTATAAGGGGGGCAAACAAACAGCTGGAACCCAATATTAGATTGCCGCCGATGCCATATAACAGTAGCGTTATGCAGAAATGTGCAGAAATTCAAAAATGCAGACAACGCGACAGCATATCTGTCACTCTACAGTAGTATCATTTTAGATAGGCGATGTGGTTTAGTTCATCGTCAGCCTACTGAATCAATCCAAAAAAAGACCAAAGTCGACCATTAATCTGAATGATAGAAGGGCTTCATAATTTTTCAAGCGGCTTTTACATTACTCGTAACATGGTGGTTATTCGAATACGTGAATACCCTCAGCTGAGCCTGGTCGTTATAAAAGATTCTCTAAAAAAATATATGCCCCATTTTAGTAGGTACAATCGCAACGCTCGTGCAATTAAATCCGAGGCGAATTCAAGCAATTAAAAACTGGGAAATCAGTTAGCGCGCATTAATGTCCCCCAAATTGGAATATCGCGAGAAATACAGGATACCTGGCAAACTAGGGTGCATAGAAACGTACATCTAAATGGAATGAAAACATTCGAGTTCCGTTTTCATTCATTTAATTAGCCGGAGTTTTAAGCGCGGCGCCGCACTGTCGCCCTACAGTTTAAACTTGCCCATCCATATAGATTCTTTACAAAGTTTTTTTAACAAACATTAGATTAATGTTCTCTGGAAAGTAGATAATTTTAACAAATTTTGTCGTATATGAATATCGATCGTTGAAGTTTTAGTACAGTAGATCAACAACGGACTTCTCGATATAGATGACGATATCCACACAGTGGCCGAACAGAGATCGTGTCGTACATGTGTAATGAGATCGAAATTTTAAAATATAAAGTCTTCTATTGTCATTCCCTGGCGCACTTTAAAAATCTGGAGGTCTGCCTTTTCTCTTTTACTCACGTAAATACTGTGTTTTCTATAGCAAGTAATACAAAAAAGCGGTGGCATGTCCAGAGACATCCGCACAATTAGATGATACACAAATGTGATCCATTTTTCCATCTTCTAGATTGTCATAAATTGTCTAGATTGTCATAAGGCGAGACAAACGAAGTAAGAATACATTCCGCAATCATTACTGCCCGACGGGAGGCAATGAAGCAATGACCTAAAATAATATTTTTTACATCACTACCTACCTTGTCTTGCCCTAAATATTGTAACAATTAAAAAAAAATTTTCAGTTGCAAGTTACTTTCATTACTTTTACAGTGTATAAGTTTAATACACAAGTATAAAAACATTGAAAATATAAAAATATTATTCGAATTTGTCTCCATTGACTGCAATATAGTCCTCTGAATATTGAGGCTAGCTATCAGTAGAAGCTCGCACGCTTGCAGTGGGGAAATTCCTCCAAAATTACCTGCCAATCGTATGGCTTCTCAGGGTCTCCAAATTTTCATAAAGTATAGAGCAAGCTGTATTCTGTAAAGCTGACCACAAATCATAATCCATTGGATTAAGATCAGGACTAAACTACGGCCATTCTTAAGATCTGCTGAAGTGCGAGACGTTCGCTTCCATCAAAGACTGAGTTGACTGCTTTTATATTTTATATTAGCTTTATGAGCCGGTGCTGAGTCATGCTGGAAGGGCCATACTCGGTTATTGAACATAGGGTTATTAATGGGCGTAACTACCTTCTCAAGAATGGTATCTTGATACACGTGTGCCGGTGTTTCAATACCTAATTTCAATAACGTGGATCCGTCACTCCTTCATATCTAATTATAAAACTGCTGCTCAATTGTAAAAAAAATCTCATCCGTCAACAAATTTTTTGTGACCTCGCTTTGCGTCCCGCTTCGGTGGTCGTTTCGATTTTACCATCCTTCTCATCTTTACTTTAACGTTTAAGAAATGACCAGCGCGTCTCTTATAAGTTGCTAGTAATAAGTCATCAGTTAAAATATGCAAAATGAGATAATATCTTTTGCTTTCGGACAGAATTTCTTGGAATTATTTCCCTTACTGGTTTCACCACCTTTATGTACGAATACTACGTGGACGGCCAGATCTTGCTCTATCATATACAAAGGAAGTCGCATTGTACCTGTATTATATTGTGTAGTATATGGTGCACAAACATTTCACAAATTTGGTATTCGTTTTAAAAATTGCGTTTGGCTCTGCATTTACTTTGTGTAACGCAATCACAGCGATTCTTTTCACTTTATCACCCCACTCCATTTTAATATCGCAAAATATTATACAATGTATTGACATGAAAATGTGAAAACACAATGAACAATCATATAGAAATGAAAGACTCCAAATTCGACAGTAATATTTTTTTTAGTTGTATCTGTATTTATAGCCATACTAAATACACTGCATCGTATTAATTTAAGTATCCAAAAACTAAAAAGGGGAATTGCTGCTACCTGGAGAAATTGATAAAGTTACGCACAACAATAGAACCAACTCATTTTCGTGCAAGGTGAGAAGACAAAATGAAAAGCCATATTACATTAATATTTTATACCTCGAAATTATTCCTCTGTTTAATGCTTCCTGTTTTTTACTAAATTCATGATCCGAATCCCATGTGAGTTGAGACGGGAACGAGTTTTCACCCAGTGACTTTTTGCAGCTGAATTTTATGGTCACATTTTTTAATTTAATTTTTCAACCCACTCAATAAGCACCTCTCTTATCCATATGAATGCCTTTTATACTTTATATTTCTACCCGCCTACTGCTGCGTAATAACTTGTGTACTGACTTTTTTATGTAAGTGAAATTACTGGCGATAGCTTATTTATTATTTTTATTAGCTTAGTCATTATTTAAATAAATATATTAGTGTCTTAAGTGGCATTATGTGTTAAGGAAAATATAAAAAAAACTATGAATACTAGATGACAGGTAATTTAAGTTCACTAAACGAGAGAAATTTAAAATTAAAATTGCGTTAAAGAATTTATTGTCGATGACCTATTACGAAATATATGTTTGCGAAAACGATGTGAATTTAGGAATGCAATTTATTCTGGTATTCTCTTTGAGGTAGCGTTATTTTGTGAATATTATTTTCTGCTTCTTCGTAGGGTGTCTCTTCGACTAGTGTAGGTTGACAGTCAACCGTAATTATGCCTTCATAGGCGTCGTTAGTTACGACGAAAGGCTCCGATTACTCGTTTGTCTCCCTGTACTATAAAAAAATCCGGAAATTTTTCTTTATAATTTATCTAACGAGATGATCTTTATAATTTATCTAAATAGATCTAACGATCCTATATGGCACCCGCTTGTGGAGTAATATCGACAGCGAAATATATTCAAAATCCCTTTTGTGACTCAAAATATCTTTATTATTTAAATAGCTATGAGATCACTTCAACAATCCTTCCCGTTAAAAGTCGGAAAACTCTCATGAATTTTCCCCTAATTAATGAAAGAGAAAAAACTTAAAATACTTGCTACCTCTCTTTTTAAAATATTAATGTGTCAACACCAAAAATAAATAAATATGTTTAAAATATTAAAACAGTTTCGAAATAGCAAATTATATTACAATATTATAAATTTCTTAAATGAAACTTAGAGCAATATGCACCTAATATAGGGCTTTACTGAACTCGAGCAGCGCAATGAAAATTTGCTGAAAAGATGAAATTGCTTTTGACCTGTACGGCTTGGATGAGGTGAATATTTAAAAGAAGCCGCGATATAAAGATCGGTGCACATTTACATAATATAATTTTAAAAAAGAATCGATATTCTCTTTATAAAAAAATCACATGTTTATGAGTATATACATTATTTTTTTTAATGGAGAGTGAAGTGATGAATAGGACAGTTCGTGAATATAAGAAACAAGCATATTTATGTAACAAAAGGGAATATACATAGGCATTTTTTAATAATATGGTGATGATATGCGAATCTACTTTACGTTTAAACTTTAAAGTAATTCACTGTTTTTTGCGTTGCTCCCTAACAAGCAGGTAGATAGACTTTTGCAAGACTATACGTCACAGACACACTGCCGGCCTTTAAGGAATAGGTATGCTCTTTTCTTGAAGACTCCTGTGTCGTATCTGATCTAAAATATCGAGGGAGGGAGCTGGTTCCACAGTATAGTTGTATGTGGTAAAAAGTGTCGTTTAAACCTGTTGTGGATTTACAGACATCAAGGTGATGGGCGTCGAACTTAGAGTTGTGTTGCGATGTTTGAAGATGGAATACTGCTGCTGGTATTAAGCTGAACAAGGCCTCGGAACACTCGCCATAGAAAGTACGCTAAGAGACACACAGTGAAACGACATCCCTACGTAGGACCAAAGACCGATGTGTACGGAAATAACTAGGTCCTCAAGGATTCGAGTCGGTCTACGTTGTCTACGGTCAAATGAAACGAGCTGGTACTGCCCACAGGTGGGAGCATTATACTTTCATATGCGCTCGAACCTGCGCTGTTTCATTTCGCTAAAACATTTCACAGACGAAAAACCAACATTGTTACCAGGACAAAAGAGTTCCGTTTACGCACTTTGGGTACGGGAATCTGAAACATAAGAACGAAAACATATTTCTACGACCGACCGTCTTGTTATGTAAAGTTACCTCGTCATCTGTCTGGGGGCACATGCTCTGTCTCTGGACATGGTATGTGTCTGGACATTATGTGCGGGAATGTGAAAAGTTAGTAGTAGTAGTAGTAGTAGTGGTAGTAGCGGTAGTAGTAGTGATAGTAGTAGTAGTAGTAGTGGTAATAGTAGTAGTAGTGGCGGTAGTAGTAGTGGTGGTAGCAGTAGCGGTAGCAGTAGCGGTAGCAGTAGCGGTAGCAGTAGCGGTAGCAGTAGCGGTAGCAGTAGCAGCTGCAGTAGCGGCAGCGGCAGCGGCGGCGGCGGCGGCAGCAGCAGCAGCAGCGGCGGCAGGCGCGGGGGCAGCAGCAGTAGCAGCAGCAGCAGCGGGGGCGGTGGCGGTGGCGGCGGCTGCAGCGGCAGCAGCATTAGCAGTAGTAGTAGTAGTAGTAGTATCAAAGTAGATATCATAAGTACCATAATCGTTTCTTAAATACATTTTTTATAAAGGAAAACATGAACATGGTACAGCTGTCGTGGTCTCGAGACTATGTTTGCCAATGTGTTATTGTAATGGGGAATATTTTATATTTAATGTGTTAATAATGCCAATCGCCTAATGTAGTTTAGTTCTTAACAAACAGGAGTTTCAACTACGTGCCACCTATCTTTTGCTTGAGAATCATGTTCGGAACGAGCAAACTCTAGTCGTGTGTCGGAGCTGATGCATACAATTTACGTAATCAGAGACAATCTCGTCGGACTGACATATGAGATTAATGTTCTTCTTGTCGTAACGCACATTAATTTTATGAATGAATCGATAACATTATCGTTAAATTACCCTTTGTTATCTATTCTGGGCTTAGATTTTTACAAATCCAATAACCTGTGTGTGTATTGTTGTAGTGTATTGTAGAGGACGCAAGCCGCTCGTAAACCATCGCTGGATCTGCAGTAAATGTCGAAGTACAAGGCCACCATACCCCGCCTTATGTTCCGTGTACTTTATGTTTTATGTGCCTCGTCGCTCAGCCATCGTCTTAAAGGGGACTAGTTTTACTTAATAAAAGTTGCAAATTAAATTACTACTATGTAGCAGGATTTTTCCAGAATAATTACTTTTATTCGTTTTATAATCATCATCAGTTTTCATATGTACAAGAAATACAGTTGTGTATCATATGCATGTAGATACAAACATTGATCTAACCATATAGTTGTTTGAGAGTACTGTCACTTCATGAAAATTAATGTTAACACTTGAATAAATGAATACACTTTATGTATTATATTATTATATATTATGTACTATTTCCACAACTATTTAATAGCAATTTACATTCACCAATTGGTCTAACTATTGTTTTCATTTCAAATTTTGCAATAAAATTTATTTTAAATAGTTAGAGATAGTGCAATGCTGCATTGTAGCAGAATTGGGTTGGCCGACCGGGGAAGTACTTCTCACTCACATGATACCTCCGTAAAGTACCAACTATAGTTTCGAGCGGGTTTAGAGTAGCCGGTGATCCATTGGTGAGGTGGTGGAAAGGAGGGCAACGTGAGTTTGACAACAATGCGGATGTCGACAGGCGTGAGTGGTGCCAAAAGGCCATTATTTCTCGTTCTCATCGTCTACACAATAAAATAGTTTCTATATATGGAAAATGGGAGTCAGAAGGTTCTAAAGCCTCTGCCACGGCTGTGTCAAATCATTTTATTTGTACCTTAATGTCAAGAGAGTACACTACTCGTAGTTTCAGCCATGCGTTGATCATTCAGTCAATCAGTGCATCAGGAAATGTAACTTTTGTATTAGCTCCTTTGATTGAACGTTTTTTGTCATATGACGTCATAAACAAAATATATTTTTTTCTCATTGTCTATTGCCGACTTTTCAATAGAATTTCTATACTACTTGGTAATGCTTAAATTATATAAACGAGTGTGTTGTTGAACAGTAAATTAAATTAGTAAAACAATGCGATTCGATCCTATTTCGTTCTGTTAACTGTAATGCGCAGTAAATACAAAATGAAACTAAACTTTTCTCAGATACCGCAGACGGTATACATTTTATGAACTATTCTTTCGAACCTTAATTACTGTTTCATATTTTTATCGCAGACTTTCATCATCGTCGTCCATTCCTATTTAATCTTAGTTTTAATTGTGGACCTATTTTTCTTTTTCTTTCGAACCTGAACGTAGCCTGTGGAAGCAAAGAGAAGTCCAATACGGCTTCATCGGATTGCTATGCGTGCTCTACCCCACCTCCCTCCCGCAGATCTTAGATATGCATCCCGATGTGAGAGTGCTTGTAATAGCTAATTTAACTATTATTACCATGGCCATAGCGACCGAGAGGTCCCTCCGACGTCACAGTAGGGGGAGGACGCGCGCGCTTTCTATTATGACCTCAGTACTACCGTGAACGTTTGGCTCATATATCATGGCCGGGATTTAATATTAATTTTTATATGAAAAGATCAAGCAATAGAAGGCAAATACATCACCATATATTCGTTTAAATATTAAAGATAAATAGAAATCGAAACTTTCTATCGAAAAATTATTATTATAATAACAAAATTGATATGGATGATACAATTTTACGTGAGGTTTTCTAATTGATATGAAAACGCATCAATGCAGTGCAAGAGTCGCCTAGTTACATTCTCTCGCTTCCAGGCTCCGCCACTTCAAAACGTTACTGTGACGTAATAGTTTATCGCTAGTGAATGAAGCTAGCGTTATCGAGTTATTAGACGTTATCACGTCGATAATACTGAAAACTTATCGACTAACCACTCAATGAGTCGGACCTACAACATACAACAGACTTCTAAGAGCCATACTTCTAAACGTTAACAAGTAATTAGGATTCTCTTTTAACATTTATTGCACAAAACGGAAACGAAGCGACGTAGAAAAATCTATTACAAAATAATAATATTATATTGTGTATCCGCTAAGGGGGCGCGCGGCGCAGCGGACCGTGCCGTGGAACAATTGAAGTACAGTCTTTTACTTAAAAAGGGACTCAGAAAAAGGTTTAATAATAGTTTATAGCTTAAAACAAAGCGCAATTACATAATAAGAAGTCGAAAGTATAGTGAGTACTTTAATTTTAAAGTAATGGGTCACCGACAGATTTGTTACTAATTTCTAAAACTATGACACTTTATTTAATGAAAATTTTAATGACAAATATAAAACAAAATTTCAATTTATATCATTGACTGTTGGTTGCCTATAATAATTTATTTTCATTTCTTATTCCATATTATTTTTAGTTTCTCCCTTTCATGTTTCTGCATGAAATACAATACACATAGTAAATTAAATATTACTAAAATTATTTAATAAGTAGATCGTCATTACCTCGTTATTATGCGTGTGTTAATAATAATGCAGTTTTTCCTAAAAGGATTTCAAAAATCAGCGTTATAATGTTAAAAACAAACAATTGTATACTCACTCATACCATTAGCAGTCAGTCCGTAGCGTTGTGAAAACAGAAAATACTAGTTTCAAGTAGTCTGCAGTGTGTAAATCGATAACGTTACAGTTGTAACATACATTCACATATTATTTCGATTATCCAATCGATGTGTATCGATTAATATTAAAGGGATGTACTTGTGAAAGTGCAATAAGTTGAGCATCTGCGTAGCAATAATGCAAATATTCATGAGCGTCGGTAGTCATCAAAGGCTCCGGTTTCTCGTTGTCCCCCTTACACTATAAAAAAGGACTCTGTGCTACATGATGCTATGCATCTTAGGCTGCATGGTATCATGTAGCATAGATACTTAGGTATATCATAGTTGCTGACGCAAAGTCACATTATTTTCTGTTACGTCACAAAACGCCGCGAAAAACATTTACACTTCAAAAATCGTTGTTTTTGCCATGCGGCTCTAAACTTACCTCACACGTGTAGTATTAATTCACGAGATTATCTACATAGATTTATAAACCATACAGACGTAGACGTTACTTACTAGTATCGTCAACATTTTAAGCATTTTTTACGACTCCGACTGTACACCATGAAGCCAGCGCACCTCCTAGTAACATAAAATTTTATGACCACGAATATTTATTATTTATAGTTTTATAGGTCTGTCTGACATCGTATTCTATGTAGCACGTCAAATGTTATACAGTTCTAAATAAAAATATATAGGATGGTGAATTTTTGGAGATTACATTTTCTCTTGCCGTTGGGGAAGTGTTTTTATTTGTATTTATGGGTTTTTATTTTGGAATTTATATTTATTGAATGTGCCAGCAACCATTCGAATATTTGAAATGAATTTCGTGTGTATAATTTGAAATTGAAGATATACGTGTATAGTAACTGAATTGGGCCGACGTGAATACGAAGTGTCTCGCACGTACAGTACCGGCGCAGAGAGACAGCTCTGTTGTCGGGTTTCATGCGGTATGTGAGTTTCCCGTGGGCCATTGGAGGGGAACTCGTTTGTCCCCTTACACAATAAAAACAAATTTCACGAACATTCGCGTAAACGTACTAGTCCTTATAAATCCAATTAAACGTTTGTGATTGATTCAACTCGTAATATTCTTTCCTTGCCGGCGTTTCGGCCATGCTCATGACACAATCCGTTCTTTATGTCGATCAAAGGTCTTATCTTAAAATCTTTTAGTGGTATTATAAATTGTTAAATAAATAAATATTTTAGTCATTAATTAATACTGGTTTTAATTAAATTTCGGCTTGACCGATCTCTATTGTCATATGGACTCTTTACTTCCTCGGTCTTATTTTATAAAGTTTTTAACGTAGCGACACATAAGTAACTAGTATTTTCTGTGTTCACAACGCAACGGACTGACTGCTAATGGTATGAGTGAGTATACAATTATTTGTTTTTAACATTACATACATGAAGTTATGTTGAATAAGAAAACGCTGATTTTTCAAATCCTTTTCGGAAAAAGTGCATTATTATTCAAACACTCATAATAACGAGGTAATGACAATCTACTAATTAAGGCACTCATAAGTCAATGTAAAATAAAAACTTCACATTTGCATGTGTCTCATTTAGTTCCTTAGTTCAACCTTTTTTTGTTTTTTGTGATGCCTTTAATTAATAACAGAAAGTGTAAGCTTAAAAGAAAATCCTAAAATAATGACCCAACGGATATAAGGTTGGTTCTCGACAATTTCATCTATTTGACAGGTTCCAGGACAAAGCTTTAAAATATTTTCCTCGATATAATTGGAAACATGTATGCGATACGGAGACTGACCTCAATACTTATGGACTGCTGAAATTTCAACTACCAAAACAACCAACTAAATATAATAAAATAGGCTAACGCGTATGATGGCGAACATTCTAACCATGCATAGTTTTCAAATTAGTCAATGCTCAAAAACTTGGTGCAACCGCAATAACTATTAATTTAGTTCTTTCGGCAGAGACGTCGATATTTCACAGTCTCACCCCATCTTTCCGAGATTCTTTGATATGTATCAGCAATCCATACACGGTATGTGCAATATTGAGGTCAGCGCATACAGGCAAGGCCCAAACGTCAATAAAAATAGTGTTTTAATCCTTTCATCGATGCCTGACATGCAGCGGCGGAATTACGGACGCATCTCGTTACCAACTCAGTCGATATTTTTACAGTAAAAACACTGCAGATAAGTTTTTAGCACACTTTTCACTGTAAAAACTTGATTTTCTTTTATAGAATAAGGGAACAGTCGAGCAGTAGTAGCCTTTTCATGACTATCGACGCCTATAGTCATCTGCATAGTTGCCACGGAGGTGTGTTTTCCTCCTCTCCAATGGGTAATTGGAAACGAAGCCGACGAAATGCAACAACTGCCAATTTGCAGCGGTAACATGTGAGTGAAAGGTACCTCCGCGGTCGAGCTGGTTACATTCGGATGCAATGCGGCATGACATTACTGTAATAAAGATTGATAATGTTTTAGACCAGTTATTCCTGAAGTTTTTACATGCCTACTACTTCTGTCGTTTTTTTACTCTGGGTGTTGATACTGGTGCTAAGTGATAAAATATATGGTGTACATACATAATTTCAGCTTACAAAAGGCAGACGTAACTCTTGAACTTAAATAAATTTAGAATAGCAAGCTGCGAGTATCACACAAAATACAAAATTTCCAAGTTATTGCACGTCGACTGTTCCATTCAGAATTTAACTGTGTAACATATGGCCTTCATTAAAGTTTTTGTTGTAGCAGGGCAAAGCTTAATGTGAAATATATCTGTCTTCGCAGGTAAGAACTGGAATGGTGCCAACTACCTGTGGACGCTCTCTGAGAAACATATTGTCAAGTGGGGGTTTATTTTTAGCTGTAAGGTCACGAAAACGATCTAACAATACTTGCAATCATCACTTCACTTTCACTAACTGGTCTATTTTTTTCCTATATGTTGTGGGCGGCTCGGTCGGGGAGGTAGCTCTTCCTCACATGATACCGCTGCAAAGCGAGTCCGATTGCGCATTGAAGACGACAGAAACTCATCTACACTTGTGCGGATGTCTATGGGCGTTGATAGTCACCAGAAGGTCCACTACTACCTCCTACTGCTTAATTGCTCCGGTGTTTTCACACATAATAGTTCCGCAAAGTGACAGCTGTACACGTCGTCTTGCGGTTTCAAGAAACATGTAGCATTGGAGAAGAGGGGGGAAGCGAACAGTTCTGTGTAACAATTATGCGGTTGTGGGCGTCGATAGTTGTTAAGATCCAATGGCCGTTCCTTTGTCTCCTTATAAAATGTACATAAGCTTAGTGCTCTTAAATGTGCTAGAATGCTGTTTTAGCAATGTGAGAGGTACAATGTGAGAGGTACAATGTGAGAGGTACAATTGCTACCATACAAGTGATCAGGAACGGCACTAGCGCAAAAGCGAACCTCATTCCAACAAATATGCTGTTGTGTTTAGTGCCGCTTATAAGAATTTTAACGACTCGTTGTAATAATTTGTGACATCAGAACATCTGTCATCTCAGTCCGCCCATGAGCATGGTGGCTGTAAAGCTTCTGAACCGTCGTGTTAGTAAAATAATTAAATAAACCCCGATGAAATACGTAAAATAGTTTTATTGTAATTTGTAACATTCGCGTAAACTTAAGACATCAATAATTTTAATAGACTTGGGAATAGGAGTGCGTGTATCATTCTTTTTTGTTGACTTCATGAACAGGAGATCCGACAGTTTCTTTGTAACCATAAAAAAGTATAGGTACAATTCGAGGTGAACACATATTATTCTAAGTTACGTTCCATGTTTTGTTTAAATAAATCTGTTTCGAAGTTACTACATGAAATAATGACAAACATACATAGAAACTTTCGCATAAACATTATTTGTATTTCTAAAAATATTTGTAGTATCTAGTGATAAGCGTTTTGAAACACAGATATATCTGTAATTAGATTCAGGGGGCGGCCCAAAAGGTGTAACTGGGATTTTTCCATTGCTATTACAAGACCCGTCTTAGGAATTAGGCGGCGTTACACCCTCGTGCCTCGGAGACCACATTAAGTCGCTGATTCTGCGCCTGATTTCTCTCCGATCATGTCGAACTACCATCCCATCGGAATAAGGGAATAGACAGTGCTCTTGCGTCTGCGCACACACTTGTGCACAATAACGTGTCCTGCGCAGTTGCTCACTCTCTGTAGAGATGACCGTTTCAGCCGAAACTCGGCTAGAAAGCCATTATTAATAAGATTATGTTTTTAGATGGGTCATACCTAAGGGCAATTGAAACAATATAATATTAAAATCGATATAATTTTCCATTATATAAAGTCATGTAAGCTCCTAATATAATGAGCAAAAAATAATTGATATCCGATTTCAAATTCGGAATATCCTAGAGATATATGCCTGGATCTGCATATAAACTTCAAATAGCAGTATAATAAAAATAGTAGTGCATAAAATGAATGCTCTATCCACCCTTTTCAATCTGATTTAATAACAAAATTTATTGAATCGTGATTGGTAAAAGAATTTTCTCGCATAACACGACTGCAAATTCATAACTCTCCCCAAATAAGTGAAGCATATAAGCTGATTAGCTTTATTGTTGCAAGTATTTTGTGCACTTATGCGTGAAACAGGACTAGAGTGGAATTTCTTTAAAACATGACTTCGGGACTTCAATTTTACTTGATATACTATATCTACTTTCGTATTTTATTGTAATGATGAATAAAAATTTGGACTTACTATTATTTTTGCTAAAACAAATATGTAGATTAAAATTTGGTATTAGTATGAAAGTTGTGCTTCCTACGTAAGAAATTCTGCTAGA
Organism: Eumaeus atala; assembly: GCA_017140195.1. Classification (NCBI taxonomy): domain Eukaryota; kingdom Metazoa; phylum Arthropoda; class Insecta; order Lepidoptera; family Lycaenidae; genus Eumaeus; species Eumaeus atala. The sequence continues at coordinate 358,255 of JAFELO010000118.1, forward strand.
AATTCTGACGGCGAGTAATTATGCGGTGTGCGCATCGACACCAAAAATCTTCAGATTAGAGATAATGATTTCATTTCTGATAGGTGATTATTTATTTGAATAACTTACTTTTGGTTTTCAATAGGAGTATACCCCTAAGCCCACATCATGTTCATTTTTGAATTTGCACTTAATCGTGCACAATAGAAGTAATACTTCTGTAACGTAAAATATCAAAAATAAGTTCTATAAATGAATGCAAGTGTCATTACTACCAGGCGTTAAAAAGGATGTTAGCATACACTGACAGATAAAAGATACAATCTTTGTTTCATTTTAACATTCAGAGTTATCTCTTTCAAACGCAAAAAGAAGTATAACTTCAAAACCTTCTATTAGCGAAGGTGTTCTCGCTCCAATTTTAGATCACATAACAAAGATAGTAAAATGCTGCCAAATATATTTCCCATGTCCTTTAACTTCAACCTTCTATGACATTGACCTAGAAAATGATATTTTATATTACCCACTCGAACGATACAATCGGTATCGAAATATTGAAATAACAGCCATCGAATTATCGACGGCACGAAGACGCGTGCATTCAACATTACGAGCTTGTTTGTATTTAATAAATATGTCGGTCTTTTCCGACCCCAAATTTTACGACTCCACAGTAAAACATGTCTCGACATCCAAATTTATACGCGCACATAAAGTTTTATATCTACGCGACTTGCAACGAGAGGCCCTCGCCTAATTGTTACTGATCATGGACAAAAACAACCGCAGTGGGAAATGTAAGTTACGCATCCAAAATGTATGCAGAACACAGACAGAGCAGGTTCTGTAAGTAGTTGTTAGTAGTAAGCAATGTGGTATGGTATGGCGATTTCGCCCGACGGATCTTTCATAGTTGTGTTTTCAGCTTTGGTAAAGGTATTTGGATAGCTACAACTTTTCAAATGTTCAGTGTAATTTGTCAAAAAGAGCTTTTTTTTTGATTTTCTTGAACCCTACCTTAAAGCTGTAAGGATCAGAACTCTTCATAGTTTATATTTCTGAAGAGATAATTTTGATTTTAGAGGACTCACTTTATCTTTTTTGTGCGTTTTTTAGAAGCTTGTACCATGTGTCTTGTGACGAAGTTTGTACCATGATTAGAAGCTGATGTTTCGTCAATTTTACAGACACCTCGCTTCTCAAATATTAATATTCTTTTTTTCGTTTTTAAGTACGTCAACGTATTACCGTGGCACCCATCTCGAAGCGGACGAGAAGGAATACCGCTGGGGATTAGTGCGTATGGGGAGGCCCCCTCCTGGTCCAGCTCACCTGTGGCATCACTAAAACATTGGGGCTTGTCAAACCACTATGTGGACCACAATAAATGCCAACATATTTTTATTCTTCTAAGTAATACTTAACTTGGATAGAACAATAGTTATCCTCCAGGAACTCGTTCTATCAGCCAACGTCAATGGTAGCACCATTGACATTGGCTGGCCTGGCTTCTCTCGAAGTTATAGACGAATACATCTATCTCGGGCAAACTCCTTCAACCAACCCGTGATGACCCACGAGGCCGAAACAACTATTGAACGTGCTATGTTGAGCCTTTATCTGTCCGACAGAAATCCTAATGAAATCTTAGGGCAGAGAGAGAAGCTCGCTGCAGTAGCAATACGCTGGTCACACACTCAGAAGTACAGATTGCAGGTGGGCCAATAAGGTTCTGGAGCGGAGACTGCGCTTAGGAAAACGATGTGTTGGCCGACCGTTCACCAGGTGGGAAGACGATCTCCGTGCAGTAGCCGGTCCGGGATGGATGCGAGTAGCAGGAGATCGGTCGTCTTGGCGTTCTTTGAGAGAGGTCTATGTCCAGCAGTGGACCGATAAGGGCTGATGATGATGATGAAGTAATACTTGCGTAAATTTAAGATAAAATACATATTGCTTCACACTCAAAAAATACTTTCGAAAGGTGACATACAATTACAAAGTCAACTTTGTAACTGTATGTCCAGCACTGGACGTTTTCTGGCTGCTGCTGCTGCTGATGTTGATGATAGGTACCTATTATTCATATAACCGAAATCCAAATCATTAAGAATGTTCTTTATTATTTCGTTTTTGGTTATTGCTCAATAGGCATAAAATGAATCCGTTCAAAGGAATCATAATCAGCTGCGTAAAAAATATTAAATTTTAAATTAGAACGTGCTATCAATTTACAATTACACAGCAATCAGTTACACAAAAACAGCACAACCGTAATTTAGTGACCAACAAACGCGTTAACGATCCAATGAGTCATGTTTATTGACCTTTTGTTAGTTTAATCAGTCACCGTGGCTATAACTCTTTCATGCACGAAATTTCATTTGGCTAATAGCGTTTCCCTAATTGCGTATGCAGCAATTATCTACCGGACGTGTTCGAACGTGCATATAGGTCGAATTGAGATGGCACGGCCGAAATTAGCGCCTAGTCTCAGGTGCCCCCTGTGCTATCACTATCTACCCTAACTACATTATTGCCTTTCCGAATTGTGCAATTCAGTGTGACATTAAACGTTATTTGAATTTTATTTGGTGTAATAAAAAGGCCTCGCTTTTATGCATGCTCAAGTGCATCGTAATGCTCTTAGCAATCTTGTAGCACTTAGGGTTAATTAGATGTAAGGTAAATTTTAATACGTTTAAAGCCGAGTACTTGCCAAGTTTTCTCGCATTCAAATTTCATACTAAATATATGTATGTATAGATACAATTTAGAATAGTATAGTAATTTTTAACGTTATGATTGTAATAATAATATATAGACTCAAAATGATTTAATCACTCAAATTAAAATCGTAGCCATATTTAAAACTTACGTTCATAATTCTTCTAAGTTTTCAAAAAATTCTATAAGTAAATAAATAAAAATATAAATCGACAATTACTTAGGTCTGTATACTTATGAACGCCAAGACGATCGATCTCCTGCTACTCGCATCCATCCTGGACCAGCTACTGCACGGAGATCGGTCGTCTTGGCGTTCATTGAGAGAGGCCTGCGTCGAGCAGTGGACCGATGAGGGCTGATAATGATGATGAGGATATATTTATACATTTACTAGCAGCCCCGGGTGGCATTGCTTCAGGATATTTGTAACTATCTTATCATCTTTCGGATCAACCCATCAGTTGATAATATATTTGATAATATTAATATGAGCTTGTGCTTTACGAAACCAGTTGTTTTTTATTGAAAACGTAAATTAAAATGACAATGTACTTAATTGTTTTTTTTTTTTTGTAATTTTTCCTTTCGTCTTCTTCCCTAATGCGAATCGTATTACATAAAACGCGACGACATGGCTTCACTTTGCGAGCAAGAATGCAAAATATGCTAGCATGCATCATGATGCATGTTAGCATATTTTGCATTTTTAAATGCAGAGTTATCGAAAACTTTAACAAGTAATTGTGTAATGATGTGCTCATAAAATTATACTTTGGTAAATTTGTTTTGGAAAATTTACGTTTCATCTAAACTTCCTTCACGGCGTACAGTTCACGTCGGGTCAATTACACCCAGCGTTATTATCGCCGGGTTAAAGAGAACTTTATTAGAGTCCGGTCGAGAGCTGACAATTGGTTATCCTACTTTTGCTATTATTTTATAACTACACGTACACGCGCCAACAATGAACTCGATGATCATAATGTTAGCATCTGATTTTATTTCTGGCAACAATGGTAGTAGTACCTATAGATATAATAATAATTGTTTTTTTCCATTATACTTATTGTAAAGCTCGTAGAAATAACGCCCTCTTATTTCCTTACAATAAAAATAAAGTATTGAACGTAACCATAACATTCAAATGTGACAACTTAACACGACATTTTCGTCATCCCGTCCACAATTTCGTCGCCGAACAATTTAAAGTCACATTCCCTCACTTAAGATGCATTGGCTCATTCGAAACACAGGATTTAAGGTCGGTCCGGGGAGGCCGAAGCACGAGCAAATGTGGCAATTCGTAGGCGACTCGTCCCACAACAGGCATTAGCACAAAATGACATCTACGAAAAATCTACACGAAGCGCTCAAATACGAAATGGACGAATAAAAAGTTTTGCTGCTGTTTTTACACTTCCTTTTTATATTATATGTGCGGCGTTATGATCGATTATTTCCCTGACCCCTGATTGTTTGAGCGATGCTCATTCCGAATATTGTTATGATGGATCTTATTATATTACAATGGAGGTCACTGCGGATAGCCTGATGATAGGATAGTCGGTGAGGTAGTTTTACGTTTAGACTAGTTCCGACATATTCACTCGAACGATATGCAAACGTGGTCCCGTCCTTTCACCGAATTGGAACGTTTCACCGAACATTAAACATACTTAGGCATCTTAAATTAAATCATATCCTCAATTGAAGCAATTCAATGAAAAAGTTGAACCGTTTTTTTTTCCAACTGAAACGAAGTGATGTAGTTGAAAGTTAAATTGCCCTTGTTTCTAGACTGCATATGAGTCAATGTCTGGCGCCATCCACCCGGCCGACGCAGACAATATTCCTGGAAGTGGCCCTTTACCCCACCTAATGGTAATAACAGACAATTATTACACAACGACAACTCTATTGGCCAAACTATTGTTGGATATCGTATACGTGTGATGGTATCTTTTGTTCCTTGTAATCACATTCGTAAAGTAATGAGTTCTGAATTTATTTTTTCGATTCGAAAAGAAAAATGCTTTACGGTAATGAGTTTTCATAATATAATCTTAAAATAATTATATTATTTTGTAGACTCGTACTTTTCTGAAATAATCGTCCTTACAATATATAGTGCTATGTTTCGTTGTAGCCAAATTGGGGTGGTACTTGTCGCTGTATCGTCGTAAAGCGGGAGCGCGTTCCATGCGGTGTGAGTTCCCGGTAGCCCCTTGAAGAGGAGGAGAGAGGAAGGGCAACACATGTATGTAATTATAATTGATCTAATGACTGAGGGTTGATGAATGGTGATGTTAGTCATTAGCAGGAACCAATTGCAGTCGGAGAAGTAGAATTAAAACAATTCATGTGCTAAACAGTAGTATATATAAAACTAGCATAAAAAATATAGTCCCATTATATAAGATTGTCCCAGTTTAGTTTCAAGTCATAAAATCATTTTTAACCATGCGTAACCTAACACGACTCATTTTTAAAGCTGACTTGTGTCAGCTATGCCAGCTATTAGGCTCTCGTGATACTAGTTTAGATTATTCTTGATAGATAATTGTATATCATTATTTTCTTTAGGACAGCCTGTAGGATGTGATGTAGATGTCATATAATTTCTCATCGGTTGGTACAGCGGTAGCTAAGTATATACATCATACTCGTCACTAAACCGAAATAATTTCATATGAAATAGAATAGTTGTAAAGTCAATTACTAAATATTACAGTTTCCCGTAGCGACATACAGTTTTCGAACGATTTCACATGTTCGAAGGCTCTTTCGTGCCTTCATTAAGAGGGCCTGAGAGCGGAACTTGCGAACTCCTCTCGAGTTCAACGTAGACCGGTGCCAAATCTGCGAGCATCGTTAATTGTTCGTATTCGAGTTATTACGTAAGAGTTTTGTTAAGTTTCCTTTTTTTAATTGCTGCTTCTTTATTTAAAATCCTCATTTAAAAATTACGTGTAGTTTTATATGTAAAACGGACACGCCACAAAAATACTATCTGTCAGGTCGGTTTTACCGGTTACTGTTAAAGTGACAACAAGCTAGGTGATAACCTACCTCTAAGTATCACCTAAATCCTTGCATAATTCTTTTCGGTTCCAACTATATGGAGGAAGGTGCATAGGACGGCCCAATTTCGTTGCATAGGAGGATGTAGTGCCATGCATAGTGCATAGCACTACATCCTCCTATGCAACGAAATTGGGCCGGCATGACCGGGGAGGTACCTCTCGCTTACTTGACACCGCCGTAAAGTGACAACTATGGTGTCGTGTTTTTTTTTCGTTTATGACAGGTCAATAATGATAGCCTAGTAGTAACTAGTAGTAGTTGAAGAGCTAGAGTTATCGTGCATTGTACCACTATCGAGATAATACAGAGCGGCCCCGCTTACTCTTTTGTCGACCGGCTGGCTCAGTTGGTAGTGTGGCGGCAAATCCTCTTGTTACACAAGTGGTGTCGAGTTCGAATCCCGCTTCGATCATATATGTTTCATATGTATATCGATAATATAACTCATAAATATTTGAAAATTCTTAAATCATTATCATATCCATTGTCTAGTACCAGTAACATGCCCTTACAGTACTTAGCACAGATATTATTATTATTTAATACCGCCGTAAGTACACTGATGGGACTAATAACCCCATCAGGTAAAAGCGCGTAAAAACCTCTTTGATGAATGTTTCTGGGGTCGGTGATTACTTCTCAAAAGCCTCTGATCGAAACATTGCCATTACTATACAAAAATCACAAAAGACAAGTAATGAGGAGTATGAAAATGAATAGTCTGAAAAAATAATCACGGATTTGTTCAAGTGAAACCATATTAAAAGAACCCGTTGATTCCAGCTAATGATAAACCCACTTACAATGAGAAGGAATTATTTTATTATTGAAGTTTATAGCTTTACGTTTATGGAGTTATCGTCAACAATAAACAGTAATAAGTTATAAAAACCTCCGCGTTACTTGGACAAATGGGTACGACTCCAAGTATAATCAAAACTTCGCCAATAAAACTGTGATGCGCCATTATGTTCCTATATATTCTATTCTATATAACGTTCCATGTTATGTTTTATTGATAAAGAAATTATATAAAATTCATATTTATTGACTTCAGTAGTTTAGAGTTTTCAAGTAGTAGTTAACAAAATGATTGTAGAATTGAACTGTTGTCAAAAATGGTGATAAAAAGAAGATGTTCAAATCAATCTAGCTACGTATCGATTTTTTTTTCATATACAATTACAGCCATTGAGAGGAAATATTTATACGTACCTCTAGCCAGACGCATTACCATTAATATTCTAGCACTGGCTGGCAGCGTAGTCCTGTTGCAATGTCGACTCCATAGATTAGGTTATTTTTAGACAACCCAAATGAAAGAGATGAACATCAAAAATAATATTCAGGAGCCTACACCCTTTTTGGTCAAATCATTTGAAATGCACCAGTGACTTTATGTGTTCTTATTGTGTCTCAATAATATTACACCATGACCTAGGAGAACAATTTCCAAATTTTTATGAAATTTGTTTGGCTAAAACAAATTTCACAATTTACCCGATGCAATATAAATCGTATGAAACACGATAACTTAATAAATATATTTTAATACACATCATCATCATTATCAACCCTTATCGGTCCACTGCTGGACATTGGCCCCTCTCAATGAACGCCAAGACAACCAATCTCATGCTACTGCACGGATATCGTCTTCCCACCTGGTGAACGGTCGACCAACACTTCGTTTTCCTAAACGCATAATATCCATATATCAAAAATAAATGGGCAAATGCGCTGTCGGAACATTTTGTTGACTACCGACGCTCATCAATATCAGTATAGCCTACCTTTGGCCTTCAATGGGCTACCGAAAACTCACGAAAAGCTGTAAATTTAATACGATGTACCTCCCTGGTCGTAGAAAGAAAAGCGTGTAACCTCGTCCTAAAATATACTTCAATAAGAACTCTTTCTAAATTAATCCCTGTAAATGATGTCAATTTCGAGTATAAAGTTGTTTCTTTTCCTTTAAAGCTAAATGGTCCGACAGTAAATGACACAGTCCGTCTAAAATCGCCGTTGTCAAAGCTCTTATATAAATGTATCGAGGACGGGCAGTAGTCTCCAGTTTATGCCCTGTATGGGAGTTTTATTTGCTTATATAGACTTTTAATGGATCGTTCGTATCAGTCCTGCTATTAAATGACGCAATGAAACTTTAAAAGGACAAGTTTATTGTGTTACTTCATGGTTCGTTCGATGTTCAATATAAATGATTGCGATTCTCGTTTATGGAATTTGCGGTGATTTAATTAAAGTATTGTCGACTGATTGGCGCAGTTTGTAATGTAGAGGGCATACTGGGCTCTTCAGGTCAGCAGCTGCAGGGTCTGACCCTTTCAGCTCGCGTTGAAGTGCTATTGTCATATTGTGCATTCTTACTGTGGTCTAGGTAGTTGAACTGCCCCACCATGGTTCCAGCCATGTCGTGGCGGTGGAGGTTAGTAGCTGAGGCGACACGAGGCCGAGGAAACCGAAACTTTAGGATTAAGTGTATTTTTATAACCTTTGTAATTTTTTTTCTACAGCCTTTCAGTAGTGTTGGCGTAAAAACTAACAAACAAATATACATATAATCTTTGGCATTCATATTCATTATTTCATTCTTGTATAATATTACTGCAACTACTGTAAATAGTGCCTAGTCCTGCCATAAATATTGTAAGAAAGAAAAAAAATATTTTTTAATTGCAACCAACATTTATTACTTTTGCAGTGTGTAAGTATCATACACAAATATATTACAGTTAAAAATATAAAAAGCTTATTCGTAGTGGTCTCCATTAGATATGATACAGTCCTTTACACATAGAGGCCAATTATCAATATAAGCGAATTCGTTCCTTGGCGAAATTCTTCACTGCCAATCGCATGGATTGTTTTTTGGTGAAAACAAATTATCATGGTGTTAAGAGCAAGCTGTACTATCCAAAACCGGCAATAAATGATAATACATTGGATTAAGATCGGAACTAGATGACGGGCCATCTTCAGCTCCGATGAAGTCCGAGACGTTCGTTTCCAAATAAGACTGCGTGGACCGAGCTTCATGATTCGGTGCCGAGTCTTGCTGGAAGGGCCTTACTTGTTTATTAAACATGGTGTTATTAAGGGGCTCAACTACCTTCTCAGGAATGGCATCTTGATACACATGTGCCGATGTTTTGATACTTTTCCACAAAAACGTGTGTCAGTCATAGTTCATAGCTAACACCCCACCAAACCATCACTGAAGTCTGATAATGCCTCCGCTGCCCTCTGTCAACTAATCGTGATACTTCCATAGAGCTTAGAGCATAAAAAGGGTTATTTTGTTTTTGGTAAATTGTAAAATTTTTCTCATCCGTAAACAAAATCTTTATGTGACCTCCCTTTGCCTACCGCCTCAGCACTTGTTTCGTTTTTACCACCCTATTAATCTTTAATTTACCAGTTTAGAAATGACCAGTGCGTCTCTTACAGGCTGGAATTCCTAAGTCATCTCTTAAAATACGCGACATGGTTCTAGGTGCTACCTTCATTTCCCGAGATATTCTTTTTGCTTTCGGACAGATTTTTTCCGAACTCTTTCCTTTACTGATTGGACCACCTATTTCGTACGAACACTACGTGGACGGCCAGATCTTTATCTGTCACAAATAGTGGAAGTCTCATTGTAGCTATTAATAACCCGGTTCACAAAACACAACAAGCGTTTGGCTCCATATCTACCTACATTTGTGTAATTCAATCACAGCGATTGTGTTCTTTTTATAACCCCACTACATTTTAATATCGCGAAATGTTGTACAAAGTATTTGCGCCAAAATGAGAAAACGCAATGAACAAATGTATAAAAATGCCAGATTCCAAGTCTAAAGAAATATTTTTTTTAATTTTTAATTATAAAGGTATATATGGCCAGACTAAGTATATAGTGTTTTAGAATATTTGAGAAAAATATATTCTAAAATGAAGGACCTGCTCCGGGTTCTGGAAGTCTGCCAATCGGACGTCTTGATTTTGTGACAGGTAAGTTTTTCAATGGTGAAGGTGAAAAAGTACTTCAATGTCATTTTGTTTAATTTTTTTTTGCTAGTAGCAGTTTGCTTCTATTTTATTGAGCAAATACAACGTTCGCATGGCAAGTTCTTTTCTTGTCATTTGGCGTAGTAAGTAGATTTTTTAAATGCAGAGAAAGGAAATAGTACGAAAATTTGTGGTAAGTACCGTAAGGACTTGTGTTACAAGTACAAGACAACGGAAGTACATTGTTATAAATATGATAATTGTAAAGTTATATATATTAGACATTTTTTATATAAACGTGAATATATATATATATATATATATATATATATATATATATATATCGTCATTATTAGCCCAAATCGATCCACTGCTGGGCATAGGCCTCTCTCAATTAACGCCAAGACGACCGATCCCCTGCTACTCGCATCCATCCCGGACCGGCTACTGCACGGAGATCGTCTTCCCACCTGGTAAACGGTCGACCAACACTTCGTTTTCCTAAACGCGGCCTCCACTCCAGAACCTTACTGACCCGTCTGCCATCTATTCTTCTGAGTGTGTGACCAGCCCATTATCACTTCAGCGAGCCTATTCGTCGCGTGATATTATATACTTTAGCTCTCTGCCTTATGACTTCGTTAAAATTTCTGTCGGACAGGGAAACACCCAACACAACACGTTCAATAGCCCGATTTCTGAACCTACCATGGTTAGTTCGGAAGTTAGGGCGGAGTGTCGAGTGCACTAATCGAACACACTCGCTTTGGAAGTCTATATTCAGAGAGCCTCTAATCAGTCGGTGATCACTTCCTGCTTTTAACGTCGTGATAAAGGAAACATCCCTAATTATGTGTTTTAGGTCCGTTACAATATCGGGGCTATGCCATGTCCACTTCTTATGAGGTCCTCCTTAAAACAGGAATTTGTTAAGGAGAGGCCCTCCCTCTCGAGGAAGTTTACCAGCATTTGCTCCCTTTCGACTTCCAACTCCATGTGGTCCCAGACTCGATTCGACACCATTTCGTACTCTGGTATTAAAGTCTTCCATAACAGAATGCTGTTATAGAAGCTTAATGAAGCTGGCCCACGTTAATGCTGTTATGGAAGACACAGGTATTATGTAAGGCCTTGGAGACATCCTCTCATAATTTGCCTCCACGTCGTCATTGGAATGTGCTGAGGTTGGTGCGTGTACATGTATCACGTTGAGGCTGTGCCTCTTAGTAAACTTAAATATACCATACGCTACCCTACCCGACACACTAGAGTCTATGTTGCCAACGAGGGACTTATTCACGAGGCATCCCATGTCCCCTTGTGGTGGAGTGTTCCCTTCCCTTCCCTGAAGTAGAATAGGTGACCCGATGGTAGAGATATATTGTCTTCACCTTGCATTGGGACCTCACATAGCCCCAGAACGTGCCATCCGATTTTTTCCAGTTCCACCTCCAGCTCAACTGGTTATCTTGTCTGAGCGTTCGTCAGTTATACGTAGTCAGGTCGGTCAAATCGGTGGTAGCGATCCGTAGCCCGAAGATTCTTAGCACCCCTCGTTCCACCGCTATCGTGGCCAGGACTAGTGGAACTATCAGGAACTAGAGGCCGTGTTCTACTGCTGTCGTCCATTAGAGATATATGCTTATAATGCCATGCCATTCTGAGCAGGCGGATTTTGCCTGTCGCCGATCCGATTGATGATACCGCCAACACAAGGTGTGAGTGCCTCTTTGTTGTTAAGAGACTAGTGACCTTTGACGACTCTTACGTCACCCTGGGCTTGGATTGAGGGTGAGGGTACTGTTAGACCTCCCCCTCACGGCATTTGCTTAAAGAGATTTACTGGTGGAATGAGACAGACGTCCGAAATTATATTTGTAGGTTAAATTTTATTAAATACAAAATGAGCCTTTGGCACGGCTGGATTTTAGACTTACAGTTAGCCCTATTTGGACTACATTTTATTGCTGCTGTTTTTATACATAAACCTCCATATATTATTTCGTCACATGTGCACATAGTATATATGATCGGCACCAGAAACCAGATATACAGAATGTCGCAAAATATCCTGTCATGAAAATACGCAGAAATAGACCGTGTCGTCGAAGTACGAAATGTGGGTGTGCTTTTAGATCAAAACTTTAAGTTTGAAAGACATGTGATGCGAATCGTCAGTAAATGATTCTGTATAAAATTAAGAAATTTTGAATACCCATCTTCGCTTGAAGCTATGTGAGTCATTAGTTTTATCCAACTTGAAACATGCAGATGCCGTAATCGAACCGTACTTTCTCGTTCAAAAAAAACTTATTCAAAAAGCACAGATGCATGCGGCCGTTACTGCTTCGATGCCCCGCCACTTGAACACTTCCTTTGATACTTCGTATGTATAAGAGAAGGTGGCTTCATTTTGCCACCCCACTCTTTGGCTTAATTAGATATCGAACACCACCATACCTAATCGACCAACTGCAGTGGGCCTGCGATAAGCAGCCTACTCATATTACGAGAGGACCTGCGTACCTGCACACATTACCCAACTTCGTAGAACTGCAGCATTTCAGGTTAGCTTGAGATATTCGGCCACTATGTGTTAGAATAATTTACCACTGCCTCTGTGATCCGAAAAAACAATAAATAATTTTAAGATCAATATAAGAGGTATTTGTTACATAAATCCAACCTATCTAATGGTTATAACAAAATATTTATGTATTTCATAAATTACTCGTAATTCACGCCTGTGTCACGTACTTTATTTTAATGACCATAACCATAACATAACCAGTAACCTCAGATTTTTATTATTGTTTTTTGTATTTCTTAATGACTTAATTATAATTGATAATTACGGCCACATTCTTATATTTATCACATTGTACAAAAAAAGAATATCATTACTAATAATTAAATTTTATTTCATTATTTATTTAATATTATGCTTCATAATTTGAATGTGTTTCTTTATATGTAATATTGATTATTATATAGAAAGTATTCCTAAAAGTCACAATCTTCCGTCTTACCTCCCGGATGTCAATGAAAATCGGCGTCGGTGAACCTCAGTTCTCCGTTCCATGGCGATTGATGTCCATTTCAGTGGTCCTCACACAGCATTGCTATTGTGATAGCACTGCGTAGATGTTGACTTGTTATTTATATGTTTTTTTTTTTAATATTATTTTATTTGTAGCTTTAGCATTATTATTTTGTTGCCATTGTCCAGGAGTACTGAAGTGTAGGATTACTGAATAAAGATATTTCTATTTCTATATGTATAAACAAGGACCCTAAATTATAGAATTATAAATACAATTATGTACAACACTGGACAACGATTTACTACTCGTCATGTCTTCGCACTCTTCCCGTTGCCGGGTCGAGGGGGGTCCAGACCGGAGCTTAGCTCCCTACTGGAGATGTGTTTGTTCGAGCCTCGTCAATACGAGGCTGTGGTCGATGCGAGGTCGTGTTGACCTCTGGATGCGTTTGCACATATGTTTATGTGCCTGGGCTATTGGTATCTTTGTACGATCGGCGTCTATCCATTTGTAGGGGCACTCTCACAGGTCCCAGAGCGAACTGGGAAACGTGTATGGTTCCACTCCTGTGATGGCCCTATGGACAGGCACCGAGTCGCACGCTGTGTTTGCGGTACGGTGTATTGGTGGAAAAGCAAAGATCAAAGGTCAGACGCGACAAACAGAAGAAAAGAAAGAAAAAGAAATAGATGGGTCCTGGCCGTGAAGTTGGTGTCACGGGAGATGCGGCGGGCCGTATCCTTGCGGGAGCGTGGCAACGGGGTTGTCACGTCCGCACCGCCCATGCGATGTCGGCGATGTCCGTCTGCAGCGTCCAGCGAGAGGGAGAAGTGTATACAAGTATATAGCTATATAACCTGTGAAAAAAAAAGAAGTCAAATGGATTAGTGATTTTTTTTTCTAGCCTGTGTGGGAGGTATACGGAAACTGGTTACCCGTACCCCCCCGCGGGAGGCTATATTTGTCCGGGGGGCGGGCGTGCCAGGGTGCGAGACCCCTGAGGGTCTCGTGCTCCGACGCGTCCGCCTTTTCGAACAGGTAGCTCGACATCCTGCCGACAAAGTCATCAAGTGGCTCGACGCGCGGGTCCCTGAGTATAGTATGGTTCCTCAAGAACCGTGGAGCCTTGACCAGTTGCCGGAACACCTTGTTCTGAACGACACGGAGCCTCCGCTTGTTCGTATCGCTCAGCAAGTGATGCCAGGCAGGAGTCGCGTATGTTTACCTCGATCTTATATGGATGTTGTAGAGTGCCATCCTCATTTTTAGTGGGATGGCACTCGCCCGCAGGAGTGGCGCCAGCCTGGCGGTGGCTGATCTGGCCTTTCTGATGACGTTTTCGGCCTGACGAGTCATCGTGAGTCCGGAGTCTAGCACGACTCCCAAGTAGTTGGCTGTCCTGTGCCATGGAATCGCGACGCCCTGTACCTTGAGCGCACCGACGGCGCACTGTCTGGGAAAGGTGATCGCTTGTGATTTTGATGGATTGACCGCCAGCCGCCATTTCTGGAGCCACTCCGGCAGGAGATCGAGGGTTCTCTGTAGCTTTCTGGCCGCGTGCCTCGCGTTAAGAGACGCGGCCAAGAAGGCGGTGTCGTCCGCGTAGAGCGCGGCGGTCACTCCGGGGGAAACAGGCACGTCCCCGGTGTAAAAGTTGTAGAGGGCTGGCGAGAGACAGCTCCCTTGTGGTACACCTGCACGAATACATTTCCTCTCGGACAAGACCCCGTCCACTCCCACCTGGAATGTCCTGTCTGAGACAAATGACGCAATCACTTTTATGAGAGGTTTAGGCACATGGCTTTGGATTAATTTGTATATTAACCCGTTATGCCATACGGAGTCGAATGCTTTTTCATGTCGAGGAATGCGGCGGCAACAGATTCTTTCTTGTTTCCAGCCACTGCGATCAAATGGGTGACCCTAACCAGTTGGTGAGTGGTACCGTGATTGGGTCGGAAACCGAATTGCTCGTCTCTGAGTGGTAGAAGGGGGGGTGAGTTTTCTCAGTATGAGCAACTCTAGGGTCTTCACAGAGTGGGTAGCAGAGTTATCGGGCGATAATTTTCTGCTCTCCTGCTGTCCTTACCCTGTTTTTGCAACATGATGATGTGGCCCAACTTCCATCTAGTGGGG
>JAFELO010000118.1:373285-391230 GCA_017140195.1 Eumaeus atala
TGGAACGCTTGTTGATCCGGATAATGGGTCGGATCCGTGGGGCCGTGGACCGTGTAGTCCATGTCGTCTGCGTCCGCGAGGAGTCTCCTTCCGTTCGCGTTCGTAAGACGAGAGTTCCAAGACGGGCTCTTGCAGTTGAGGTCGCCGGCGATCACAGTCGGCTCTTCTGAGAGGAGCCGGTGGATGTCGGCGACTTGGAACGATTGTATCGCAGGGACTGGGAGTGGCTGGTGTATGATGTTTCTTTTAACCAACACCATCACTCCTCTCTTCGCTCGGTCGTTGGGATCGTCGTATCTGTACGACGTGTAACCGGCGATGAAGAATCTCTGTACGGTTCTCAAGTGCGTCTCGCCGATCAAGGCGATGTCGACCTCCTGTGCGTACAGGAGTTGCGTCAACAGCGCCCGTCTCTCCGAGACGCCCCTCGCGTTCCAGAAGAGGATTCTTATTTTGTTTCCTGCCACTTCTGGAAGGTTCCGGTAATAAACTCGACCAGCTTAGGTATGCTGGCCATGGCTATAGCTAGGAAGCTGGAGCCGCTGCTATAGCTATTATAGATGTCCATGGCCAACTCCATCAGGCCGGAACAGGTATGGCCGATGAAGGCGGCCATCGACGTCGTTTGCGTCACCGCTTGCCTTTCACGCGATGTGGTCACACCGCTTGAGGGCTTCGGTTTGGGAGCCGATGCGGGTGCTGCCGGCTTCGCCGGTGCGGGTGCTGCCGGCTTCGCCGCTGCGGGTGCTGCCGGCTTCGCCGCTGCGGGTGCGGGCGAGGTGGTTGGTTTGTGGAGGGCCGGTGCAGCGATGGGGAGAGCGGGGTCTACCTCCATCTCCGCCTCGGGTGTCACTCCTTGAGTGACTGTGGCCTCTTTACTTTTCTTCTGTTTCTTCTTCTTCTTTTTCTTGGGCTTGAGCCCTGGGGTCTGGCCTGTGGCCTGAGATGAGGCCCTGGGGATGGGGTTATTTGCCTCCGCCATTAGAGACGCGGCTGTCGGTGGTGGTTGCTCCACATGTGGAGCTTGAGGTCGCTGGGCTCTCACCGTGGTGATCGCCACCGGTCCGGCGCGCTTGTTGCGCGCCTCTCTTTTATACACCGGGCAGGCGGTGCTGTTGGCCGGGTGGGCCCCGGCGCAGTTCGCACAAACCGGCGGGTCCGTCTTGGCGCGCTTACAGTCGCGCGCGAAGTGTTGTTCGCTGCAGCGAACGCAGGCAAATCCTACGGTGGCATTGTTTAGACGATTGTCTAAACTGCTGGCACCGGTGACACTGGGCGGGGCCATTCTTGCCCCTCCATGCGTCGATCTTGATGCCCGGTAAGTTGAGCATCTCAGAGACCTTGTAGATCTCTGTTATCGCTGCCTCCGTTCTCTTAATGAGAGCGAAGAATATGCAGCCGGGTCTGCCCTGCCTCGCCTTGATCTGGCGGGCGTACTCGGGCTCGAACCCCAGGCGTTCAAGCTCCTCCATAATATCTTTGGTATCTGTGTTCTCCAGCAGACCCCTAATCGCCACTTTTATACTCCTCTCCTTCGGGAGGGAGTACGAGAACCAGCTGAGTCCCTCTGTCGCTCGAGGTCGCACAGGTACCTCTGCACAGTCCGGAACTCGGCCTCGCTCTTAGGCGAGAAGCGCACCCCCTTGCCGAGGGGCTTAGCATTCGGGCTGTGGCCGAGTAGTTGCTGCAGCTTGCCGAAATGTTGTACCCAGTTGGGCAACACTTCGACGACGAGCGGCGGGTACCTGGCCTCAGCCTTTTTTTGCGCGTCTGCGCTGGTCGGTGCCATTGTTTGCGGCGCCGCTGGAATGCGCAGGTAGCGCGCTCGGGGCCGGCGCCGCCGTCGCTTCGGCGAACGTAAGAGTGCGAGCGGGACGGGTAGATTCCCCGTCTCTCTCCCTCTCTAACATTTTTTTGGGCGGCGATAAGGTAGGTGATACACTTACCTCCTGCTCCCTTGGTCTCTTGTGAGGGACCCTTGTCTCCTCACGTGTCTGCGGGTTCGGTGAGTTCGGCGACGTCTCCACCGCCGAATCCGCTGTGCAGTCGCTCTCGTCGACTGCCGCTCCGGATGTGGTCGAGGACTGCGAAGCGCTGTCCAGCTCCATCTCGTCGCCGCTCGACGACTCCACGGAACTGCTGCAGCTTCCTCGCCTCCTCGGGCTTGATGGTGGTGATGATATCGGGGACATGGTCCCCGTGCAGGGCTCGAGGGCCTGCACTGGAGTGTAGATTCTTCACTTGCTTATCTTGATGTATGCAGTCTGCGCGTGAACACTTCGGCGTCCTCACGGTCGCCGGGCGGTTCAGATGGCGGTGAACTGCACCGAAACTTCAAAAACTTCTCTTCACTTCAGATTGGTTAGTCACGCACCGCGGTGCGGACAATAGCTTCGGACACACAAAAGCGGGCGAGCACAGTCGAAAGACACGTCTGCTCGCTACCGTAGTTGAGGTCGAACTGTCTCGACAACGATTTATATTTATTACGATCGTTATATAGTTTTATTTCATGCACTGGCTATGAGCGGAAGAGAGGAAGTGAATTTTGTGTGCTCGCACCTCTCTTTCTCTCTCGCTACGGCAGGAACTTCGTATGTTCCTGCCGTAACGAGTTAGAGAGACGAGACGAGAACTTAGCTATCTCTCTGTCTACTCTTCTTCGTTCTTGCATAACATACACCAAAGCCAATTTTTCTAATACTTTTTCAAAATCGAAGAAGTACGTGAACGAATTCGCGAGCACTTGGTCGCTATGTATAAACTAACATCACATTAAACTACGTACTTAATCCTCTGTTAGGGCTACTTTCATATCATAATATCGGAAGCTGAACTCAACATATCCCTTATGTTTGAAGTGCTTGTCCACATGAAGTTAATAGCTTAATCCTAACAAACACATTTGATGTCTTAAATTAATGACAAGAGCCGTAAATTTCCCAGCTTATATATGTTATAAGAGCAACAAGGGCTATAAGCGGACGTCACGCTGGGAGCACTTAGGCGGACACTGCACGCCACTGCGGACCTATTTCTTGGAACCGCGTGTCGATGAACTGCGTTGCGGATACATCGATTCATTTTAATAAATAAAATTCGGTTTTCCCATCCCTTTGTTGCGGTAAGCCTCTTTGTTTTTACACCATGACTCATTATGGGCCTTTATATTTCATTTTATGAAATTGTTGTCTTAATTTGAGTCCATTGTTGCTCTTTTATAATAGAAAATTAAGTTAAATAGTGCGATCTGTTATTGTCAATATTTATGTGGTATATTATATTATATTTTCTGAACGATACCTTCCCTGGATGGGTATGCTACGAGTGGTTGTATAGCCATAAATTCGCACAAGGGGAAGTATTTCAGGCAACATACGAGCATGTTGTCTATAATAAAATTATTTGGCTATTAGTGTTTTCAATAGCATTAATTTTTTCGGGGCATCTCGCACGTTTTATGTCATTCCAGAATATATATAAGAATTATAAATTATAATTTACACATTTATTAAAGCCTAATTTGATCCAAAGTCGTGAAGTAAAATTTGCGTGAAAGAATAACAATGGTTAGTAAAATTTGTTTATATCTTTCGATTTGTAAGATAATTTGTATACCTACAATTGTAATAAATGAATTTGATTTGATTTATATACAAATCAAGGGATATTTTTGTTATAATAGTTGTGATTTCAAGCAATAGGGTCGTCGTAAATAAAATCACTCTCGACCCACATCGAATAATCGTAAACAAAATGCACAAGAAAAGCCGGGGCATTAGGAAAGACAAATGTGTTTGAGACACCATTAACATAATCCGAGAGTGGCGGGATACCTGCAAAGGAAGTAACAGAGGAAGTTCTTGGCTGGCGTGTTCCGGAACTAAAAATATTTCTTACAGCAATATTCAACATTAAAGTGAAAATCAAATTACGTTCTCTCTGCAGATGCTGGGTTTATTATTTAGTCATAGATTTGTTATAACGTATAAATTATATTTTTTTTGTTATATCAAGAATATTAATTTATGTGGTGTCTTCGTTATTTAGATCATTAATAAAAATATTTTATACAAGAGTATATGACAAATAATTAAACACACAAAATAAACACACAGAAAAGCGAAAGCTTGTATGTATGTTTATCTTACACGTAAAAACTATTAACTGGATTTGGATCAAATATTATCTGGATTCTTGAGTTTGATCTGGAACATCATAAAATTACTTCTTATACAGCATAAATGAATAGTTCTTTTGGAGAGGGTTTTACGCGAATAAACTCGTGGTCCAGCTGTGCATTACTTATTATACCATTATTATTTCACGTAGTCCCCTTAAAAACCATTCATTCATTTAAAAAAATCCTTGTGTAGACGTAGACAGACCAGAAAAAAGGTAGAAATGTGTACATATAAAAAAGAACGTATTCAGAGCAGTCTTACACTGTTAAACAAGGGTGCGTAAAATATAGATTAATGATCTGAACGCATTATAATTTGATTGTTCCTGACCATATATCTATTTGTTACCATTGCAGACGTCCGCTTCTGTGTTGCAGGTTGGGGCGCAGTCCCCCGTGATTCTTGATCAAGATTGATGCGTTTGTAGAATTCGTCGAACATGGTTCGTCTCTCCCGTAATGTACGTCGTAAAGTGAAAAAAACGTATGTTCAACGTAACTACGGTGGCATATTGTCTTGTGGCGAATTTGAAATCGTTGTTTTTTTTTTTTGGTAGAGGAAGAATTGCGAACTACCACAATGTCCTTGTTATTTCTCTGTTTATTTGATTCGCTGCGACCAAGTATGTAAAGATTGAATTGAATTGTTCAAGCCTGGTCGTGGCGCTGGGGCTTAGTAGCCTTCGGGGAACCCAGGTGAAGCCAATTGAACCGAGGGAATCTTTTCACCCCTCTTAAAAGAAGGGGGGGCTTAAAGATCACGAGGGGGAATCGCTCTCGGTACCCCTCTTATAAGAAGAGGGGACCTAAGAGCAACAGGAGGTGGCGCTTTTGCGCACGGCGCAGGGGGCGAGGATGGGAACCTCATCCTATTGCACTGTCCCAAAGTCGGTGGGGTTGTCCTTTATTGCTGGGAAACCCCATCTGTGGAGGTGGAGTTGGTCCCTTAGGGGGCTGACTAGCAGTTGAGGTGCCACGATGATTGTTGTTCCCGGGCACCTCACCAAGGGCGGCGCTGATGGACTCGCAGTGGTTTTTGTGGGTATTCGGCACTATCATGTGCCGCGAGTGTAATGCACCCAGGTCCGGTGAAGACGCGTAAATGCGTTTTCAACAAAAAAAAAAAAAAGAGTTGACCCGATCGAGGAGGTACTTATTGCTCGTATGATTCCTATTTGCCATTCGTGTAGCCGTTGGTCCTTTATAGGGGAGAAGGCAGGATGGCAACGCATGTGCATAACAAATATTTCACATATTTTTTATTTTGTTTATGGGCGTCGCTAGTCGTCAAGTGGCTCGGGCAACTCATTTGTCGCCCTTTAATATAGAAAATGTACTGCTCTCCATCACCTATTCTAAATGCTATCTCGAACACGCTACTCGCGAACCGCACGAAACTAGCCATTACTTTTATGGTGTGAGGGAAGGCACATTCGGCAAATCGGGAATGCCTGCAACAGGATAGAAATCAGCTCCATCCATCCATTAAATAGGCTTTGGAAATATGTCCTGTAATGTATTGAACACGCTCATGATAAAACTTTTTTTTAATAGTACAAGAGGACAAACGAGAAATCAGAGCATTTCAACGACCACCTACGCATATGAACATCAGCATAATTATGCCGATCCGTTGCCGTCCTTTTCACCCCTCCTCCAATGGGCCACCGGCTACAAACCGCCCGAAACGCAACACGGTAGGTGTCACTATACCGCGGTATCAAGTGAGCGAGAGGTACCTTCCCGGTCGTGCCGGCCCTATTCCGTTGCATAGGTGGATGTAGTGCCATGGCATGGCATGCATGGCAGTACCTCCTCCTATGCATCGTGGCACTACCTCTTACTAGACTAAGCCACAAAATGAAGGACGAATACCATACTTTCTATATTTTATGTACACAATCGTTATTATACCGATGAGACATTTATTAGTTATAAGCAGATTCCGCTGGAACGAAAGTACTTGTGGATTTCATTCATTAGGCTGTATAGCTGTAGCAATGAAAAATATGTGGATAAATTCCATGCGCGTATTATCATTTCAGAAGCGACGGAGGTAAATAAAGGGAATTCTTGGTGCGTACCGTTCCCCAAACAAAAAGGTTTTTTTACTAGATACGTTAGTGTTCAAACCCTTCGACTAAATAGAGCAAAACATTTTGGCAATTTATATTCTTCAATCTAAGGAAAATGATTTTTATTATGAACCATTCATTGAGAATGAGAATAAGATACTGAAACTTGACCTGTTGTTAGTTCTAATTGGTGAAATAGGTTGGGTAAACATTTTGTCATTTGTTTTTAAGTGTTTTGGAGACTACTAACCTTTGTGGGTCCGATTGTTATTTAAATGCCAGTCATGTATGCAGTAAATATGCCTCCTGGGTTTCTTTAAGAAATAGTTCCCCCTCTTGCTATTTTGGGAGTATCTATATCCGCTGCGCATGCATGATACAATATTGTCTATAGACTATCGGCATAGACGAAATTGAAACTGCGGTATAAAACATTGACTCATTTCTTTTGCAAAGAGAAATAAACACTTTATATGTTTGTCTTATGAGTATAAAGTGACAGCGAGATAAGCTCAAATGTGTCTTTATCCTACGTTATTAACAACAAATAGAAGTTATTTGGTCCCCGTATCTCGCAAAAATCAACTTTAATAAACTGTATTAATAAATCAAGCGTGTGCTTCAATAAATTGGTAAAACTTAAATTATGATTTGTTGTAAATAGGTTATTATTGGGCTAATAAATCACGTGTTCCGACAACTTAACGGGCGTATTACTAACTTGGTCCAATAATTTTAACTGTCCCACTTTTAATGATTTAACTTGAATTTAATTTAACTCGGCCGAGTATGAATAAAATTTGCTTTCAAGGGATAAATCATTTAATTAAGTTCGTTAAATCTATTCAAAAGCAACCGCGTTCAACAAGTAGTTCTCAATTTCAAAAAACTCAATACTTTTATGTGGGCCCGTACAAAGTAATGAAGTAGGATTTTCCCTGGGTAAAAGAGATTATTTTTTTGCATTGGGCGTCAAAGAGTGGCGATCTACTTGAAGATTTTCCTTTCCGCCGATGGTCTCCGAATACTGCACCACAATGGTCGGGGTTCAAAAGAGCTTGATGAATTTCCAGCGCTTTGTTTCCGCTCGCTCTGTCTCGACAAGGCATTGCTTTTTAATTTAGACCATTTCGCCTATTTTTCATTCTGGTTATAAATCTGGGTATCTAGTGGCTTTTATGTTGATTCATCTGTATGTTTTCACATTATAATGCCATTGTGTTTACGAGACAAACATTAAAACGCGATCCGGGAAGATGGATGATTCTTTTGTGCTGAAAAATTGCAATTTGCATTCGTAAACTTGCATTGAGGACAGGTACGAGGAGGATTTATTGCGTAGTTGGAAATTTGAAAGCGCCGAAATAAAATAAACGCGGTGTGAGATCAAATTGAACGAATCGACGGATCAATCAATCTTGTTTATGATACAAGAATCGAATGCAGTTAGTCAACACAATCGTGTTTAGGTTTACAGAGAAAACACTATTGAAAGGATGTATTTGAAATTGAAGAAACGATGAAAATGATATAGAGGAAGGACGTGAGCTTATGGTTTTAAAATTGTTTGTATCCAACATAAGAGTTCAAATATTTATACTCATCACAAATTTTAAGTTTTATTTATAGATTTCACGTTTCGTAATCCAATCTCTGGAAACTGTTATGAAGTCATTATCCATCTTATCATTTAGATCTCGTGGAATTTAAACATAGTCGCACTAACCTAGTATAATAATAGCGAGACTGACATAATATCAGTGTTATGCGGCATATAATAGAGGCTAACAAAGGAATGACCTATCAGAATATTTGGACGGTATGAGTCAAGAGCACAAAATCTTTTATGAACATTTAGCAGTAGGGAAGGTTTGTACCCGGTGTATACCTCATAATTTGGCAGAAGTCTTAAAACAGCGTCGCGTTAACTTGTGCCGTTAAGTTCTTCAAAGATTTAACGGAGGTATCTCCAAAGCTGTATTCAACATACTTAAGGTTACCGCTGGATTTACTTATCGTGATGAACTGGAAACCAAAACATCAACCTCCGGGGAGTTGCCAACAAAAGTAGATAGATGTCAAATAAACAGGTGGGGCCTCTTTCTCTGGAAGGAAAAGTCATTTTCACGTCCTAATTATTTTAGATCACCGTAGAGCTCCGAGCTTAGGATCTTAGGATTTTTATTACTAAAATAAAGGAAAATCTCCGATACGATGACGTTTTATGGATGCAATGGAAGTGGTAGGTGCATTTCCCAAATCAGTCGAGACGACCCTTAAGGAGGCACATTGCTTACTCGTTTTCCTCAGTGGTTCCATCAGTCGGAGCGATATATTGACATTAATGGACGCTATTTCGCTAAGATATGTTAGAATAAGTTGCTAATTTGTTCTTTTTTTGATCTTCTTAGAACTTTCAGTTTCAACCTCACATAAGCACTACACGGGTTTCCATTATAGGCTACGTTATTGACGATTTCTTTCCCTGGTCATGTGACCAGCTCACAAATAGAACTAGTACGTCCTTCACAAATTTTTGGTTAATTTAGTCATTTGGATTCTTTACTAGTATGGTAACATCTTATAATGTCATCTAAGTTTCACCGGGGATATACCATCGCTCACAAAACACCGCCGTTATGCGACATAAAACGCCACTGTAAACGCTATCTCGTTTTGTATGGTTTGAGAGTAGCTCTCGTCCTTGGGAGGGCTCGAGGAAAGGAGGGCGACAAATCTACATGACAGTTATGCTCTCGTTTGCCATAAAACAAAAAAAAGTACTTCGACAGCAGTTTTAAAAATCATTCAAAGCTACATATATCACCAGAAATTAATATTGCAAGAAGCACATTAAATAAATCTGTTAAATGCTACCGTCTCCCTTCTATGAAAAATATTTCGATATAGCTTCGTTATATCTAGCTTATTTACGCCATTTTCAAAGCACTATTGAAGAGCTAGAAACTTATCGTTCTGTAAAGATTCAGGAAAAAATACAGCTCAATATTTTGATAGCGGATGAAACGGTGCAGCGCACGTTTTCACGGGTGGCCGAGTTGGACCCACCCTTGTCACTGTCACGGAGTATTACACGTGAATTTCATACTGAACTGCATGTCAATAATGTACCGTTGACACGTTTTCGTCTTTAAATCTGCATCTATCGTAAAAGCGAGGCAGTCATGACACAAATCTAATTTAAAAGAAAGCCTGTAAACTGTAGATCGACATGTAGTTATCGCTAATGATTTTACTAACTGTTGTCCACGACTTCACCCAAGTGGATTACATACAGTACCACGTGGAAAAGCTAAAATTTATAAGGCTTATATGTTTTTCTGGTACATGACCAAGTTTCATCAAAATCCGTTCAGCAGTTTTGGCGTGGTCGAGTAACGGACTTCCAAAGGACGTTTCTACGTTTAGCACGACGTAGTGCCATGCTGCATAGGAGGAGGTAGTGCCATGCATGATGCATTACACTACATCCTCCTATGTGGCCGTCACGACCGGGGAGGTATCTCTCGCGCACATAATACCGCCGTAAGGTGACACCTTTAGTGGGTGCTTTTTGTGAGTAGTCGGTGTCCCATTGCGGGGAGGGGAGGGCAACTCATCGGCATAGTAATTACGTGGATGCTCATCTAGGTCGATAGTCGTAAAAAGGTTCCGATTGCTCGTTTGCCGCCTATTCTATAAAACCAAAGAGGTCAAGTAGCAGTCGCTCTGTGCAAACTCTTTAATTGGCGCACTATTCAATCCCCTAGGTAGGTACCCGAATCGTGGGAGACATTTTGTGACCTATGCCCATTACCTGCAGCACTGTCAGTACGAAGGCCTTACCTTTACAAGCAGACTTAGGAATTTAGCGCCGTGCGGCAATGATCATCGCTCAAAGAATCCCGCTTGTCCTCAGAAGATCAAAAGACAGACAGAACTTCTGGAAGTTATTCAGTTTAGTACCATACAAAATTTAAATAACGCTGGCAGACGCGATGGTATATTTCAACTCTGAAAGACCTGTCGTCTTTCTGTGTCTGCGCGACCGATATTGGCCTGATATTGTACAATTGTGCAACACAATTTCTTACCGGCCACGGCAACATTAAAAGTAAAACTACCAGCCTTAAATTAGTGCCTACTTCTTTTGTGATTGCTCGATCGAATTTAATGAGTACCAAGAAACTGAACATCACAGTACTTGGGAGGACCTTGGAATAATGAGAGAGAACTATAGTGTAAGCGGGGCATTATATTAAGGCGACCTCGTGGACAGCGTGCCTTTAAACGATTTTGTCATCAATATTATTGGAAACATACAGTTTTCACTCAGACATAATAATCTCTTAAATAATAACAAATTGAATGTAAAGTCATTAAATATGGTTTTCTTTTAATATCTCCGAGGTGCATAACAGTTGCGCCTTGCCTGGCTGGGGTTTATGTCCATAAAATGCTGAATGGATTCACAGTGGATGCCGCTGTCGATCCTGGCGATACAGAGAGTAGCAGTAGAGGGAATAAGAAAAGACCTATTATTTCTCTATTTATATCAGGAGAGAATTCCTCTACTTGATACGGAAACCGGAATTAGTTTAGAATCACTAGTACGCTTGATTGAAATAAACTAAAGACTTTGTATATTTTTGTGATAAAATGTATGTTATATTTTATCGTAAATTTATAAAATATACCACAGAAAAATTTAAATCAAAATTAGGTAAAATATATATTTCAAACGATAAACAATTATCGATCACTTACCAGTTTGTTTTCTAAATGTATTTCACATAACTGTTACATACATTTATAAAACAAGCACACATGTTGACTTGTAATACCGACAAATGCACCAGAATCACCGGCTAATTCTTTGAGCTATATCTATGGCACTATTTATCCGCAGATTTACTTGTCGAGCACGACAAGTTGAGCTATAAGCTTGTATCATAGTTGATTACTGGCGATAGCGTGAGTTATTTCTCCACGAGTCCCGTACTTGATGTTTCAAATGTTGTGACGTTTTGTGAAACTTTGCTTATTATTATTTAGGAAAACTTGTATATTTTTTGCGGGGTGATGTAGACAGTTTATTACTATAATAAAATATTTCCTTTATGGTGTTCATTTGCTACATCTAATATAAGTATAAAATCCTCGTGCCCGGTGGTAGCTATAGTAGCGTTTTGTATTTCCCTTGCTTACTATTTTTTTTTTCGTTTAAAGTAGAAAATTAAAAATATATAACCAAAAAAAAATAGGGCTTAGCCGTTGCAGTCGGGACTCACATAAAGTCTTATTAATTTTCTAATATTTTAAGCAGTCGAGTTTTTTGTTTTCTTAGTTTTGTTCTGTATGAAATATAATATTTGTATTAAAAACGCCATATTTACTCAAAATAACGATGCATTTTAATATCATGATGCACGGGCTAAGGTGCCTGTACTTTTATCTCAGTGAATCATCTTCAAATTTCACAGGAGTGCTAGCCTTCTAGAACTGTTCACAGTTATAGCACTTTAACGCACAAGTTGAGTTAAGAAAGTAAGGTAACACGAGGTGCGCTCAGAATTTTCATTAAAATCTTTACAGCCACCTCACATAAAAGAGCAATTTTTCTCAGATGGAAAATCTCGATGCAGCCGCATTAACGCTTTTATTTGCTTTGTTACTCGAAAAAACTTATTATTCCGCTTCTCTCACCCGGCGAATTACATTATTCTTTTGAACAACTATTTAAGGAAAACCATTTAATCGCCATGCCTTAGTTAGCAGTTTTATACTATTCGTATTTCTGAAATTCTGCTTCATTTTATTTCGTAATGGACTATCGTTTGTAATTGCAGCGAATTTGGGCCGGCATGACCGGGGATGTAAACCGCGTTTCGTGTGGCTTATGAATAGCCGGTGGCCCATTGAGGAGGGAGGTGTAAATGAGGGCAACACATACGGCATAGTAATTATGTTGATGCTCTTGGGCGTCGGTAGTCCCTCTACACAATATATAAAAAAATAATTGTTAATGAAATTGTTTACTTAATTGTTAAATTGGTTATTTCCTTTATGGAATAGGAAGCAAAAGAGAAATCGGAGCCTTTCTACGACTACCGACGCCAATGAACATCCACATAATTACTATGCGGATGTGTTGCCCTCCTTCCGCCCCAATGGTCCACCGGCTATTCACAAACCACACGAGATGCGATACCGTAGGTGTCACTTTACGGCGGTATCAAGAGATCAAGAGGTTGCTCCCCGGTCGTGCCGGCCCAATTCCGTTGCATAGGAGAATATGAGAACATATTGTTATTAGGTATGGACGCGACTTTTCGCATTACGATGGGCTGTAGCAGTAGGTGTACCAAGTAGTTAACTTTTCTTTGTGCGACAGTCTGTAAAAGTTCCGACCCTGGCGTACACGTGAGAGAAATTACACATTACTAGCTTTTGAGTTCAGCCAACAATATATAATACATTTCAAAAGTCTTCCCTTTTTTTTCGCGAGAAAAGAATTTGCGCACTGTCTACGGTCCCACGTGGGATCCGATGGGGTATGAGCGAATCGCAGTTGAATATCCACTAGAACTCCTCGGGTGCCATCGGCCGCCTGTATTGAAGTGCCCCGGATCTATCAGCAACAGGGCGCCTCGGCCTCTATACTCTCCTAGTACTGCATCATCATCATCATTATTATCAGCCCTTATCGGTCCACTGCTGGACATAGGCTCACAATCAACGCCAAGACGACCGATCTCCTGCTACTCGCATCCATCCCGGACCGGCTTTTGCACGGAAATCGTCTTCCCACCTGGTGAACGGTCGACCAACACTTCGTTTTCTTAAACGCGGACTGCACTCCAGGAACTTACTGGCCCATCTATCATCTGTTCTTCTGTGTGACCAGCCCATTGCTGCTTCAGCGAGCCTATTCGTCGCGTGATATCGGATACCGTACTTCTCTGCCTTATGACTTTATTCGGAATTCTGCCGGACAGTGAAACACCCAACATAGTTCGTTTTAATAACCCGTTGAGCTACAGCAAAATGCGGACCAGTTCTAAATTAACAGGGCCATGTTTCGGTCCCGTAGGTTATCAAGGAGAGGACGCATGGTTGAAGAATTTTGTCTTCAAGCTCTGCGATATAGGCGACGAGAGAATGTGACGAAGCTTCCGGAATGTTGCCCAACCCAACTGAATCCTTTTATTGGCTTCCTTCTCGAAGTTATATCTACCTAATTGCAATAATTGCCTGGGTCGACGTATTAGTCTATCAAGCCGTCTTCGAGAATAGCACCATCGATGTTGACAGGCCTAGGGAGAACGTGTTCGTTTAATTACAGTCGAGCTTCTTAGAGCAGAAGACGGACCTGTATTAAGAAAACTAAAACAGATTTTTAAGTTCGTTCTTCAGCGTACCTCCCAAGGCGTGGCTTGTAAGTGCCGTTGTATTGTTTTTAAGAGGTTTCCAAAAGTACAGACCAATTTCACTTCTCGGCCATATTTACAAGTTGTTCTCAAGAGTCTTGACGAATCGTCTCACCACAAAGCTTGACGATTTCCAGCTACCGGAGCAGGCTGAGTTTCGCAGAGCATTTAACACCATAGACCACATTTTCACCATGATGCAAGTTGTACAAAAGACACATGAATACAATCAGCCGCTGTGCTTTGCATTTGTGGACTATGAAAAAGCTTTTGACTCAGTCGAAACCTGGGCTTTACAGCGATGTTAGATCGATTGGCGATAGGTTGAAGTACTGAGAGCATTGTATGACGCAGCTTTTACGTTCGTTCTGATTCCCGGAGGTCAAACAAGGCCAATCCAATTGCATAGAGGTGTGCGACAGGGGGATGTTAATTCCCCGAAACTGGTAACTAATACTTTGGAGGATGTTTTTAAGACTTTTAACTGGGCAGAATGCGGCATAAATATTAACGGCGAGTACGTCTCACATCTTAGTTTCGCAGACGATATCGTTGTGTTGGCCGAATCGTTAGAGAGCTTGCGGAAAATGTTGCATGGCCTAAATTAATCCTCCCGACGTATTGGCCTTAGTACTGCATACAAGTTATTATTATTAATGTTTACAGTTTTAAGTATAGAAGAATAACTAGACTCATTACATACAATGCAGTATTTGAGCGAACATTAGCCATCGCTACGCATACTGATTTATATGATTATCAGTGAACTTACATCTAACACGTCGGCTGCACGTTCGTCCCTTTATTATACACAATCATTGTCTATAAAATCATTTATTATCAATTCCCTTCGCTAAAAAACCTAGCGTTCAATAATTTGTCCTTAGCGTTGTTAAAGCCACGTAAAGTAAATGAAATAAAGGTACATTTTATTCCCTTACCAATTATTTTTCCTTAAGCTTAATCCCATTATCCTTTATTCAGTATACAATTACTTTCAGTACCATTTGGACGTATAGAAGAATCCTCCATTTAACCTTGGTTTACTTTACACAAAGTAATCGTATACTTTTATCTTGATAATATATGTTATGTATTCCCTACTTATGTGATAGGCGTAGAAAAAGTCGTATCTGTTTTTCAACACGCAATAAGGAGAACATTATTATCAAGAAAACAAGGCGCGACCTGGGATATATTTCTCGCTTACAGGATACCACTGTAAGGGGACAGATTTGAGAGTATCCGGAGGCCTAGAGACGGAAACGTAAGGTGAGAAACGCATTTGCATCATAACAATAATGCGCATGTCTTTGGGCGTCGGTAATCGTCAAAAGGCGGCGATTGCTCGTTTGGCCCCCCTATACTATGAAAAAGAGTAATAACGTTAACTGCATTTATTTAGATTTTGTGGAAATATTAGGATTAATAAAGTGTGGACTATTATTGGAAATACAAATTTTATTTAACGGGCTTTTGTCACGAACTACTACTATCCCCACCATCGTTCTAGATTTGTCATGGCGGTGGGGCTCAGTAGCCTGGGGTGAAAATCCTACCACCTTTTTTTTGTTGACGCGGGGAAACGCATTTACGCGCCTTCTGGGTGTGGGATTCGTGGCACATGATAGTGCCACGAATCCCACACACACACCGAATACTCACAAAAATCACCGCGAGTGCCATCAGTGCCGCCCTCTGTGAGGTGCTCAACACAATAATCGCCAGGACACCTACACGGCGAGTCAGCCCCCTAAGGAACCTCAAAAGATGGGGTTATGGGGTTGCCCAGCACTACAGGACAACCCCACCGTCTCTGGGACAGTGTAATGGGGTGAGGTTCCCATCCTCGTCTCTTGCCCCGTGCGCAAAAGCGCCACCTTCTGTTACTCTTAGGTCCCCTTTTCTTATAAAAGGGTACCGAGAGTGATCCTTCCTCCTGATCTTTGAGCCCCCTCTTCTTGCAATAGGGGTGCAAAGATCCCTCTCGGTTCAATTGGCTTCGCCTGGTTTCATCCCAGGCTACTAAGCCCCACCGTCACGACAAGGCTTGTACCATGGTGGGGAACACTAACACCCTGCGCGAAGCCAATCGAACTGAGATATACGAGCTAAAGAACGAGCCTAAAGAAGATGGGAATCTTATGCCATTACACTGTCCCTAAGTTGATAGGTTTGTCCACCTCCACAGAAGTCCACTCCCTTCTGTGGAGGTGGCCTTTAGGGGACCGACTAGCTATCGAGATGTTCTGATGATTTGTAGTTCCGGAGAAATTATTAAAGATACTAATGGCACTCGCGGTGTTTTCAGTGGGTATTCGGAATTTTAAGGTGCCGCTGGTTGATGCTGGCGCGTAAATGCGTTTCCCCGCATCAAATAAAAAAAAAAAAACTACTGTTTCGGTATTTTTGTAAAGTTTCGTTTTAGGCAGTTTTTTGTGTTTTAAATTTTAAATATCCTTAATAATATTTATACTAAATGTAAAGTACCGGATGGATTTATATTATTCTGTAATCTAAATCAATGTTTGTATGAAGACATCGTATTCCCATTTATTGTATGGGGCAGTTTTGTTTACTCAAGCATGTGTAATCGATTAAAGGAGTTCATGCAGGTACATTCGGCCCGATGTCGGGTTATGAAATAGTTGGAGCAAATTAAATTTACATGCTGCCGTGGAAACTATACCAAAACACCGATGGATCCACTTTGAACCGAAACAAAATAATTGTATGATGTAGCTTGGTGAAATATAAAATAATTGGATTGAATGAACGTGTATCCATGATAGCATTATTTTTTATGATGTTTGTAGGTAAGTTAAGCACTTAGTTGATCTGTTATTGCTACAAGCCAAGCTGTCAGCAGATTCTCCGAGCTTGAACCGTATTTACAAGCTGAGAAAATCAGCGTTGCTTTGCTTAATTTTTTATTTTTTTCGAGCTGTGTAAAATAAAGTTAGTTCTATCATTCGAAATCCTGCTCCGTTAATTTATTTCGATGACAATTTTCGGCCACTTAACCATTTCTTGAGATTCGGGAATAAGTGGAAGTCGCACGGGGCCAGATCTGGTGAATAAGGGGGTTGTGGTAACAATTCAAACCGCAATTTACGGATTTTGGCAACTGTAACCTTTAACGAGTGCACAGGTGCGTTGTCGTGGTGGAATAAAATTTTATTTTTGGCTAAATGAGGCCGTTTCTTCACTAAATTTTTGCAGCTAGCTTGCATAATACTCTCCATTTATTGCTTTTCCTCTTTCCAAATAAGCCCCAGAGAATCCCAAAAAGCATTCGCCATCAGTTTGCCGGCCGGACAAAACCGTTTTTGCTTTCTTCGGCGCAATATTTCCGCTCTCAGTCCACTGCTTAGATTGTTCTTTTGTTTCAGGAGTATAATGATGTGCCCATATTTCATCTACTATCACATAACGCCGCAGAAACGCGTTAGTATCAAGATTAAACAGCGTCAAACACTCCGACGAATCGTCCATTCGATGTTGTTTTTGGTTAACGGTAAGCAAACGTGGCACCCATTGCACGCTAAGCTTTTTTATTCGCAAATGTTGGTTGGTTCAAAAATGTTAAAGACGCGTTTAGAGGAAATGCTCACCATCTCCGCTAACTGCTGCAACTTTAAGCGCCGATCATTCAAAACTGTTTTTTGAATCTTCTTGATCATGTCCGGATTCGTGACGAACGATGATAGAATATAATGTAATAAATTTTATTTGCTCATCTTTTTTTTAAGTTCGTCGTTTCGGCCAGTTATGACTCAGCCTGGTATACTATGTCTGTACCAAAATACAGCTAAATCTGTTCAGCACTTTTTCCGTGAAAGTTTTATCAAGCAATACATCCTTTCGCATTTACAATATCAGCAGGATTAATGGTCCGAAATCATTGCGGCGGAAAATGTCCTCATTCATTCGTTCAGTCATCAATTTCAGCAATAAGATTTGTCACCGCTGCGCTCCCTCGGAGACCAGCCGTTAGCCGAAGTGTTCAATTACAAATGCACCATCAATGTTTATACCCAACGTTGAAAAACGTGTACCATTTAAGGAGCTATTGAGCACGAGTTCACACGAATCGCGTCTTGTCAAACATGACTTGGAGCAGTTTTCTTGCATATTGCCTATTGTTGTAGCCAGCCGGTGATACCCTCGTCAAAGTCATGGCTCATTGACCCAACCCGAATATCGACTTGAAGGCAATTTATTTCGTATGAATCTTCGATCCCTCTATGCTGTCAC
>JAFELO010000118.1:391972-417257 GCA_017140195.1 Eumaeus atala
TCTGTAATAAAAGTGTGCGTAGAGCTATCCGTGTCCGTGCGTTGTTAACAATCCGAAACTTTTAAAGCTGAAATATATATGGCGGACAACTGATATGAATCGAATTGTATTTTACGATAATTTTATTTACATCGCAGTTAATAGTCGCCGCAGTTTATTTTCATTTTTACGATGGTGTCGCGAAATGAACTCGTAGCAACTATCGGCGGGAGATTGTTTAAGTTGGAAAACTGCCATAACGATATAAGGAAGTGTGAAGTATAAATATACTAACAGCGCCCCACGGTTTCACTCGCGTAACTCCGCTCCTATTAGTTGTAGCGTTATGGTATATAGTCTATACCCCTCCACGATAAATTGACTATTCCAAACAAAAAGTTTTTTTTTTAATTCCTAAAATAAAACGTTCAAACTAACAATCTTTTAAGCTTTATATTATTAAGAACTAATATAAACTTACCTAAAGTATAGAAAAAAAATTTGATAAATGGGCTTTCTAATATGGATTAAATTTTTCAAATCGTACCAGTAATTCCTGATATTAAAGCGTTGAAAAGAACGAATAAATAAAATACTCTTTCTCTATTAATTAAAATTAATTTTTTTTTTCTGTATTAGTATTGACATAGATACTCCACGTACGTACAGAACTTTTCATACGAAGAATATTTTGTTCAACGAAGTCTCGGATTAGACCCGTCCGCACATAACGTTTAAACGCACTTACTCACTTAACTCCGTTCAATTTGTTAATTAAGAGTACAGGATCGGCATGTTTGAAAAGTTTTCATAGGTATAAATCTGTACCTACAAGTTCGACGAGCTTCAAAAGTTGTTCGGAAAATGGAATTTAAAACAGCTTTTTTATAGCACACAAACGAGCAATTGATGCTATTTGTATTATTCCCCGAGTGGGCTTCCGACTACTTACAAACCGCATGAATCACTACGCCATCAATCTCTCTTAATTCGATATCAAGGAGAGAGAATTACCTCCCCGATAGTACCGTAATTCAGCAGCAATGGAGCATTACACTACCTCTTAATACAACAACCTGTAGTAGTTTCGCTATTGAAATTGGTATTATACAAATGCCTAAGCTAGGTACCTACTAATGTGATCGTCGGGACAAACAGTTGAAACATATGGCACAACTATGACGTCGAAGGGCCAAAAAAAATCTTCCTTGTCAGATATATTTTCTGGCCCTTTTCCTTTAATATATGCAAACGAGCAGTTTGATGACAAATACACATCCGATGAACGTTATACAGACCTGTTGGCCTCATTCTCTGCTCCAATGCCATTGACAACGCACAAACCACACGAAACGTGGTAGCATAGTCACTAGACGCGGCTGATAGATCACAGGCACCTCAACAAAGGCGGCTTCCTAGCCTCTTCCATCACCCAATACCAAATAGCGAATGGACACAAAATATTCTGAAATAAACAACGGGAAAAGAAGAAATTACACAATTATAATCTATTCGTTAGCAAAGCCCCGTGGTTTCACGACCTGCACCACCGGGGAAGTACCTCTCGCTCACTTGATACCGGTGTAAAGTGACAGCGTCGCTATCGCGTCTCATGCGATTTGTAAGTAGCCGGTGGTCCACTGGGGGGGGGGATGTTATTAGGGCAACGCATCTGCGTAACAGTTATGCGAATGCCCACGGGCATTCTTTATAATGTTAGTGTGAAACTTACGGTTTATTATAGTATAAGAGGACAAAACAGCAATCAGAGCCTATCACCGTAGCCTATCAATATCCACATAATCTAGGAAGAGGTAGTGCCATGGTGCATAGGAGGATTTATGTCGTGCCTAGTGCTTGTCATCCTCCTATGCAAGGGCATTGGGCCGGCACGACCGGGGAGGTACCTCTCACTCACATAATACCGCCGTAAAATGACCATCCATGTTTGCTCTCCGTTCCCTCCAATGCGCCACGAGCCACACCATCAAAAAAAAAAATACCTCTTACAGATACTTTAATAATTCCAGCAATCTCGAGCTTACATCGCTCTCCAACTAAAGTTCTTAAATGGACAGTAACCGCAATGTTGGTTCATCGCTATAGTTAGCAGTGGACCAACACTGCGGTTTCAGTCCCTTAACTAGTGTTGAGGTAATCTTCGTATAAGGACCGAGCAGATTGGATTTGAGTACCTATTCAGATACGATCAATGAATAATCTTTGAAAGCTTAGCTTATAATTGCTGCGTTCTTCACGAATGAGACCGGAGTTATAGCTTATATATTTACAGGTTTTCAAATAAGGCCACATAAAGTAAAAAGATGATCAATGGCGTTTGTGCTCAAAAAGAGAGGACCAGGTAAAGATTGCTTTTTCGTTGAGCATCGGTAACTTTCTCAGACTGGTATTTTTTCTTCTACGTATGAATAATAATACCTGTGGACTTAT
Organism: Eumaeus atala; assembly: GCA_017140195.1. Classification (NCBI taxonomy): domain Eukaryota; kingdom Metazoa; phylum Arthropoda; class Insecta; order Lepidoptera; family Lycaenidae; genus Eumaeus; species Eumaeus atala. The sequence continues at coordinate 394,403 of JAFELO010000118.1, forward strand.
CGCAGTATGTTAGGCTATACATGTACTAAGTACCGTAAGGGCTTGTGTTAGATAAAATAATAATAATGTCGTCCTAGCCGAATTTTGGCTACAGCGGCCATCTCTATTGAGAGAGCCATCTGCGCATGACATATTATAGTGCTCAAGTGTTTGCGCAGTGCACTCTCTGAATATTTTATTCAGAATTTGAAAAATCCCAATAGCACTTTTTGTATGGTCCGACCCGGGATTCGAACCCGGAACCTTACGTCTGTGGCAGTTTAGACAAAGTAGACATACAACGAAATAATAATTCATGTTTTTTTTAATATAGAATAATATGAATACCTAAACATGATCTAGATGGGATTCGAAACCGCAACATATGGTTAACAACATAATACGGGAATCAGCACTGAAATGAAACAGCCGGTATATATTATTATTACCGGACGCTATAATAACATATACTATCTTTTTTTATAGTATCCTTATAGTATAAGTAGCTCTAGTTTTGTCGGGTTGGGTGAACAACTCACTTAGGGGTATGAAAAATAAATAGTAGCCAATTCTCAGACCTACTGAATCTGTATATAAAATTTGGTAAAAATCGTTTGTTGTGTGTGACACGTTGTGACACGAGTCGCCTCTGTGGCGTGACGGTGTGGGTGTCGCCTGTTAAGACTGTTAGCCACATGGTGTCCTGGGTTCGATCCCCAGGTCGGGCAACTATTATTAAAATGTTTTTCAGATTATTTGGAGCACGCATAACACTGTCCGGAATTGGAATGTGCCCGAAGCGGCCTTAGGTTAGCCACCTATGACATCATGGGCCTCAGTACCTTGGCTAATCGTGGGTGTGCTAGTATATCTACATACGAGTTGTGAATGTACTGGCACGCCTCTGCCTACCTCTTCGGGGATAATAGGCGTGAAGGTACTACTACTCACTACATGAGAATATTATGTATAAAAAGTTACGCAAACAAACATTCGGAGCCTAAGTAATGAAACTTGTGAAGTGATAACACGATATATTATTTTTACATGGATAGCTTGTAAAATGTAGTGCCATGCTGCACTGTCGGATTGGCCCGACGCGTTTTGTAAGAGGCAGTGGCATGCTGCATAGCGATATAATTGGGCTGGCACGATCGGGGTGGTACTCGTTGCTCACATGACACTGCCGTAAAGTGTCTGATGAGCTGGCGCGTTTCGTGTGGTTTGGTAGTAGCCGGTGGACAATTGGAGGGAGGTGGAAATGAGCGCAACGCAAATCCAGGACAATAATAATGCGGATATCTATGGGTGCAAGTAATCACCAAAACTACTGACGCCCGTCAACTTCCACGCATGTGAAAGTGTTGTTCTCCTTGACCCCATCCCCCCAATGAGCCGCCGGCTTCTCATAAATTGCATGAAATATGACAGCACGAAGGAAGGTAGAGGAGGTAGGAGGGGAGGTAGTGTCATGCATGGTGCCTATCACTACATCCTCCAATGCAACGGAATACGGCCAACACGACCGGGGAAGTACCTCTCGTTCACATAATACCGCCGTAAAGTGACTCTTCAGTGTCGCATTTCGTGCGGTTGGTGAGTAGCCGGTGGTCCATTGTGGGGGGGGGGAGTGAAGCAGCCCGTCGGCGTAGTAGTTATCTAGATGTTCATGGGCGTCTGTAATTGTAAAAAGGATCCGATTCCCCCTATTCCATAACGAAAAACCTTGATACCGGCGTAAACTGACAGCGTCTTTAACGCATTTCGTGTAGTTTGTGAGTAGCCAGTGGCCCATCGGGGGAGGGATGACAGGGGGACAAGGTAGCTGCGTAACAATCATTCTGTTATCCATGCGCTTCGGTAGTCGTCAAAAGATTCCAATTTATCTTTCGCCCCCTTATGCTATAAGAAAAGCACAGCTGCCACTTTACGGCGGTGTCTTGTATGTAAGCGTGATACCGCGGTATCGCAGTTGTACCAGCCCAATTTGGCTTCAATGCAACACGACAATATTATAATTTAGATATTAATTATTCTTTCACATTTCTTTTTTTTTAATGTCATTCGTTTGTCAGATGGTTTTCTCTTCGACTATATCATACTTCATTTTTCAAGGCCACTAAAAAGTGAGATAGAATTTTCACATCAAAAATTTTAATCGAGTGTTTTTGGGTGATCATTTTGCTGCTAAATCTCGTGAAAACAGTTCTTGTCTAGGCATGTAAATAGTTTAATAAGGACATCTTTATGACATAAGCGTCAAAGTGATAAACGTTAGTGTTTCGCGCTGCTGGACAAGTCGTTCTTACCTGAACAACTTAGTACAGAAATATCCAACAAGGGAGGTTAGATTATGCATGGGACTGGTCTGTATGGTGGTGAGGCTCTACTGAGCTAATTGAACCAAGTTTGCTCTTTGTCTAAGAAGAAATTCCCTGAAAATTTGTTTCGGAGCTCCTTATCAAAGGCGCCGCTGGTGGTACTCGTGTACCCCGCGTTCCTAACACCACCAGGTAACAGGCTCACTGAATTTATGCACGTACGCGTATCACGTAAAAAGTATTCTTTCTTGCTTCATTGCATAGGGGATTTGGTCATTTTCTTCTCTGGGTGATGTTATATTATATAAAGTACAAAGCATTTCCATTTGTCTAAGTATGTGAATAAATGCATGATTACCATAAATTTGTTGTATTTCTTACTGCACAAAATAAAAATCCATTCCATAATAAAACAGTGAATGTGTTTCGACATGAACGTTAAAATGAATGCACGGATACTGTAGGCTATGTTGTTTTTTACTTTGTCGGTTACTGCAATTCGCCGTTAAGACAAAACTTAATGCAAAGTTTCACGGGTAACCGGATTATGTTGTATAATATAGTGAACAATCTAGAGCCATGCGGCAGCGTAGGTTGAGTAAAAGAAACTTTGTGTGTTGCAGCACGTGAGCGAATTACTTAAACCCGGTGCGATCGTGCACTGGTTTCAATTCCTACATTGCAGCCCTACATCCGACGTTAATAGACCTTTGTGCTACAATGACGATGGGTGACAACGTTTCTATCTTAAATAAAAGTAAAATTCCGAAACACCTTTGGAATAGATGGGAATTTTACGTAATTACTGTCGGTAATTAAATGAAAACTTATGGGTGACGATGAACTGAATAAGACCGATGAAAACTATAGATCAAATAATATGGTGTTCGTTCGCTTCGCTTTCTTTTCCGAAAAAGTTTTGTCATGTCCATCCGTCCGTACGTATCTCACAGATGTTTTACTCCGTGATTGATGGACTTTATATTTTAAATTTCAAAGGCTATATGTGATATGTTACTAATACTAAATAATAGTACATGTATACACATGTATCTGTGGCATAAACACTTTTTTGAGAGGGGTGAGTGTAATGTGTGTTATTAAATATGAAAAACTTCGAACGAGAGTTGTATTGTAAAAAAAAAACCATTTGGCAGTTAAAGAGATATGCTATGTCGATTCGATATAAGAAAGTAGTACCGATTAATTTCTAGTTAAATTTTTATTTAAAAACGTCTGCTATGTTGGATTCGTGACTATATAATAGAGATATCTATTTATTAAAAAGTGGTTGGTTTTTTTAATATGCGCCGGCAAAGTGTTATGCAGATGCCCTGGTCTCCTTTCGTCCTCCCTACCAAAGGGCCCCAGCTAGTCTTAATAATTTGTAGCGGTTGTACTATTGTTTACAGTTAGGTATTAATTTTAAAGTGCAAGTTTATTATGTACGTTAGGCAGTTAGTAAGTACAGTAAGATACATGCAGCTTGAGTATTGATAAAGTAACTCTTTTCCCTACTATTGACTTTTGATGACATAAATGTACCACTAAATTGAAATTCTAAAACATTTCAAGGCAACATTCAGATATTGCTGAACAAGATTGTGACAATAGTTGAGGTGAAAATATTAAAAACAAAACCTTTATATGCTTGTTTTGTGTAGCGGTACGTTTGGAACGGAAAATTCGCTTCGTTCTGGTGTAGTAATAACATCCACATGGATTAAAAAAGAGGAAAAAAGAGAAAAGCCTGTGAAAGCCTCACATGAAAACGAGTAAGAATAAGCATAACGCTCATGATTAAACAGGTTCTGGCATTATATTTAGTACACTGGGATATTTACATGGTGAATTATATTATTTTTAGCCTACTTGAACAAAGGAGACGGTTCCTAATCTAGACAATTTTGTAGGTGTAAATGTTCGCCAATTACTCCTCCGATTTTATTTTATTTTATTTTATTTCATGTTAAAATAGTTATCTATTGAATTAATTTCTGATGTTACATTGTAACCTAGTCATTGCTCTTATTTCATTGTTTCCGTTGCTGGGGCCGAACAAGCTGTCAGAAAGTATTGATGACTACTGAATCTCTTAGTAGGGCCGCTAACATAAACAGTATTTTCTTTTAATAATTTTTAAGACATATTTTTTTGTTAAATGATCCATAAGCATCGCCACAAATAGAGCAATACTTGAAGTGAATAGGGAGCTTTTTTTTATTCAATAAATAAATTGTGTCTTCCCGCCACTTTGTATTCATTGCTGCGAAACATCTTTCTGTGAATGCAAAGGTAACGGAAACAAAAATATATTATATATTTCAGTAATGTAATAATTGACAGCTTTGTCAATTAAAAATGAAATTGCTAGTGGGAGATACGATGTATTGCGTCAAAGTTGTGCTGGCACGTCTGGGGATGTACCCCTCTCTCACAAGACACTACAATCTAATGGCAGTTATGCTGACGCATTACATGCGAATGTGACTTGCTATTAGTCCGTTGGAAGCGGAAGGACGAGAGGATTGTAACACCTGCATAACAATTATGTGGAGTTTTGTAGGTATCGGTAGTCTCCAAAAAGCTTTGACTGCTTGTTTGCTCACCTACACAATAAATAATAATAAAACATAACAAAGTTTCGATTCTATTAAAAAAAGTAGAAAATAATGGTACCTCTTTTTCTACTTTCACTATACTGCAGTATAGTAATAGCCACGATTGCTTCAACACTTCTTGAAGTAATGGCGAAAGTTGTTATTGCGCTTATAAATTGGCTCAGATATAAGCATTTACAAAGTTCAAAATAAGTACTCCAAGGTGGAAGTAAGTTTGCATGTTAGCTCAAGATTAAGAAGTGGTGCCGCGTGACGGGTAGCGCCGGGTCGCGACGGGCAGCGACGTCGTCGGAGGCGTGCCCCGGTTGCCCCGGCGGGCCAATGGCGCGCCCCCGCCCGTTACCCACCCGCGCTCTACACCCAGCTCGCCAGTAGGTTTGTGTCCTTTTGGCTGACCGCATGACTCCGTATCTCGCTTCGTCGCCGAACTCGTTGTAAGCAGCACGCGCTTCGAGCTTACGCCACACGTCGGGACTAGTGAACTAGTTGAAAAGCTATTGTTGCCGTGCCCTGGGTGCGTCCGTGCAGTGACAGGTACTGTGTCCACTGCCCCCCTCCCCCGCGGGTTGCCGCCTCCGAGGCGGTAAACACGCGCTCATTGTCGATGGTTGTGTATGCTAAAATCATCCTTATATGCGTAAGTTTAGCGACTAAGTTGCAATATGTTCGAAGTGTAATCATATTGGAACTTTGTTCATTATCACCGTAAGTAAACATCATGAAGTAAAAACATATATCATCTCATCAGAATCAATACAAAAATATCCATGGGCTACTGACACTTTTCGCTTTCATAAATTAATATGATTACAAGAAATTTACAACATAAACAACAACAAAAATATATCATCAGCAAGAGAAGAACGCACTATAAGTCATATGTTCTAGCTTATAAATGAAAGAAATCATGTTTCATTAAGTTACTTATAACATAGTTAAGTAAATTTATCAATTAATATCGTATTGTTGTAAGTAATGATATATTTATTCGTAATTACTTAAAGTTAATAAGCTGGAATTGTACAATTATTAATTAAAAAATTGTATGAAGGTAAAAAGGTGTCATGTAAATTTTGGCTCGATACGAAATTTATCCGCCAAGATTCGAAAATGGAACAGCGCGGAAAGAAATCGAATAATCACAACATTTAACTTTCGAACATAAATCTAAATAAGAGTTACGTTCGGTAATAAACATAAGAATTTAGGCACCATCGCCTCCAAACGTTAGCAGACAAATTAAAGAGCATTTTTCCTGGCGTGCTCTTACTCCCACTTAAAGCCTCCACCGGCATAAAACTTAACTACACGCCGTAACCGCGACTAATTATTAGGGTAGGTTTACATAACGTATTTATGAGCTAGAGATTTAACACCAACGTTCTCGGGTGCTCCGCTATCGTGCTATTAAAAAGTTACCCTCCGCGGCAAAATTAACAATACAAAATAACGGCCGCTTGTGCTCCAACTATTGCGACGGGCTCGTTAGTGGCACTTCATTTAAATTAAATTATTTCAATAAATATATTTTAACACAATTCCCTGTGGAAATATTAGAGATGTAGACTTATGGATCCTTATAACAAGCTTGGTCGGGCACGATCGGGGAATAATCGTCCGCTCGCATAACACAGAAGTTAAGGGATATTATTGTATAACGAGTAAGGCGATAAAGTAGCAAATGGAGCTATTTGGTTGCCTACGGCGCCCAGTAACATTCATAACAATTTTTTTATAGCATAAGGGGATAAACGAGAAATTGGAACCGACGCCCATGGACATTCTCATGATTGTTACTTAGATGCGATACCCTCCTGTCACACTCTAATGGGCCACGGGCTACTGACAAACCGCACTGTCACTTTACGCCGGTATCAGGTGAGCGAGATGTACTTCCCCAGTAGTGCCGGCCCAATTCCGTTGCATAGGAGCAGCATGGCACTACCCCTGAACATGGATGTCCTGGTAATCATTGGCTGCCAATAGTCCACTATAGTAGGCAGCTGACAACCAGTAGTCGAGCTGTTCCTTAACTTGTATAGAAAAAATCGCATATCTTAGCATCATAGTTTTATCAATTAACGCATCAAGTAATACCGAATCAAATGAACATTAGCATTTGTTTATTAGATGTTTGTCATATGATATAGGTAGGCATGTTACAGAAGCCGATATTGCAGGATTGCGTTTATTTGCCTCTCCTGAGACAAAGGAGTAAACAACCTTTTAGCAATATACCGCAGTCTGTTGCAATAATTTGTCCAATGGAAAAATATTTTAGTAAAGATTATTTTTTATTTTATTTTGAAATTATAGTATGCAGATATAGCACGCAATCGTATATATATGAAATGATTAACTGGAATATAACCTTTTTTCATATAGCTTAAGGGGATGAAAGAGTATTCGTGGGCAAATGCGTTGCCCTCCTACACCAAACCCCCCTTCACAATGGGCACTCCCTACTCTCAAACCGCATGGATCATCGTTAACATTGATTCGGTCATGTACATCGTACCATGTCGTGGGGGCTATAATTGCGTGCATCGCAGCAAACCTGCCACTACCTCTAGCCAAACCTGATATTGCTGGAGTATTCAGTAACGTGATATTCAACGCATATTTGTCAGAGCAAGACAAATGTCCATTCAGCGGCCGGCTGCGGCGTCCGTAGCTGATTTATGCGAGGTGATACCGAGATGCAAGTGAACCTGCCACCTGCTCCGGGGAACTAACATGCTACCGTTACTCATATGCGATGTCATTTTATATCTAGCGTCCCGTGAACGAACAAATGTGTTTGTCAAACTTCACATTATCGTGTTCTGCAAACGATCAAATACGTTTGTCAGACTTCACATATTATCATGTTCTGCAAAAGATCAAATGCGTTTGTCGAACTTCACATTACCATGTTTTGCAAACGATCAAATATGTAATATAATAAATATTTGTAAAGGGAAAGGAGGTGACACATCAGTACAGTAGTTATGTGCATATTCATGGGGGTCGATAGTATTAAACAGGCTTCGATTTCACGTTTTATTTTAGAAGTTTCACGAATGAAATAAAATGTTTATAGAACACACAAAAACAAAAAAAAATGAAACTGGGGTGTTAGTCGACGCCGTTCGTTTCAAACGAAAGTCTTCTCAGTTGCTACGGCGTAGACACTGCTACGTGATAACAACGAAGCAGTATTTAAATTTATTAATACTTACTCTTATATGTTACATATGTCGTAGACGTAATGATCAAATCGCCGTATGATATTACGGCTAGCCACTTTTATAAACATGGCCGTTTTGTTTTGTGGCGGGCCAACGATTTGCCGGATTGTCATTGCGAGTCGTTCTTTAACATGGCGGCTGACGTTTAGCCAAATTGAACATCTTCATTTTAGGCAGTGATACTGATCGATACAATTATTAAATTAGACTAAGTGTTTGCAGTGCATATACAAAAATAACCTAACGAAGGTTAAAGCGGGAGCGTAGCTCCCACCTAAACCTTAGAACCTATTTGGGCATAGTTTTTAGCCGGTGGCCCTAACCTAACCTAACCTAACGAAGGTTAAAGCGGGAGCATAGCTCCCACCTAAACCTTAGAACCTATTTGGGCATAGTTTTTAGCCGGTGGCCCAATGGGAGAAGGTGAAAGGAACATAATTATGCGGCTACTCATAATATACTATGGGCGTATACACTATAAAAAATGTACTTTTAACTAAACTTAATACAGCCAAGTGATGTAATGATGTGAAATATATTATGAATTCGTTAATTTTACCTTTTTAAGGCTTAGTATATAAATATTACTTTAAATAAGTTAAGAATTTGTGGAAAAGTATTTTTCCAATCCTAAAGGTTAATCAATTTGAGCTGAGTGATTAAATTAAATGAATACTTATTATTATAAAATATAATAATTTGAGATTATTTAAAAAATATTATAATACTATCGCACTGTATGACTTTAACTGTTTTGTTAAACGTCCGGAAGGGATATACCATAGTGTTGTAGAATTACACGAGATTTATAAAGACACGCCAACATTGAACTTCTTTTTTACATTTACATGCAATCTCTTGTCTTACTGTATTTATTTTAAGACCTGTTATTGCCACAGCTTTTAAAGGCAGCTTACGTTTATTGGTTGCCGATTTGTGTCTTATGATCTTAATAAAATTACATACACACATATAATCCAATTCAAGTATGATTTAAGGACCATTTTTTTGCTTTCCCATTCTCTTTTGATTTTACCTTACCAGTATTAAAGTATAATTGAGATTTTTCTATTCCCAAGAAGATGTATGTTCAGTCACATGACTGAACTAGAATATGTTTTCACGTCTATTACCTCAGTTTGTACCATTTCAAAATAATCATAAAAAAGGTAAGAAACACGTATGTATCTATACTATTATTTAAAATGCACCTCCTAAGAAAGCTAGTCAAAAATCATAGTACCGTATAATACTAACAACTAAAATATGTATTTCAAAATCTACATAGAAAACAAGGACCAAACATTATCCGAGTTGAAACTTGAGAGGCGAAGTTGTTCTTAATTCAAGACATATTTTAGCAAAGAAAATGAATACGGCATAAGTTCAGAGACTAATATTAAGGAAGCAAGTTTTACGTTGCGGTCCGACACGGGACGGCGCGACGCCAGTTCCCAACTCGATGTTTACACGTCGCTCTGACGATCAAAATCTCGCTAATTTCTGTATTTACGACGGATTCTTTGATACTCAAACGAGAAAAAGTTTTATCTCACAAGTAAATTTGCCAAGATATCTCCCGACTAAAATCTATCTCTGAACTGTTACGCTCATAAAGCTGGCTCGTAAAGTTGGCTTTTACAGTTTTTTCTATTGATAGTGAGCCAAACATAAGGTATCCATCTCACCACGAGCGCAGGCATATAACTCCATTGATTATTTTAGCTAAAATCCAATTGGTGGAGCATTCAATACCTTTGGGGCCTCTATCAAATTAATATCACTCTTAAAAATTAAGAATAGGAGGTATGTGAAACAACTTGAGCCGCATTTCAGCATTTAATTTTAACAACTGCTCATAAAAATCCGTATAGAGATTAAGCAATGCCTATCCTTTCTCCTTTCTCTTCTTTGTGCCACGAAGTTTCTTTGTTCTTCTTTATTCCAACTGCTCCTACAGACCACAGCTGCAATAAAATTTTATTGTAATTTATGTTAAATTATTTGGAGGTAACTGGGTTCCTTCCTTTATTCTTCTTGATTTTACATCATGATTATACATCATGATTTTCTCGTATTTTCTGTCTTTGGTTGAAATTATTTTACACAATATCATACAATACTTTCATTATGTAGCTCAAACAGCGATAATTTTAACAGGCAGTTTTAGAACAACATAAAGGATCACAATAATATTATGAACATAATACTATGTTAAATTCTCAAAAAATCTTAAATATTTATTAATACATGTTTGTAAAAAGGTTTTGTTCTCAAAAAGCATAAAGTTGTGAGCTTCCATAGTTTAAAGCGAATCATTTAATTTACAATAAAATTATTCTTATCGATATTATCGCGGTTTACTTAATTATTTATATAGCCTGACGTTTTTGAAGCTACCATTGTTTGCTGTACAAAAATAAATAGGTAATTAAATAAACCGCGCTATAATCCGTAAAAATAGTTTTAATTTTAGAGATCGTTACTTTGTTGGCTTTTAAGCATAACTACGGCACCATTTCTAATCTAATTAGTAATTTTAGTAAATTACACTTCATACAGAAATGTAAATATAACAGATAATGTTATATATAAATAATATGAATACATGATGTTATAGAATATAATAAAGAGAAGCCTCCTAGACTAGACATCCATTAGTTACTAAGCAAGAAACTGGTGATTCGAAGATGATAAAAGTAATTCTCTTACTCCATTTTTATATAAATATGGGATAAAAGGTTCTAAGAATGGAGCTGTGTAACTAGTACGGCGCCAGTGTGTCTGAGTAATCTACATATCTGCAAAATAAGCTAATTTCTGTGAGATATGGAGTCGAGAGCCTCGTTTGCGTGTTTTGTCTGATCATCCGAAGCTATTTTTTTCTCGGCTCAATACATCAATAGTATTTCATATTTTATAGAGAACTTCCTGTGCCCCACGGTTTCGCTTGTATAAATTTCGTTTACGGGGAAATATCTGAAGAAAAAGTTTAAATTTATTTTACCTATACTGATTCTCAGACCGAAAATATATCTTCCCTCTTTTCTCCTTCATTGTTTAGAACGCGGTCGGCTAGTGTTACTTCTCATATTTTGCGCAATGATCTCATTACGACCACGCTAATTCTACTTAGCAGCTGACTTAAAAGTGCTCTTTTAATTAATTTATTACATTATTTAGGTAGCGTAGAGGACTTTCAGCTAAACAAATTAGGTACAGAACGTATTGTATGGCAAGCTGACAGCCATTTACAAGTCTTCACGTCTAGAATTCCCTTGACAAGAGAAATAATGAATATCTACACATACAATGAACAGGTTGACATCATTCAGGCTGCTATACACAGTCTGTTACAACATACGAGAATCATCACAGGTTACTATTATAAACAACCCTTATTTAAAAAAGCTGCGGCTTAAGGACCTTCTTAATTCATATTAAACTTTCATTAAGAAGGCACTATCTGAGATGTGTAGCCCATTTGAAGTGGCAACAAATAGTGCTTCATACGGAGTTGTAGTTCTATTATATAATATTCTTTGATGAAAACAGAGATATTTTATGAACCTTCTCTGAACATTTTATATCCGGTCGACATATTTTTTAAAACATGGTTTCCATACCTGTGATGCATACTCAAAGTGAGTCCTGACATAAGTGTAATATAGAATTTTTAATGTTTTAGCATTTGTGAAAATTTTAGACAGTCTCATTGTAAACCCCAATGCTCTAGGCGCCTTGTTAACTATTGCACCAATGTGCGCTTCAAATGATAATTTTGACTAATGATAAACTCCTAAGCCACGAACTCAATTGCATCTAGGAAGCAATTGTTTGCGTAGAGTATATGTTGTAACGTTAGTTGACCGCTTACGGTGGTCGACAACATTTCTGTAATCATCAAGTCACCCTGGAGTGCAGTACTATCATCAGGTGACTATATGGTGGTATGTATCTTCATATTAGCAGAAAATCACAGTATTTGAGATGACTTGAGACATTCTTCAATATCGTTAATGTAAATCGTGAAAAATAATGGCACAATCAGGAACCTTGAGGACAATCACTTGGGATAGGAACACAACTAGAAATGTAGGTATTAACGACTACAGCTTGAGATCGGTTATTCAGATAGGAGGACCATCCAAGTAAATCACCGTGGATACCCACGCAATACAATCTGAAAAGAAGGATGTTATGGGATATTCGTACAAAAACTTTGCTATTTTTTGATTATCGCAAATAGAATGTTCGGTGCGCTCTAAGTAATTCGCATGGCATTTCGATTCAAGAATCTTAACTCTGTCGCGTAGAAGTTAAAAATTAACTTTATCTGATATATTTCCATAGGCTTCGAGTTTGTTGTAATATTTGTATTTTTCTTTTATTGTTCTTATAAGTACTGGACTACACAATGTTGGGTAGGATTTCACATTTATACCCTGTGTGGAATATACTTGTTTCGTAATTCTTCCAGTGTTTGATCAAAAAACGCACATAAATCACGAATCGTACGCTACACAAATTCATGTTCCGAGTGACTTTTATTGATAATTTCATTAATGGGCTTACAGTCGCCTTTATCATACAAATATCATACTCGTGGCGCGCCATTCAATATAAGATATTTTACTAGTTCCGTGTCAATTAACAGTCCATATGGGACTAACGGATCAAGGCACTCCACCACCTGCACAAAACTAGAGGAGAGAACTAGGTCAAGAATTTTACCAAATTTATTAACTACGCCATTAAATCGGTTCACGTTACACACACAGCTCATCAGTTAGTTAATTTCGTCATGCGTTGTAAGATTACTTGCGATAAAGAATAAGTTTTTTGATTGTATCCAGTCAGTACCACTGAGGTGAAAGTAGCTCACTATGAGAAATATGTCTGATATATTATTAACTACAGTATGATTAAGTTTTGTAAAGAAATTAGGCAGCTGTGAAGAAAACGAAAGACCGAGGCTTTGCTTACACAAGTAAGCCGAAAGACCGAGGCTTTGCTTACACAAGTAAGCAGGGTAGACAGTTGCAAGTTTACGTGGGTGTGACAATTTGGTCGTCTTAGACGTATGTTAAGCCACAGATCTTCTGTTCTAGATTAAAATATAGATTGAGGCATAGCCAGTTGGTCTCTGCGCGTAGCAATGAACATACCTACACCACGAGTCTGCCCTGTAGCGGTACAATATAGCTTTAATAAGAAAAACAGAATCCACACTACCATCCACTAACCACGTCTATGTTAAAACAATAATATCAAATGAGTTATATAATAATTGCTGATAGAAATTATTAGTTTTGGTACGATGTCCACGGACGTCCTGGTAGAATATATTCTAAATTTGCTTGACGTTGACAGTCATTACGCTTAATTTCAATAGCTAAATGTAGATTAGTAAATGAAGTAGCAGGAAGTAATCAATAAATATGTTCCAAAACGTGAAAGGTAAATAAAAAAGTAACACCGAATAGCGGCGGTAAATCTCTAAAACGGGCGAGTCTAAACAAGTTTCAAACGTCGCTGAATATGCATGAAAAATGAAGTAATAATGGGTGTGCGCAGGAGCCAGCCAGATATGCATATAGTAATAAGCTAAAGCTTTATAGTAAACAGCAGTATAGCAGTATAGTAACAGCAGTACAGCAGTATAACAGCAGTATAGCAGCTAAAGCTTTATAGTAAGCAAAAGTAAAGCAGTATAGTAAACAAGAAGCGTTTAAGATCCGACTGTTCAGACAATAGCGAGGCGCGAAAGTCGTTAGTGTAGGAATGCGCAATATTTCGTAACAACTGTTAAAAAAATAAGATGCTTTGAAACTCTGTTGTCTTATTTCTTTTTAGCAAATAGCAATTGGAAGCCACAAAGCATTTGTAGTATTAAAAGTATTTTAGATAGTTTTGTTTAAATCAGACTATTTTCTAATTAGGGTATATAAGTTTAGAAGAATTATTTTTTAAAACATGAATTTTGCCACCTTGGTTAGAATTGCAATCTACGGTCACATGATCGTTGACGTGGATCCGTTGTAGTGTGCCATGAAGTCCACTATCAGCGGTAGATAACTCCTCGTTAGCCCGAGCAGCAGCAGTAAAGTCTTATTGAACATATCGATTTATAAAGCTTACAACTATAAGTTTCTCATTGAGATAAATATTGGAACTCTAGAGGTGTAGTTGATAACGCCTTTCTGACACAATATTTTTAAAAGAAATATTCTATTTTTTTAAACTAATAAAAAAATTCTGACACTATACTGGACGATATTGGCAAGAATCACAACTTTCTTGTCAACATCGTCCAGTATAAGAACAAGTTCTCACCTTAGTTTAGTTTTTTTTTAGTGGGGACTTCCTTGCTCTTCACATTTAAGTGGTATCGTTGTTCTTGCGATGCATGGTCAAACTTCACCCTTGCCTGGTGAGTTTGTAGACAGGTAATTACATCGTGCAGCTTCTCAGGTTCGACAATTTTTGTTTCCGCTACGCTCAGCCTGGAGCCGTACTCTTCGAGTTTGAGGTGTGTACTTTGCTTTGTTTGCATGTTACCTTCGCTTGCGTTTATTCATCCTTAATGGTTCGAGCGTCCTTCGTCAAAGTCGGCAAGTAAGCTAGTTGACGCCTCATTTGTCTAATTTCCTCCAGTATATTTTCCAAGGTTTCTGGTACTGGTATACAAACCGCTGGTGACGAGGTATCGCATGTCGGAAATCTCCACTAAGCCCTATCGACTCACAACCTCCACCATTCAGCTTCCGTGATGTTTGCACATCCAAAGTTTAGACAACTGATACACTAGACACCGTCATTAAATTCATTGTTATATAATGCAAACAGGTCTGCATTGTTATATAATTTAAACTCTGAGATGAAAAAAAAGAATGAATATATTTTAAAAGAAATACCTACATACCTGTTATCCCTGAAGAGGTATGCAGAAGAGTGCTCGTACATCTACAACTCGTAAGTCCATTAGATATACCAGAACACCCACGATTAGCAAAGTTAATGAGGCCCGTGATGTCATAGGTGACAAGCCTATGGCCACTTCGGGCACATTCCAATCTCAGACAATGTAAGGCGTGCTCAGAATAATCTGAGAAATATTTAATAACAGTTGACCGACATGGGGATCGAACCCAGGACCCCACGCGGCTGACGGTCATAACAGGCAACGCGTACTCTGCGTATGAGCGTTCACTTGCAACTGACAATTTTAGCAATTTCCCTAATTATTCGACATCTGCGAGATACCAACATATGCAAACCTTGGTCTTCCACTTATTCAAACACTACCTCATTGCTTACAACTCATACTTTATCATATCTTTTTCAAATACTACTACTTTATTATTTTATTAGCAGTCCGCCACGGCTTCGCACGAATATTTCATAAAATTGGAGAAAAACCCCTTGATTTATATAAATATCATTCTTTTTAAATCATTGTAATGATGATTTAACGTTATGGTAATTACAACAAATTAAACATATGACAGAACAAAATCTGTCGGGACAGGTAGTTGTCAATAATTTCCGTAGTAAAATAAGGATTTAATTTGATATTTTTTCACATCTCACATTATAGTAGTTTCATAAATATCAAAACATCATATAAAATGTTGTATAGCCTATGTTCATCACAAAAAGTAATGTAAGATACTAATATAAAATCTTGTATAGCCTATGTTCATCACAAAAAGTAATGTAAGATACTAATATAAATGTTGTATAGCCTATGTTCATCACAAAAAGTAATGTAAGATACTAATAGTAAGATATTTTCAAATCGGTACAGTAGTTTCGGAGTCTACTCAATGCCAAGGGGCCACTATTAAGCAAGCATACAATGTAACAAACAAAGAAACAATCAAGCAAACAATCAAATGTTTCCTATTTATAATATTGGTATAGATTATTTTGTATACATTATTAGCGAATAGCGATTTTATTACACTTTTATTTTTATTTATAATCTATATACATACTTACTGACGTATTTACTAGGTCACGTCGTAATAAATGTTATGTTATATATGTATATAACATTGTGTGTATATATATACATACACACATAATTTCAATTGGTACCGTTGATACATAAAGAGGGGTGATAATTCAACAAAATTTACCAAAACAAAAAAATTTGGTTTCTGTTAGAAATCCGAGTTTTTGTTCCTTTAATATTTAATAAAATTAAATTTATAAGAATATTAAATATGTATCAGTTGTCTGGTACCTGTAACACAATTCCATGCGGTACTTACCGCAGGACTAGGATGTCGTGGTGTGATAAGTCCACAGATATTATTATTATCATTACAGGTGCGATCATGTTCTCTAAAAATGGCAACATTATTTGCGCGTACATCATCTACTTATACGTAGCTAATAATTTGTAGATACAAATGTTTTGGCAACGACATATTACAAGTGCTAGCTTGAATTATAGCATCGGATATTAATTTTATATAATTCGATTTCAGTATACGTCTACATAGAAAAATCAGGAACTATGTCAAATTGCCAGTAAATTTTATAAGTTCTTTTTCGTACTTCCTCTGATGCCTCTAGCTGAGAAATATTTATACGCATTCCAAGAAAAATAAAAAGTTTAAGAAATTTAAGAAACCCCTCCAAAGTCCTATACGTTTGAGCCTCCCCACGCTATATATTTGTACAATGGCCTCATTTATATTAAATGCAATTTTAACGTACAAAATACTGTTCAAAAACGGCAAATCAGAAAGTCAACTAAAATATCTATTCCGGCATATAGTGGGCATATCGTGCAATCCTTTCTTTCAATGAAAATTGACAGCTACAAAAAGCGTTTTCATTTACAAGCCGGAGCTTGGAGCGTCAGTTAATGGACGTATGGTGCTCTGCAGAACGGTTTATCTCGATGACTATAAATCGAAGCTTAAGCGTACAGCAAAGTGTTCTTACATTCGACAGCCTACTATAAAAGTAGTCTTTTTTCGAAAATAACTCTACCTTATGGCATATCTATGTACGAACTACTCTCATCAAATGTTAATTGCAGAAAGAAATGGCTTCTGACGTTATTTTTTCTAGTCTTCTTAAGTATTATCCACGAGAATATATTGTTCCTGGCATAAAAATATTAATTATTTCATAGTTAATTTTTAATCATTTATCGGTTCAGGGTACCGTTTGCAACCATTATCTCTGTCAGAGTACATATCTATGGGCTTGTTGAGGGTAGCGGGCAAAAACAAAGTATCTTATTACAATGTTTTATTAACTCCGATTATGTTACACAACTTTGCAATCAACATATATTAACGTGTCGCAACGAGTAGTAAGATAGATCCCGGAATTGTTGTTTGCACAGTAGCCTAAGGTAAAGTGAGTCCCGCTGGTGACTCCAAACTTATCTTCAGCGATGATGTATCGCTTGCCCCTCGTTGTCATTTAGCTTCAGTACTAATGAGTTCCCGACACGGCCATCCTACGGGACACACGTCCCTGTATGTTATTCTGTAATAAAACTTATCATATAGTTCGGTCACTCGTGACCTATCATTAGTACCTACGAACTATCCAGTACTTTCAATAATTAAAGAAAAAAATTAACAATAATCCTACAGATTAAATTTACTATCATAATATTCAAAATATAACAAAACATTCAAAATGTGCGGTGGATTGTAATCTCCATAGTTTATAAGTTTGTTACTTTAAACACTGTATGTTTTCCAACCGTAACAAAATAAAAATAAATATTTGAGTATTAAATTAACAATTAAATGACCACCCTCAGAGTGTAACGGACTTAATTTTTGCGGTATCTCACTAGAGACATCAACCACATTCACTGGAAAACTTACTACATGTGATCCCTGGCTAAACACACTCCAGTAACCTTCAGATACAAATCTTTTGTGCGAACAACCTAATTGAATGCCGAGTATCTCCTATATGCCATAGTTCCTACTGAACCTGACCTCCGCCAGAGTTGACTGCTTACCGCGTACACACGGATTAGAACTAGGAGGCAACGATTTCCAGCGAGCTACGGCTACAGTATAACATCGGGTGCGGTCCAATCATTACGCAAGCTTAAGTACTCTATTTGTTTTCATCATTACTTTGATGTACATCGATCTCACCAGTTATACTCTGATAGTCTGGTATTTTTGCAACTTATTACAACTAAGTGCCTTCAAGTTATTGCGACCACCTTCCAGAACTCCTATGACCTCATATGGGCCTTTAAGTTTTGGATCAATCTTTGTCTGGTTTCTTTCCTCATTTATAATTAGAACCAAATCACCTACCAAGAATTTATTTAGTTTCGCCTTTCTATGATCAAACCTACGTTTCTCATATGTTGGCGCTTTCTCAATATTACGTAATACATCTTCCCTTATGGTATCTGAATCTACTTCTGGCTCTACGTCATCTGTAGCCATTAACTATAGGGGCCGCAGTACCTTACTAATTAGCAATTCTAACGGACTAGCTAAATCGCCTAGAAATCTAATAAACCGTTGAAAAACCGATTTGGCATTACGAAATCCGAAGGGCTTAGTCAAGTGAAGGCTGTCCAGTGTTATAAGCGCAGTGTACTGTGTAGGTTCCTCAAAATTAATAGGAATTAAATGAAAACCGGAATCACAGTCTAGTTTTGAAAAATATTGAGCATTATGTAAACGCGATATCTGGTCTGATATAAGTGGCAAAGGATACCGATCGGGCATGGTATTACTATTAAGTTCAAGATAATCTATGCACACTCTTTTCGAACCTTCACGCTTCTTAACTAAAAGCGATGGACCGGTAATGACTCGTCTACACGTTCGCGCATTATCCATCTTTCTTCTGCACTCAGTGCTTTGTACGGTTAAATTAGGACTAAACGAATACTACGACTAAACAAGTCTACTCGTTGTAACGTTGACTTAGCACATTAACGATTAATGACTTGTGTTAGATTAAGGAATGAGTGTTAGAATATTTGCCGAAGGTAGATCTAAATTACAGTTGTTTAAATTATGCACTTTTGAAATGTAAAAATTTGTCCTGGTCATATTAATATTGAACCCTTACGTTAATATTTCACGAACTATCATAACAACACATGGCAAATGAATATCAGGCAAAACAAAATATAAAACCTCGTTTAAATGATTATCGATTTCAACAGCTCAAGAAATATGAACATACATACATAACATATAGCACATGTACACTTGATTGACTAATCCCTTTCAAACTTGTTCTCGTTCACTACAAATTTTACATCATATACTCTCTTAAATATGCGAACACTCAGAAGCGGAATCATAATGAAATGTACGAGTCTGACCTTGATATTTTAGAGTGCCGGGGTGAGACAACGCAGAGGTTCAACTGTCGATCGTTGTGTAGACTATGTTGCTCTTGTATGCCGCGTCTCCATAAGGACATTTGCTGCAAATGCGTCCTTGTTTTCCACATTTGTAGCAGACAATGGAGCTAGTACTAGCAACTGGCCGCTGAGGATTGGGTCTTAAGGCTCTAACGTGGTGTGGTTTCATCAAATTCCTTTTTGCATGCGCCCTATGCAAGCAGTCAGCTATTCTATGACCAACCTTCTCATAGTGGAAGCACTTAATTGATGATATTAGCGCAACACCTAAGAAAGCCTCGGACTAACGTGAACGTTGACCTCATGGAGAGCATCACGACCGGGGGTGCCTCACTTTTCAACCCCGCATCTTCTGAAGGGTGAAAAGACTCTCGCACGGTAAGAACAACTCATTATATCTGATGTTGTTTTTCGGGAGTTTTTTTTTTTTTGAATATACTCTTTTTACCCTAAACTAGAAAATCTTGTAATAATGTTATAGCTTAATAATGATATATTTATTTCATTTAAAAAATACTTAATTTTATGTATATTGATTTCTGTAAATTAATGATAGAACACTTTAATTAGATTATATAAAATAAACAATGACAAATCGCTCGTGATATTCAATTTATAATGCGTACGTATTTTACATACATATTTTAGTTTCAATGTCACATTCGATGAATCCGCAAGCTGCGACGTACGAAACAATCAAATAGAAGTAATAAATTGAAGCAGATATCCCAAATACATTCCACTATTTTTGCGTTTACAAAGCACTCTATTACACAGCACTGTTATCGAATATCGTATGGCTTTAACGAGCGAGGTAAACCTGTATATTGGCGTGAAACGCATATGCATCTTGCTTCTAACTACGCCGCGGGCTTGACGTTTTCAGCTCATCACATGTCACTTCAAAATCCTGCCCGGCAACGTTAAGCATCCGCCGCGATAACGAGATGCGACGCGTTATGTCGGCTGCGGGCGGGATAATGGGGCTGCACTCACCTGAAAACGCACTCAGTCTGTTTTATATTTCATAGCGGTACCCTGTGGCCAGCGCGTCCAATTAACTTCAGTTGTCCGCCGCACCGTTTGTAATATACGGTGAAATATCGAGGGCTCGAGTCGCACTCTACCTTCATGACCTACTGCTTATGTTACGTTAATTATCTAGCGTGTTTAAATGCAGTGCGTGTGATTAATTTTGCGTTATCGTGCGTTGGGAATACGTCTCATCTTGATTACGTTTGTCTTGTATGGGATTAGAGCATAGAGCTCAGGCTGTGTAATAAGGTCGGGCGAAGTTATCTATGCTTAGAACAAACAACAAACAAGCCACGTTTGACCGATGTCGTTATTGCCTTATTTACCTTCGTCAGATATATGAAGCATATATCATATTTTGGTAGGATTTGTATTTTGTGGTGATATTTTTATCAAAATGTATTTCTCACATCACTATAATTTGGGATATATTAGTCTGCCTCACATTCTAGCGGTAAACTTGTCCAACTACAGTAATGAGGATCTGGGTTCGAGTACCGGGTCGGAACATCGGGATTCTTCAGTTTCGAATAATACTCCGAAGCCAGGAAGTTAGCGGTGTTAAACCCCCGAGACTCGGAGAGCATTTTAAGCGCCTGCGCCTGATTTCTCTCCGGTCGTGTTGGATTGCCGTCCCATTGGAATAGGAGAATGTACACTATAATGTGTCTTGCAGTTGGCTCGTCTATATAGATATATATAGCCGCAGTGGTTGAAATTCGACGACATTTTTTTAATTATAATTCGGAGTTCTTCATTATCATATTCTTTTTACGTGAATTCGATTTTTTATTGTAAATTATATTTATTTATAAAAGATTTGCTTTTTTATCGGTTTCACTTGCATTGGAATTATCCTAATGGAACAATTTCATTGTAGACTTGCATCAGCGCCAACCACACAACGCC
Organism: Eumaeus atala; assembly: GCA_017140195.1. Classification (NCBI taxonomy): domain Eukaryota; kingdom Metazoa; phylum Arthropoda; class Insecta; order Lepidoptera; family Lycaenidae; genus Eumaeus; species Eumaeus atala. The sequence continues at coordinate 415,887 of JAFELO010000118.1, forward strand.
AAGTATTTATAGTTCAGTGGTATCTATTTGAAAGAAAAAGATATTAGAAAGATATATTTGTAATATTTGCAAATCGTATTTATATTCACACACAGATCCTAATATTTCATTCATTCTTCGTGTGGATACTAAGTTCTATATAAGGTCGATGATCGTTAAAAAGCCATTTGGGCACATGATGTTGTAGCTAGGAGGAGGGTGATTGGAGTAAGATTTAATTTAGATGATTAACATTTTCAAGGGATATTGATATCTTCTTAGGTAGAACATTTAGATTATTCATTTGCCCCCGACTCATATATATATGTAATAAGGAAATTATTGAATTCATTAATCAGAATGTTACGCCCAATAGAGAACTTAAAAAATATATTTTATTAATATTTTAAGTTTTTTGGTCACCTTAAATATTTACCTTCTGTACATTGATTTACAAAAGAAAACCAAGATACACAGTCAGCACCTCAGAACCATCCGTTCGTACAAATTAAATTATGTCATTACTCAAAACAAAATAAATGCGTGCGCTTATGGTTGACTTGGCAAAAAACTTTTTCAAAAAGAATCTGCTTTATAAAAACGACTTAAAATCGTCTATGTACAATCACAGACTCGACTCTTCAATGTGAAATTACGTCACATTACAAAATATGTAAAAACTTGTCACATTATATTGTAAAATATAAATATTATGTATTGGTTAACAATTGAATATTAGTGATCAGTCTACATATTTTTAGAGTTGCGTAACTCAAACAAAAGCTACTGATACATTGTTACGCGAGTCCTATTTAGATGCGTTGCAGCAATCAAGTACAGTAATTTCACTGTCAGACATAATAGAACAATGTAGTTGATGAAATGTATTGTCACTTCTTGATGGAAACATATATAGTAACTAGACAATAAACAGTGGAAATAGAACCAAGAGTATATTATTTATCAATGTTGTAAATAGCAATACATACAGCAATAGATTATCGCTGATCACAATGAATTTGATAAGAGATAACAACAATATCTATATAATATTCTGATGATATTGAATGAGGAGTGGAACCGATAGCACTACACGTCAAATCGAGAGCCTTACATTCAAATCCGCTTTCAATTCGGAGACAAAGGGAAAGTTTGATGGAATTGGATCATCAGGCTTAGGACTTGGACACGCTTGTTGATGTTCTGATATCTCTTGGGATAACAACTTTACAAGTTACGTTTTATTGCGCACTGATGAAACGCTTTGGAAATAATATTCGAAACATTATTTTGTATTTTTCATTTATTCCTCAACGTATCATTATTATATTACAAATAAAAAAATATATAAATTAAATAATTAAAACCATTCACGTTAGTCAGTTCTGGTTG
>JAFELO010000118.1:417291-458928 GCA_017140195.1 Eumaeus atala
CAGTGTAAATAGCGTATCGGTGACGCATTATAAAATAAAATTTCCATAAGCTGTCGATTTTGTCAAAAGCTACAGAATGGACCTTTATCTATAGTCTATAATTCTTTTTCTGTTATTGACGGACGAGGCCGGGGCGGATCGCTAGAATAATATAAGTTGCATAGAGACAGCGGCCAGTGTAATCCTGCCAAAACATCGTGCAAAGATATTCAGTGCCTTGTAATAAGCATTTATCTTTTTACTACAAAATAGAGAATATTTTGTTAAAGATGTGTGTGTGACTAATTCAAGTTGGACGTGTACAAACGACGTCGTCAGGTGATATCGCAGCTGCGACGTGCTCACGAGATTCACTTACGGATTGATAGCAATGCAACTGGATGTAGTCGACGCTACAAATCACAAAGCCGTCGCTATTCAACTTTCACTAGAATATATTGAGCTATTTTACATTTTAGACGCTGATGTGTTGCGTGTAAGCGATTTTGATTTAGTTTAATGATATTTTTATTATTATACATTGCATATTATTTGTAATAAACTGTCGTGATGCCAAACGATTCCACCATAATTGTTTTTGGAAGCGAAATTATTCAAAATACTATTTTATTAGATGGCGCCATAGAATTGAAAACGTGTATCTTGTACACACGATTTCATACTGAACTGTCATACTAGAGAGTCCGTGAAGGTACATAAACGTCTTGTTTTTTCCTAGAATTATCCCGTTTCCATATCAGATGATATTGGGGACGGCCTATTCTATGACCAGGGCGTCACTTCTTACACAGAGCGACTGCCATCAAAACTCAGCAACTCAGAACGGAAACCAGGCCCAATCCCAAATTGGGTCCCATAAACCCGAATTGGAATGCGGGTTTGCGCACGATGTTTCCCTTCACCGTGGGAGCACTCAAAAAATGTATACTTAATACACGAACGGGATCGAACCTGGACCATCCGAGTGGAAGGCCGCTGCACCAACTACTGGACCACCGAGCCACATGATCAGGAACATCCTTTTCAAAGTCGACTTTACGCACATCATCCTTTTATAAAGCAAATCCTATACGAAAATGTACATAATTTAAACATTTCCTTTTGCAAACTCGGCCGTGTTTAAGGCGCGTGATTTTAATTTGTTTTTGTAGTGCATAATTAAAAATTTTGCACACCTTTTATACAGATGTTTCTAAAATGTATATTTTGTTATTTTTGTAAATCGATGGATGGCGGTGTTCCTAAATATAAGTAACAATGGTATCGCCAAATGTTACAACTAAATACGTAAAAAGTTTAGATACTTCAAAACCTTGAAAATAAACTTCTCACTAATACTGTAATGTCGATAACCTTTATTTCCCTACGACTTCACACGAAGCTTTTTCAGCTAAGGCCATTCCTTACGGAACCCTCCTCTTAAATTACTGTTAGGATATGAGCAGTAAACGTGTTGTTCTGAAAAGAAAAGATATTAAATTTCTATACGTATAATAGATGTTAGATAACAAACATACAAACACTCTATCGAAAATTTGAAAACAAAATCTTTACATATATAATATTACATACGTGATAACAAGAACTTGTATAATACATCAGCATAGCATTTTAATAACGATAAAACGGTATCAAGTGCTGAATATATTTTGTTTGCACAAAGCGTATACCCCGAACACAAGGGACGGCGTCGCGTAGTTTCCAAGTATACGGTAAACCTTCGCGTACCAAAAACATTTTTCATAAAGCCTTTACATACACTTAATACGTAATTTATGGAGACAGCGCGTCATATCGCTCCTTGAATTTTGATTTGAATATGTTTTAAAAAGCTTGAATGATGTTCGTGGATCAAAAGCATAAAAATATGGTGTAAAATTAAAGATAGCTAATAAATATGTAAAGATAGGTAAGTGTGAAAGAGTTTAAAAATATTTATCCCGTCGGTTGGCACAAATGTAGGCCAATACAGGCAGATACAACCAATCACCAGATTTTCTTCCTAATCACTACCTCAAGCAACGGACAACCATTTGTTCAATCACAAATTCTGCCACTTTTGCTTAACAATATGTCCCAAAAGCCACAACTGTTTAATATGATCATTAGGGTTCTTCATATAAGCATGTCTCCATCTAACTTCTCTGTATCAGTGGTCGTTTGTGTTCCAAAAATTTAATTTCAATCAATTTTTAAACAAAAAATTATTTAATTTTGAATATCACATGAATTGTGGAAAGAGAATAGACAGGCCTTTGAGCAGTGGGACACGGTAGGCTACTAATAATAATAATAATACCACATGAGCCTTAGTCACATGATAGTCAGAAGAATTAAAGTGCGAATTTATTCGAAAATTCTAACATGTTATACTCTGTCTCACAGTTACAATCTTTCCTTTCAAACGTCATGATAATTTAACCGGCAATCTCCTTTGACTTCAATTTGACCCAAATGCATCTTATACTACTCGTAGAATTAAGCCTATATTATGTCTTCTGTTAACGAGAATATTTCACGATAGGTTTAAAAAACGAGCGCCTAACAATGCTTACGAAGTATGTGTCTCAGGATCGTACCTAGCAGACAACAGTACGTTCCGTCTACCTCCATGGGATGGGTACAGGCTTTAACTACGCGTATACAGAGTGGGGATCCTAATACCACGAAAATTGAAATCACCAGTAGTACAAGTATATACGAGTATTTTAAAACTAGCAAATTAGTCCAAACAATAAAACTAAATCAGAGAAAAATAATATAATTTTACTACATCACGTGTACTTTATGAGGTCACCAGCCTGCCGTGATGCGCCGTTCGTTGCCGGTGATTTTTCTATAAAGTATGTGCGCTATACCTACCGTGAGCCACAGCGATCGCGCAAGTGTCGTTTACCTCAGTGTGGCAGTTTCGTAATAGGATACATGGCGTTGAAATTATTTAAAATGAAAATATTTTGTGAATAAACTACTGCATACATTTTATTGATTTTTTGTGCGTAGGCTAGGAACGTCATTACACATACGATGTCCAGTTTATCGGTGTATCATAATCACCATTCTGTATACATACATGAATTTGTAAGCCTTCTACTAACCTATTGTAATCAGCTCGATACACAGGCCACGCCCAGAACAGTGGCCCATTGGGGGGGGGNNNNGGGGGGGGGGAATGATGGCCCGATGCGTTGCCAGTATAGTAATTATGTGTATATTCATGGGTGTCGGTAGTCGTAGAAAGGCTCGGATTCCTCGTTTGCCCCCTATTTATATAAAAACGGTATTTATATGGATCAATCATCAGAATTGGGTGAAATTGTAACAATTATTGTTGGCATTTGTACCAATTCTATATAACGAAGTCTATATTAAAAGCAAGACACATTTTAATTTTCTCGTAAAGTATTTTATGATAAAATTATAATGTGAAATCAAAATATCTTTGTGCGAAGTAAACTAATTAACGAGAATTTCCTGCTTGTATTATAAATGAGTACGCCGGTTACGTGCTGACTAAATATTCATCACGGTTAGGATAAACTCTCTACTGTATAATATAAATAGTTTTGGTTTTCGAAACGTGTACATAAACCGCTATCTGCATTCAAATTTAAATAATTTATAAGCATCCACAAAGTAAAATAAACTTCTTGTAAAGTATATTAAACTTATAATGCAGAAGGGATTCTTAAATAATTAATTTTAATTTCACGTTTTTGCCTAATCTTGTTTTCTTCTTCTGGTTACAAATTAAATTAAATTCTGAAAACCACCTGTTACATTATCAACACATTAAATTTTTGTTTTTAATTTCTTTTTTGACAACATTATATAGAAAACAATCGATAGTATATGAAAGTTACGAAAGTATAAAATGAACCCCTTTCATATTTCTATAACGTGCAATATTTGCATGCTATGGAGTATTTGTATTCCACATCTCAACACATTTATCGCTTTTATATGTGGGACCCGGTTATAGATTTTATAGCCAATATGTCATCTATTGACTTTACAGAATTACGAATAAAATTATGATTTATTACAAACTAATAATACCACTACTTGAACTGGATGGTCAGTTTCTTTAACCTTACCTAGACTATTATGTTATATCGACAGCCTCCGATGCCTATTGAGTCAATCAGCAGTAACCGTATCAATAAATAAATTTCTATGTGACAAAAAGATTATGCATACATTTTTATAGCACAAGGAGATATTGAGATCTATTTCATGACTACCGTGGCCGTACCGTGGGTATCTATTAAGAATACGAAATGCGAAAGCACCGCCTCCTTTTGCTCTTTTGTCCCCCTCTTCTTATAAGAGGGGTACAAATAGCGGCACCTAATCCTGCTCTTTAGTCCCCTCTTCTAATAGGACGGGTGCAAAGAGCACCCACCTCGTCAGTTCAATAGGATTCGCCCGAGATGTATGGTTTCACCCCAGGGCACTGCGACGACAAGGCTTGAACCGCGGTGGGAGTAATAAATGGGGACCAATTGCAACCCGAGTAACTTAGAGAATTCTTGAGAGAACTTAGAGAAGTTCAGTGTGCCTCTTAGCATATGGCTCTGGATGTCCCAAAGCCTACAACTGTGCGTTTCAAGCGCTATTTTTTACCGCGCACAACTTCGATAGGGATCCAGCTGCCATGGTCAGTATTTCCGAACCGATAATACATAGGGTTTGTCAAGAATAGAGCTTACTCCCATCTTAAATGACGGCAACGCACCTGCATAACCTCGGGTCATGCGGGTGGCTATGGGCGGCGGTAGTCGCATGCCACCTGCACATATCCTATAAAAAAAAGTCGCCAGTTCCTTCCAATGTACCCAATGTATCCTTCTTCTCATCCACAATGGTCCCGCTGTTTGTTTCAAGTCGTCTTCCCATCACTTTGCAAACCTAACTTATTTCTATTTCACGTACAATCATCGTGCTGTGGTCGCTGGTTTTCGTGACGATTATGAAAAAAAAAACCTATTCTTATACTTTTTTTTTAATGTAAATACTATAACACTAAGGTTCTACCGTCCAATTTAGCGTCATTGCCACCCGATCCCTACACGTCTCCAAAATAAGTTTTGAATAGTATTCGCAAAGGATTAAAGAAGAACTTTGTACCGACAGTAGTTACACTAATTAAAACAAAGATTAATTAGTAGCTATTGCAGTCCAAAAGCTGGTTAGCATGCTGTTCCTCTTTGTGTTGCTCTAATGAGGATAATTTATTGTTCTCCGTCTAATGACGTTATTATTTAGGGACTGTACGGCGCGTCATTGGATTAGATGAATGTGTATGTGATATTAGATGAATGTGTATGTGATATTAGATGAATGTGTATGTGATATTCCTGAAAATGTCATCCGCTGTGACGACTGCATCAACGCACATTGTACTTACAGGAAAGCTCAAGAACTTTTTTATTTAAATCAAACAAGAAACAAACATTATGCCCAAACTGTAGTCCTGGATACTTTATTGGGTACCTCTATTGCTATCAATTTTTGATGATTAACATTAATGTTTATGGTTCCATATCCTGAAAGGTAAAAACTATCCCTTTGTTGTCCTTCTGTCTGACAGTCTGTACGTCCGTTAAGACCTTTTTCAAAATTATATTTTTCCCTGCATACCTAAACATTCGGCGTAAATTTCAGCTTGATCCCAAAGCGCGTATCCGAGAAAAAGGTCTTGACAAACGTACAGACGGGAAGGAGGACGGACGGACTTTTATTTCCTTATAAAAACTCGAATTTATGCAATTCATTTCATTACTATTAAAGTAAAATAATCGGTTATGTTATTTCATTTTAATAGAGTTAAAAAACATATACAGTTAACATTTACTCTGGTGGCAAGGTTTAGTACTAAAGATCAATTTCTACTATGAGATCAATTTCTTGTTAGCCATCGGTGACAGCTAGTTTTGTAAATTACCCAAACGACAAATACTTATTGATAGGAAGGTATTTCAAAGAATACTGAAGAACTTTTACTGTTCATAAATTTAAAACCATATTTTAAAGTTTATTGAATTGACCTTTAGTCCTACAATAATCGTGATGGATTGCAAATAAAAACTCTATTTCATTGTGTGAATATTTCTACCCATAAGGTGGATAAATGAACTAATCGAAAAGCAATGGGCTTACACATATGGACTGGATACAGTGAGCAGACGTGTCACCATGGAACTGTGGGTGCAAGACATAATATATATGTATATGGGGGCAAACGTGTAATCGAAGCCTGTTTACGACTATCGACGCCCATGAACATCCGCACAGTTACCATGTCAATATGTTATCCTATTTTTCTCCTCTCTTCCAATGGGCCACCGGCTACTCACAAATAACGACAAACGCAATACGACATTAATGATGTCACTTAAACCGAGATCATGGGAGTGAGATGTAACTCCCCGGCCGTGCCGACCCAATCCCCAAATGCAGCATAGAACCTCTTGTTGTAATTGAGAATCATTTTCAGTCTTAATTTGTTTTTTGCTCAGTTAAATGACTCAGTGGAAGCGTCTTGCGCTGCAATTCGTTAAATAATGGTACTGCTACTACATACTGAGTCAGTAGTGTTTTGTAACGTAATCAATAAACATAGGATAATAAGACAAGTTGCTCTTGAACATGTACAACAGACAAACAAACAACGTTTTAGCAAAGAACATCCTTTAATCCTGTAAAAATTCTCATTCACTAACCAGAAGCAGCTAATATCACATTTTCATATTTTTTTAAATAAAAATATCCTCGATAAATATTAAATATAAAAAAAAAGAAATATATTTATTTTTTTCATCTGAAAATTAGGACTAAGAAGTTTGAAGTAGTTTTGGCATATTATGGATGAATATAATGTTTATTACGCGGATGAGGGATGTTCCTCAATTAAGTCGGCGCGTAATTACCATGCTTAAAATAGTAATCTGCTTAAGCCATGGATTATAGACTCCGGTATCTACCACCCCGTCGCTGCTTCTCATACTCTCAGGCCACAACAGATAATTGAGAGCGTTCACCTGGAAACATACCAATATGTTTTGTGCTATAAGCATATTAACGTAAGCCTGACATTGTAAGAAGCCATTGCTGCTTTGTATACGAACATAAAACGACCGTGTGTCGTGTAAACCAATAAAAAAACATATCTCGCTTATAAAAATGTTGTCGGTTTGAAATCACAACAAATACAGGAAATCTCTGGAAAAACGTTACCATCATTCTGGCGTTGCTGGGTAGAAACAGACGTACATTCATGGCCCAAATTAAAAAATACGCTGTTATAGGAATGTTAAAAATTTCAAATCAACATAATATCATCAGGAGCCCTCATGATTTCACTGTTGGACAGAGGCCTCTTTCATTGAACACTAATTATACGACCGATCTCCATTCGAGGCCGTGCATTAGTTTTAACACGACAATAATTTACGCTGTGATTGATTAATGTGCCTCTGTAAATTTGTTCAATATTCACGAAGATTTACCTAAAAAATATTTGACGTTCGTTTTCGTTCGTGTATGTTTACGTAGGCAGTGTGTACACTACTTCCCGGCGCCCTCGCGACCACTAATCATATTTTATGGTGTACGCTTAACTTCCCATTCAATTGGGATTAAATATCTAAATGAAATATCGTAGCCTCATAAGCTTTTATGGGCCCTCGTTTTTTTAATATGTATCAAGGAAGGAATAAATTAATAGTTCATTGACAATGACTGATTGTTATTGTCAATGAACTATTAATACTGATGCTCGCGTATTGTCACTGTGAGTGTTGGGATGTATGTTGTAGCAGCGAAGAAAAGCCTAATTAATCTCCATTGGATTGTTATGAGCACTCTCTGGACGAATAGACTAGATTTTTCTTCAAAAGGGGGGACTACCGAGGCCCACAAATATCCGTATAATTATTTTGTCAATGCGTTGCCTTCCTGCGTAATCATCAAAGTACTCTGACTGCTCGTCAGCCTCCCTGTCATATTACACAAAAAGTTTTATTTTATTGAGTTTTCTCTTACTTAATTTTGGTATAGAGATTGTACTATTATGTTTGGCACTATCGATTAATATCATAAGGTGTGTGTAATTAAATCTTCTACAATCAGGAATCAAACCAACTAATGTTCATCCCTGGTTAAGAAGGACCTTCTTTTTGGAGGGAAACCCTGGGAAGGAATTTTTTTTTCGCTTTTACAATAAATAATAAAATAATTTTAATTTTCGGAAATATATATATATATTTCGGGAATATAAACACGATCATAAAAAACCTTTTACAAAAGAAGCCACTCATTTCAGGAGTGACATAGGCTATGTTGTGATTGAAAAATATATGTGACAAGTTTTAGTATATTTACATAAATTTTACATAATATAGATAATTTGATTTTTGTCTAACGAAGTGGGCACGTGTTGGTACTCGTTCGGAATTAATAATCATATGCAACCAAACTTACTGACTTCCAAATGTTGTTGATTTTAAGCCATCTTACATGAACTATACAACTATACTATACAACAGCTAGCTAGCTAGCTATACAACATCGGACATGTTCATCAATCTCCATCTCTTTCTCTCTCTCCCTCCCTCTCCCTCTCTCTCTTTTATTAAAAAAAATAATGAACCTCCTCTAATTTACAAGGCCAGAGAGATCACTGAGACCGTTATCATGAGGAATCCTGCTATGAATTTATCTAAGGGTCATAAGTGTTTGCAGAGGGCAACCCTTGTGATACAAGAGTAGTAGCGGTGGGTCAAACCTGTTAAAAAAGTCTTTATCATTCGTTGCATACGTCGACAACAATCACGCCTCGCGAAAGAAGTCCACAGAATTCTAATTGGCGTGACAATGGATGGCAATCTACGTTTGATTTGCGAGTGTGACGTCACGCGGCGGCTGTCACGTCACGTGAGTGATAGCTTTAATATAGTCCCGTTGATTATCCGACGGAGCGGAAACGCCAAACGGTAATCTAGATTTAATACCACGGCTCATCGCGGCTCTACCCCATTGTCCTGGCACCGTCATTGTAACATGTTAATTTTAATGATTACTGCTAATTAGAGGAGCTTTTGTTAGTTGTACGACAAAGAATCGTCTCGTGTTCTATTTAGCTCCCATTTACCTAAACATTATTCTAATCTGTTTTCCTATACACATATATGAATGGAAAAGCCGGATGTTACGGTGCATGGAAGACTCCTAAAGATGCATTCAACGGATATTAAATCCACACAACAAAACAATTTTCACTCTATTACCTACTTACGCGGACGCAGCAACCCAAAATGGGTCTTGGCCTCCATCAACAAGAGTCTCCATCGCATCCTGTGTAGGGCCAGCTCCTGCCACTTGAAGCTGTTTCGGGCTTTTCCTCACCGCATCGCACCGCATTACAACTTTTTTAATGACGCGAGGAAGAAATAAAAATACGAAATAGGTCACGGTCATGACAGGTAAGACTTTGTTGTCTTTACGTATTTAGGTTTTCTATACAACTGTGGTTAGTTAAAGTGGCGGGGAGCCACTGGGTGCGAGTGACTCGTGACCCTGACCTACCGCTCTGTGAGAGAGTCCTGGGTCCAGCAGTGGACGTCGCCCGGCTGCTGATGCATGTAGCGACTACAAATTTGTGATAGGGCCGGATAGCTAAGCCAGAGAGGATTGGATAAATGAACACATATTTCCTATGATATTAAATACATTTGTGAGTGACGTCAAACTGCATTAGACTACATCTCACATTGCTTGCAAGTCTAGTGGCAGATGTCCCTTTGAAAAACCGATCATATCTAGAGATTATTTTCTATAAATATATTTCCTATGATGTTAAAGCCAAAGCCAATATTCTTTATAAGTTATTACTGCATCACAATGAAAAAAACTACCATAACCTACCCGCTCCTAACATTTCATCATCATTTCATCTATTTACTGATTATTTCATCTTTGAATAATGAGTGACTACGACTTGAGTGACTACGAAAAGCGCATTCATTTTGTCTATTAATTTTTTTTTTGTATTTTAACTCCAACAAAGAGAAATAAAGAGTAATAGTCAGTGTCATGCTACTTTACAGTCGGACTGGGCTACGAGATACCTCTAACTTACATGATACCACCTTAAAAGTGCTGGCTATGCTGTCGCATTTCGTGTAGTTTGCGAGTAGCTAGTAGCTCATTGGGGAGCTGGTACGATGGAGGTGAACGCAGAGGGATCGTGGTTCTCGTCAATGTACAAAGCAGCTCTCGACAGAACGTCATGGTTCGGCAGCGTTCTGGGGTAGTTTCCGGTGCGCAGCCTCCAAATGCTGGAATAATATACCGCCGCCGATAAGAGACCTGCAACATATACAAACATTTAGAACTCTGTTAAAAAATATTTATTAGTCAACACCAGAAAATAGAAGAAGAGTTTAGGTTAGGTTAAGGTCAACACCAGAAAATAGAAGAAGAATTTAGGCATGACACCAGCGTTTTTTAAAGTATAAATTTGTTAATTAAAGGAGAATAACGATATCATATAACAAACTTACCATACATATATCTTCTTTCCGCAATATGTTCTTCTTCTTCGTTTTATTCGTTTTTGTCCGTATCTTAAACACGTGGTATGTTAAATTTTATTTTCATGTTTATTATTTTGTTTTTTCTTGTGTCCTGAGTGTACTTATAAACCGGAAGGGACTTTTATATACTTTAATTATATGCGCGTTATTCATGTGATTTCTGTACTTGTGAGTTTAAACGTATATCTGTTTCGTCATCTCACCAAATGGCCAAAATGGCGGACCAGTGCTGATTTAATATCACTGACACTGAATTAAGAAGAATTTGTTACACATTTGTAAAATATTACCTGTTGCTAGTTCAGTTTATAATTTTCTCTACTGCAATGTGTATCACAAATAAATGTTTGTTTCTTACTTTCATTCATTTGCATATGCGGATGTTAATAGGTATCGTTAACAAAACTGCTCTGATTACACGTTTCAGTAAGTTATAGCTTTAGGATCGTTGAAGCTGTCTGTTGCGCCCCGGAGTTGTGTGAGCGAGGGTTATTTCCCCGGTAGATCGACCAGGTTAAGCTGCAAGTCAGTATTGGAACTATCTCCTATTACAGAAATGTTGTCTTACCATAGCACAAGGCCAATGAAGCCGGGAACAGTATTTTAATGAATGGTATTGATCCTGTCGTAGGATTACCAGTTAATCCGCTTACCTGTCACGTAGTACGAGCTCGGCTAGTAAAATTCTTATGTCACATCTGGGCCACCGTGGACACGAAACACTGTAGCACACCGGCTCCTTTGTTCTAAATCGTCGTGAAATTTAAAGTCAATTTTTTTTTAAATTCCTTTGACCCCACGACGTAGCAGATTTCATTCAAAAGTTTCGTTATAAGGTTATAAGCCTATCCTCCCGCTTAGTTGTGTTATAATATTTACGTAAACAGTTTATTTCTGTACTCCGTTTGGTTCTTTTAGAGAATAAATGGCTTGTGAAGTCCAGGAGATTCACTGGCTAGTCTAGACTACGAATTTAAAAAATCTGTATATCGCTAACTGTATGTACTTAACTGTTAAAATAAATAAATAAAGGGCGGTTCTATCATCATTCCTCCGTCTGAAAACATTTTTGTAAGGGCATTACTGTAAATCGTAAAATGAGTGTAATAGTTGACACTTCTAAAAGCTTTCGAGCTTGGAAGGTATAAAAAGAAAACAATATTACAGTTGTGGGGAGGCCCATTAATATACATTTGGCTGCAGAACACGATGGGTCGTATTTTCATCGCAAATTCGGCAAATAAATCGAGTTCTACTTATTTATTTCATTCGTTCATTCGCCTCACTCTGCGGGTATTGAAAAAAATGACAACACAGTATTTTAATTTCGCGGTAGACAATTGGGAAAAAAGGAAAACATGACTTTATGTTTACGTTGATGAGTTTCCGTAATGTTTATTAATATCATGCAAACGGTAAGTAGCTTGGCTTATGGTTGCTGATCAATTAATCAGTAGCAACTGGCAATTAAATAATGATAATTTTAAAAAGTAATAATGCCGTCCTAGTCAATTTCCACTACAGCTCAGAAAATCTCTTGTATATTTTTAATTGACATGTATGCGCGCTTGCAACATATATAGTTGCATACATATTATAAAACAGAGTCCCTAAAGGCCGTCTATCTGTATGTGATCGATTTTTAAAACACTAAGCTATGGATAGAGCAATATTCTAGAAAAGTGCATGATTTGTTGACGTAGCAGTCCGGCCTGTATCATTTACCGGTGAAGCCAGGGCGTATCGCTAGTATCTGTATAATTATCATTTATTACTAGCTGCGTCCGTCGTTTCGCCAGAGTAAAATCTATGCCAAGGGATCCATTATTTTTTTTCGGTATAAAATGCAAATATTTTTATGTTAGTCCATTCCGAATCCGTGGAGTAGTTTCTGCATGAAAGAATAGCTTTAGGATTAATGTTATTACCACTAGAATAAACCACGGTGGAGGATAGGCAACTAATGTCGCTGTGCCCTCCTCAAGGCTCCATAAAATTAGTAATTCATTTTCGGGTATTTGTAGTTGCAAATTGTCGTTTAATAAATTCAAAGATATGCTTAAGTAGAAACATATATCAAAATCCTATTATAATGTAAATGATTTTAAGAATGACAAAAATGTAATGGAATGAATTACTCTAAATTTAAGTACTTTTGAAAAGTCATGACCACAACCAAAATAATGCCAGCAGGGCTTGTTGTGGGTCTCTTCTCGGACATGGGCGCTTTGCGAACCCTCAATTTAAATTTAGCCGCTAAGACAAGCATAATTGTTCGTTATACAGATCCAACATGTGAAATTAAACAATCAACAATAGCCATAGCCTCAACAAATCAAAAACATGATTCCCTGGACACAAGAAGAGATGTCGCTATGCTTCATTTCAGTCAAATTGGGCCGGCACGATCGGGTGATTATATCTCACTCACACAAAGCTTTCAAATATGCAAACGAGGTCCAATTTATGATGCAATACGGCATAGCACTATCTGCTCCCAAAAGGTGCAGTCTGAATCCTAATATTACCCAAGTCAAAATGTTTCGCAATCCGATGAAGCTGTGCTGGGCCTGTCTTCGCTTCCACGGTATAAGTTCAGGTCCAGAAGAAACTGTTTTATTATTCTTACGCATGGCCACTGGATGCCCGTGGTATTTCCGAAACATCGACCTACATTGTGACTTCCAACTGACCTCGATCAAAGGACATTTCAAAGAGCTGTCTCAAAAGTTCTTTGATCGTGCCCTTAATCACAAAAATAAATTAATCGTTCAAACGTCGGAATACGACCCGACGTTACTAACCGACTCCCGTTATCGTCGGCCGAAGCACGTATTGCACGACGCCGACGACGCGATCGCGATAGCAGTAGCAAAGTCCGTCCAAGAACACAAACAAAGACACACCAAGACACGCTCCCGCAGTAAAATACCAGTAGGGCCAACCTACGGATAGCAGGTTTTTAGTCGGTAGTAGGTAGTAGCTATCGCTACACGACCTGACCCGACAAACTCTTCAGGCCCCCTTGGGTCGGTTGGACAGTGCATAAATGCATTCTCCTCTGCTAGAACCAATACGATAAACACCGATCGTACCGGTCGAGCGATGAAATCTTACATATAGTGACACAGATATAACGTATGACTGACAAAATGTCAAACTCACACACCGCTTACGGAAACGAGCCCGGGTTCGAATCCGTCTCGAAAGTCGAGAGCTTAGATGGATAGTAATAAAATAACGCGACTTTAGGAAGCTCTAATAATAAATAAATTAAAAATACGGCTTTTGTCGATTAGTAGCGCAAATCAACCCCCTCCGCCAGAGGAGGGGGGGGGCGAGGAGGCCGGCCGCCTCAGATAAGCCAAACACTAAACGAGCTCAATTATCTTTATCCACAACACCGCAACTTAAACGGCATCGTGCGCGCGCCGTCCCACTAGAGTGGGGAGGAGGACCGCTTCCCCCTTTTCGGTCCCAAAAATAATCATTATAGGGTACGCCCACAATCAACCCGGTTCATCTCTTCCCATCTGCGGGAAAAGAGTCTGTCCCTCTATCGTCTCCCTAAACCTGAAGACAAAAAAGTTTTCGTAGTCAGTCAACTGTAGAGGCTGGATTAGCGCCGCCAACCAGTATTAGGTCCCTACGAAAAAAAAAAAAAACTCTTTTATGCGCACTTCATTACAATTCCCACGCAAACAAAAGAAGGTAACATCCGACTATCCTTTTACACTCGTAGTTGTAGTTGCAAAAAAAAAAAACTAATAAATGAGAATGTTGTTTTCACCAAAACATTAGTGTAGTTAAGATATTCAAATGTTTTTGTCGAATTATATACAATAATCACCACACACAGTTAATTTGTCTTAATGCTAGCATTTCGCCAGACGTGAAAACAGAGGCAATTAATTGTAATGAAGGCAGCCTCCTCCGGACTAGAACAGACGCTCTTTCGTTTTATATTTCGAGAGGGCGTAGCGATACAACAGTCGGTATGCCAAAAACAAGCTCAATAACGGTCTCGCAAAGTGTACAAATGACGCGTAAGAGACACAATGATACAACCCCGCTCTCTTTTCTAACATCATAAAAAGAAAGGGATAGAATATCTTGACGAGCATAACAGAAACAGGACAGGTTATTATCTCAAACTGAAATGACGCTAAAGGCTCAGATATTTTCCACACGCTCCCGGTTATTCACCAGAGAATAGAAACGAAAATTAGTTACAGAAGATTCCTTGTTTTTCGTTAGGACACATCGTGCTTTTCATTGTTGGGGAATAACAAACACCTTGAAATTGAACTGCGCGCTTTGAATATCAAACAACCAGGCTCATTTTCGGTAGTGATATGTTGGTGTGACGATTTTCATATGACCCGACTTGGGTAGTATAATTTAAGATCGCACTTACACCATATACAGATGCAATAAGCATGAAATGTACTTAAAAATATTACGAAATTCACACACACACATTCACACAGATCAGCCAACGTTATAATAAAACAAATATCACATAATAACTTTGGAAAGTTTCAGCGCAATAAGAGACTACGCTAAATGGGCACATGCGAAAACAAAAATGACAAAGTTCAGTTGGCAATATGACTGTATGTAACGGTGTATTATACTGTCCTGCATATTTTTGAAGCCGAGCGTTGTTAGCGGTCCGCTTTGCATTCTTTTGGTTAACTTTTTGCTGGATTAATTTGTCTGCGTATTCAAATTGCAAATTATGAGATAAAAGGGTGACCTTTTTACAGCTGAGATTCCGTTTTTAAATTAAGCTTCTACACACTTCTCACGAAGAATCCTTGTAAGCTTTCGTAATCGTATCAACGCCGCCCCATATAAGCGCAACGCATAAACGTTGATAGAGGGTGACACTTTCAAAAGTTATACCATTCTTTCGCCGTTTCCATACCCTTTTTCTATTTTGTTTGTGACACAACGAAAATGCCTCCGCCTAATATATAGTCGATACATAAAGTATGTATTAGTATCAGAGAATAAATCTACAAGTAATGGAGCAATGAAGGTAGTATATCTACGTTATACACCTTTTTTCATTGTTTTCATTAGAAAAATATATATACATAACATTAATAAATGTCCTTAGTGACTGTATTAGATGTATGAATGTGGATGTAATGACAGAGATCGGCTAGGATCGTAGAGAGTGGTATATGCCAATTTTTAAGAGATATGTTATTGTATAAAGACAGTAAATCTGTACATGAATGGTCATAATTCAACGACCTTTGTCAAAGGACTATATGAGAGAGAAAAAGTCATAATTACAGAAAGTGGCTTCCTACTTTCTATAATGATTTAAACTTCCGTAATGAAACGAGCAGTGAATACTCGTTTCGTCATCGCACTCTTCCCGTTGCCGGGTCGAGGGGGGTCCAGACCGGAGCTTAGCTCCCTACTGGAGATGTGTTGTTCGAGCCTCGTTAACGAGGCTGTGGTTGATGCGAGGTCATGTTGACCTCTGAGTGCGTATGCACATATGTTTATGTGCCTGGGCTATTGGTATCTTTGTACGATCGGCGTCTATCCATTTGTCGGGGCACTCTCACAGGTCCCACAGCGAACTGGGAAACGTGTATGGTTCCACTCCTGTGATGGCCCTATGGACAGGCACCAAATCGCACGCTGTGTTTACGATACGGTGTATTGGTGGAAAAGTAAAGGTCAAAGGTCAGACGCGACAAACAGAAGAAAAGAAAGAAAAAATGAAAAAGATGGGTCCTGGCCGTGAAGTTGGTGTCACGGTAGAAGCGGCGGGCCGTATCCTTGCGGGAGCGTGGCAACGGGGTTGTCACGTCCCACTCGGTACCGCCCGTGTGGTGTCGGCGATGTCCGTCTGCAGCGTCCAGCGAGAGGGAGAAGTGTATACAAGTATATAGCTATATAACCTGTGAAAAAAAAAAAGTCAAATGGATTAGTGATTTTTTTTTTCTAGCCTGTGTGGGAGGTATACGGAAACTGGTTATCCGTTCCCCCCCCCCACGGCAGGCTATATTTGTCCGGGGGGCGGGCGTGCCAGGGTGCGAGACCCCTGAGGGTCTCGTGCTCCGACGCGTCCGCCTTTTCGAACAGGTTGCTCGACAAAGTCATCAAGTGGCTCGACGCGCAGGTCCCTGAGTATAGTATGGTTCCTCACGAACCGTGGAGCCTTGACCAGTTGCCGGAACACCTTGTTCTGAACGACACGGAGCCTCCGCTTGTTCGTATCGCTCAGCAAGGGATGCCAGGCAGGAGTCGCGTATGTTAACCTCGATCTTATATGGATGTTGTAGAGTGCCATCCTCATTTTTAGTGGGATGGCACTCGCCCGCAGGAGTGGCGCCAGCCTGGCGGTGGCTGATCTGGCCTTTCTGATGGCGTTTTCGGCCTGACGAGTCATCGTGAGTCCGGAGTCTAGCACGACTCCCAAGTAGTTGGCTGTCCTGTGCCATGGAATCGCGACGCCCTGTACCTTGAGCGCACCGACGGTGCAGTGTCTGGGAAAGGTGAACGCTTGTGATTTTGATGGATTGACCGCCAGCCGCCATTTCTGGAGCCACTCCGGCAGGAGATCGAGGGTTCTCTGTAGCTTTTTGGCCGCGTGCCTCGCGTTAAGAGACGCGGCCAAGAAGGCGGTGTCGTCCGCGTAGAGCGCGGCGGTCACTCCGGGGGAAACAGGCACGTCCCCGGCGTAAAAGTTGTAGAGGGCTGGCGAGGGAGCTGCCTTGTGGTACACCTGCACGAATACATTTCCTCTCGGACAAGACCCCATCCACTCTCACCTGGAATGTCCTGTCTGAGATAAATGACGCAATCACTAATATGAGAGGTTTAGGCACATTGCTTTGGATTAAGTTGTATATTAACCCGTTATGCCATACGGAGTCGAATGCTTTTTGCATGTCGAGGAATACGGCGGCAATAGATTCTTTCTTGTTTCCAGCCACTGCGATCAAATGGGTGACCCTGACCAGTTGGTGAGTGGCACCGTGGTTGGATCGGAAACCGAATTGCTCGTCTCTGAGTGGTAGAAGGGGGGGTGAGTTGTCTCAGTATGAGCAAATCTAGGGTCTTCACAGAGTGGGTAGCAGAGTTATCGGGCGATAGTTGTCCGCTCTCCTGCTGTCCTTACCCTGTTTTTGCAACATGATGATGTGGCCCAACTTCCAGCTAGTGGGGAAGTGTCCAGTGCGGACGATGCCGTTCAGCAGTCTCGTTACTGCGGCGATCGTCTTGAATGGAAGGTGTCGCAAGGCCATGTTGGTGATTCCGTCATGCCCGGGGGCCTTTCTGGGTTTCAACCCCTTGATGGTGTTCCGTACCATGTTGGGTGAAAAGTGAAATGCCGCTGTGGCGATTTCTCCCGTGCCAGGGGCTTCCAGGGAAGCTTCGACCGCGGCTTCGACCCGGGCGGTGTGCTCGGAATCGACCGGTGGGAAGGGGGTGAAGTGTGCCTCCAGATGGGTCGCGAATATCTCCGCTCTGTCTGGGGCACTGTAATTTGTAGTGCCGTCTCCGTGTATTAATGGCCTACTTGGTGCTTTCCTCTTCATTAGAGTGCGCGTCAGGACCCGTAGTGACTGCCAGTCTTCACCGGCCTCCTCGATTCTCCTCGACCATCTGTCCGAACTTAAAGCCGCAAGTTCGGATTTGACCCTCTCAGTGAGACGGTTCAGATGAGTCTTTATCGTGGGGCAGCGAGTAGACTGCCATCTCCTTCGGGTGGCTCTCTTCTTTTCGAGAAGGAGTTGGAGGCTTCTTGGCAATTTGTCCTTGCCATTGGCGCCTGAGCACGAGAGAGTTTCGGTGGCCTTCTCTAAGGCGGTGCAGATTGAAGTCTGCATCTCTTCGGCTAGTTTTTCCTCGTCTTCCGCGGTGTTGACGGGGAAGTTCGGGGTGGAGTCGTTGAGGCGGGAGGCAAACCCTTCCCAATTTACCTTTCGCCTGGGCGGGAGAGGTGGCAATTTGCACGCCTCGTTGTGTAATTCCGACAGCACTGGCATGTGGTCAGAACCGAGGTGTTCCTCCAACACTTCCAGTGAGAAGTGGCCCTCTAGGTTCTTGGTGATGGCCACGGCCATTACGTCTGGCTGGAACGCTTGTTGATCCGGATAGTGGGTCGGATCCGTGGGGCCGTGGACAGTGTAGTCCATCTCGTCTGCGTCCGCGAGGAGTCTCCTTCCGTTCGCGTTCGTGAGACGAGAGTTCCAAGACGGGCTCTTGCAGTTGAGGTCGCCGGCGATCATAGTCGGCTCTTCAGAGAGGAGCCGGTGGATGTCGGCGACGTTCAGTGCGTCACCCGGAGCCTTGTAGGCTGCGAAGAATCTGGTCGGCTTGTTGCCCGCCTTTATCTCCACGCCTATCGCTTAGAACGATTGTATCGCAGGAACTGAGAGTGGCTGGTGTATGATGTTTCTTTTGACCAACACCATCACTCCTCTCTTCGCTCGGTCGTTGGGATCGTCGTATCTGTACGACGTGTAACCGGCGATGAAGAATCTCTGTCCGGGTCTGAAGTGGGTCTCGCCGATCAAGGCGATGTCGACCTCCTGTGCGCACAGGAGTTGCGTCAACAGCGCCCGTCTATTCGAGACGCCCCTCGCGTTCCAGAAGAGGATTCTTATCTTGTTTCCTGCCACTTCTGGAAGGTTCCGGTTATAAACTCGACCAGCTTGGGTATGCTGGCCATGGCTATAGCTACGAGGCTGGAGCCGCTACTATAGCTTTTATAAATGTCCATGGCCAACTCCATCAGGCCGGAACAGGTGTGACCGATGAAGGCGGCCATCGTCGTCGTCTGCGTCACCGCTTGCCTTTCACGCGGTGTGGTCACACCGCTTGAGGGCTTCGGTTTGGGAGCCGGTGCGGGTGTTGCCGGCTTCGCCGCTGCGGGTGCGGGCGAGGTGGTAGGTTTCGGGAGGGCGGGTGCAGCGATGGGGAGAGCGGGATCTACCTCCATTGCGAGCAGTGGATAATTCAGTTAAGTACTGTTATATAGTATCACCTTCTCTCACTGCCCACATCGTCTCAATTCAAGTATAATATAGTAGCAGTCTTCCTGTTTCACCCGCGTACTCCACCCCCAAGAACTCACATTTAGAGTAGTAACCTTAGAGTTCACAGCCCTCAACCAGAAAATTTGTAGCATTACTCTTATTTTATTTTACTATGAAAGTAAGGTCCATTTCGATTTTGCAAACCCCTATAAACACGTCGGCATAGCCATCATCCTAGTACACTTCACCAGACAAAACGATCTAAGGCAACTGCAATGCAGCTAAAGCACTGAATAAAATTGTCTATCTTTAATCTGCATATAAATAGGAACGGAATAAATAACACAACACATAAACAGAAAATTTAATTTAAAATTCAAAACTCTGGCACCGAGATAAACCAAAACATAAGAGGGCATCTAATTTAAAATTTATGACGTATTCTGCAAGAAGACGAGCGCAGTTCGTTCTAGATCTCATCAAGCGAAACCAAAACTTCGGAATCAAACAAACCCCCGTTAAGTACAACTAATTTAAAGTTTGAACAAGTTGGATATTCAATAAATTGTACTACAGAATGCTACAATGGTGGCCTATTATATTTGGTTGTATATCCCCCTTTGTGAACAAGTCATAAATCATGCGAATGTAGATCTGCAGCATCCAGTGGGTTGAGTGACGCCCCATTATCGCCCCACGCTAGGCCACTGCCACATCGGCCTAAAACTTGCTTACTCTTCCAAACTCTTACAGTTCACCAATACTTTTAATGTCCTTGTGTACTTTATCATTCTATTTCCAAAAGGTAAGTCTCTTTATTTTTTTCTTTAGCTTCAGGAGTTATACGCGTTATACCCTTAACAAGTTTCATGCAGGGGTTCGATGTAATTATGTAAATTATCTTTGGCTTACTAAAGTCTGTGATTGTTTCTTTTTTGAACATCGTAGTGGATCCAGCAGGTAAAGGATTAATGTCTCTCTAAAAGTATCTCAGTATTTTCTTATATCATTGGGTGTAAATAGGGTTCCATAATCTGTTGTAGATTATTGATGTCTTAAGTTTACGCGAATTCCTCTCATTAAAATAAAACAACTTTTATAGATTTTATCTCAGTTTATTTAATTATTAAACGGGCTCGACGTTTCGAAAGCTTCACAGTAATCATGATCATGGGCGGACTGTTCACTGTCCGAAATTATGCATATGTCGCCCTCCTTAATAGGCGACACAAACTCTCTCAAACCCAACAAGACACAATCCTTTTCTCCAGTTTTATGTGCGCGATCTCGCGCTGATCGGGTGCAATATAGCAGCACATCATCAATTAATACATACAAATATCTCATGAACATTGCCCAAACGCACTCTAACCAAACACCAGACAGCCAAGTGACATATGTACTTCGGTTATATAGTTTAAGTGTTATGAGATATATTTACACAACTATTTACCTTGACTATAAAACTAGAATAAAATACAAATGTAAATATGTATATGTATTTACAGTCGACGGAAGGTATTGTCACTTCTTGATTGTAATTCATGCTATACGAGTGTTTTCATTACTTTTTTTTTGCATTTGGGTGACGATGCCCATAACACTCGTTCACCCCATCCCATAGATACCCCATCAGGAATCTCATAAATCTATTTTAAAATTGATTCATGAAGAGCAAACTTGATATACGATTCAGGCCCGTAAATGAAATGTATCATTATTTCATAAATTTACACAATCCTAGAATTTACTAAAGGAAAATGTGCCTCATGACCTATGCTATAAGGCCTACAGTCTGGTGCTCTCACCTCATATCCTTATCAACATTTATCTTATGAAATAATGAAACGTCAGATGTATGGGGCCGATTTTTGTTTGGAAATGTAACTTGTCGTAATAAGCCAACACGTCTCCATTGTACTGGTATCCATTACTCAACCCATGTGGAGATTCCAGTCATCTGTCAGTGTTACCAATGATAACAATGTCAAAAATAATAAAATATGAATCAATTATCAAATACACATGAAGTGTCATTTTAATACACGAGTACAAAATATTACTTTTCCTGATAGGCCAAGTGTTTACATACAAAACAAACACAAATACAGCGATATCGATGGTCGCATAATATAATGACAGTAACTGGATCATCATTTCGTCATCATTATCAGTTCATTGAAAGAGATTCGCAATAACTGGATGGAATAAATTATTTTAAGGTTAATTTGATTGTTTGTGACAGTATCGCAATTTTTTAAATATTATTTCCCCTTATCTCGTATACGATATTATTATATTTTGATATAAATAAATAATCATTAACCATCATAGAGATGTAGAAAAAGAGACCAATCTTGTAAAATAATTGTCAATTACGTAACACAACATATCGATGTTACATTAAGACACTCATAATTTGTTACAATAAGTATACTTGATTGAATTGCATCGAAGTTATCATTTAAAAATAAGTTATAAACAAACTTAACTTGTAAGCAAAACTTTGGATGCAATAATGTAATTTTATTAGTGCCAGATGTAACCCCCAGAAACTAATTTAAATAATTTCGTTTCAGATAACTCAGCCCTACTCGACATAATAAAAAGGTAAAGTAAAACTTATTCTCTCTGCTGCATTGAAGGACAGCGACATAACTTGGTTAACAATTTCATGCAAATACAAAACTTTGCACCAATTTATCGTACCGTTGAAAAGTTGCTAAGTTTCTAATCACATTTTTGTCTCTGTTAAATCTGGTAACTTTGCCTAAAGTTAATAGTTAACACTTAAATGAACAACAGATAACAAATTAGGTTACGCACACTCGGTTGCTTAATTAATGTAGGATCAATCAAACTTTGTTACTTCTAAACTACGGGGGGAGATATTGAGATCATTATTGGCAACTTCCCAAGCAAATCGAAAACACCATAAGCTGATTTTATGCACGAAAATATATTATTTTACATGTTTATTAATAATTATGGAACAATTATGAAATTGTTAAAAGGGTTTTGCTAAAAGTGAAATTTAGTATGTCTGTTTGACACTTTAGAATTAAAGAATTTAGTCAAGGACAGAAATATAGAACAAAAAACAAATCGCACTTTTGACGTAAAGGTATTAAATACTTATATATAAAAAATAACAGCTTACGTGCAAGTATACTTAAATAATTAAGGCGCGATAAACATATTTCTAATGTAGGAGGAATACCAATTTTTTAGAAATATTCTGTGAAAACATATAAAATATCATTGACTGATAAAAATACCAAGATATAAATAAAGTCACCGTCTCAAAACCGTCTGAACAAAAGATGTGCACAATGTAAAATGATGCACAGTAAAACTACTTAAAATCATGTGCATATGATTAGACTTTGCAAAAAAAATATTATCACGGTTGCCACAGAATGACAGTTCAGTATGAGATGGTGTATGTTGTATTTTTGTAAATCAATGATTATTGCATACAAAATAAGTAGATATGCGTCTCTTTACCCCTATTTTATAATGTATTATTGAATTATGAACAAACAAAATAATCCACCCACTTTTGGATTTGAATTTGAAATAAAAAATCCATGATGTTTATCAAGCCGCTTATAAGGAAAACACGAAAACAAAATAAAAACTATAAAGTGGGACAGTCGCGTTGCGGACTGGTTGAGGATTTGCATGTCGACTCAGTTTTCGTAACTAATAGCTACACAGCTATTAAAACGCGCCAAACTTCGCTCGCAATGAACAAACTTGACGATGACTATGATTTTTTTTTTTTTGATTTCTAACAACTTCAATTTCGAAACTTTTATTTAAATACTATAAAGGAGTCGCGCAGTATTTTAAATATTAGCAACCGCTTTAAAAGTGATGGCTATCTATGGTGACAAATTACATAATATTTTTGAAGTTAGTGTTAAGGCAAAGGCAGTTCTGTCTGCTCTTATCATATCACATGCGGCAGGATAACATTTCAATTCACTTTAAGCATATATAATTTATTAAAACTTCATTAAAAGATTAAATGTTCAATTTAGTTTATTTCCAATTTTTCAATGCATTCAATCTTTCATTGTTCGTTATTGTATTTTTTGCTAAAATTTAAGTCCGTTCTATTTCTTTAAACTTTATATATTTTTTTTTCGTTGCACTATGCTATATAATACTGCAATAACAATAGTGTTGACGAAATAGTTTTAAAAGAGTAATGTTTGTAATTAAAAAAAAACACAAACAACAACAACAATTTACTATTGGTGATTCTTCCCTAATTTGTCAGGAAGCCAGTTAATAAACTATAATATGATAAACACATGTGTAGAATTTCCCAGTTTCCCTCGATTTCTCCAGAATTCTTTGGAAACCTTTCAAATTTACGCAGTTACTGTATCAAACATACACAAAAAATTAATAAAACTACTTTAACGATTGTATAGCATCTGAAACTGCACACTTCTTCAGTTACTAACTAAACTGCGCGAAAAACCGTTATAGTAGCTTTACTTTAATCATAATATATTCCTATAGAATAATATCTGTGTAAATGTAGTCGAGCTCTAAATCCAAATCGGATGGACAGCCTTCGGGAAGCTAAAGAAAATCCTTTCATCCAACACACCCCTGTGGCTTAAGTCGAAAATATTTGATTAATGTGTTTTACCAGTGATGGCATATGGAACCGAGACGCCAAATGTTGGCTCCTTAAACAATCTCGGAGCCACCCTGCGTGCCATGGAAAGAGCTGTGCTTGTTATTTCTCTGCGAAATATGGTCCGAAATTAGGAAGCCAGTTAATAAACCGCATGAGAACCAGGGTAACCGACAGAGCTCAGAGAAGCAGCAAACTAAAGTGGCAATAGGCAGGCCACATTACTCGCGGAACCGGTGACCGTTGGGGAAGAAAAGATCTCGGGTGGCGACCCAGCACCGGAAGATGGAGTGTTGGACGGCTTCCTACCTGGCGGATTGGCGACTATGTTAAGGTGAAGGGGAGCCGCTGGTTGCAACCGGATCGTGATCGTGACCTATGTCGCTATATGTAGGAGGCCTATGTCCAGTAGTAGACTTCATCCGGCTGATTATGATGATGATGACGATGAAATGTAGTTAGATCTTTCCGGAAGAATTCCTGAACTGCAAGCCATCCATTAGGCATAACAGAGTTAATACCTATATCTCAAATAACACTCAAGGGCTATTAACCCTACGCACATAGCAATTATGATCTAATGGCCCATAATTTGCCTAAACAAACTCGAAGCAATTGTATTTTGCAGTCTTCGACAAACAAATAAAGTTTACTTTCTCAGGGTAACATGTAATTTGCGATTTATGATATAATAAACACGCTCTCTAATTAACAAAAAGAAAACATACGCTACACAATTGTGCGAACACAGGAGATCCAAATATGTTACCACAGACATAGCAAAAAAAAATTACGACAATATTTATTATAACGATATAAATTGTATTTATTATTATGCTTTCAACTGCTAAATTGAATTTATTAATAAAAACCCAAACAATACATTATTTTAATTAGATAAGAATTTGATTCTATTTTAGCGCGGAAGGGGAATCTGAGCAATAGTAATATTATTTTCTGTCCATCCAATGCACTTCACATATGAGTCTATATTCGTTCGTCTTGCTGAATATTGGTATTTGTTGAATGTCATTATGTTATAGTATATCAAGGTATTGAGGTACATAATATTGATAAGTGCAGATGCACTGGACAACATTAAGTCCACGACGGAAAAAATCAATGAAACCAATACTGCTCGCATATAGTCTGAATAAACATCTACGCGAAAATTTTATAGAATTTTACAAATTAGAATTTGACAATTGATAATTTAGAGGATCGTTCAACATTTTTGCTGAATTTTAATGATGTATATTGGAAGCAATAAATAACTCGGCAATTGTTAAAGGCATCCCGAGGGCATAGACTCGAGAGGCGTACACTAAGGATTTGCGGGGCACGAATAACTTTTTCCACTCAAACTTTATTTGCACCTCAAGTTGCATCTGTCTGTTACTTGAACTTATATTCTTGCTTCATATAATTTAGTTTAGATGTACTCGCCTAGAGAATATTTTCTTCTAAAGTTCCCATGAATACAACGCGATGCTGTTTCATTGATATACTAAAAGTATTTATAGCAATGTTGTACGACTTGTCTTTTATATGTTCGTTTTATGTTTCAACTTTCTATTATACATTATTATCAACTTATAGATGCTATTCCATACTGTTATTAACGTACGTGACTGCCTTGAGTTTTACTTCTTGGAATCAATAGGAAGCGTTCAACTATTAATTCGATATACTATGTCACGTGCAAAATAAAATGTTTCCCCCAAATTTGATACGATCTGAAAGAAATATACCTCTGGATATGATTCAATAAAGTCGCTTGTAGCTCAAGGCTGTCATAATTTTAAGAGCGTCCATAAATCCATCAATATTTAAGCTCTCCACAGCCACAATATTTTTCTCGGTCCCCGTCTGGGTGCGTTACACACGTGCCACATAAATTCTGTTAATCCTAGTCTCTGTTCATGTTCGTAGTTTACTATATTCATGGCTATTATTCATGAGTTTGCTTTGTGGGTGAACGCCGCCAAGACCTAACCTACCTAATAATTCGAGTGCAATATCGATGTAAACATGATCGTACAAGCTCATGCCGGGCAAACATCGCTAAGTGCCCGCAGCATTTACTTTTTCGCTTTCACTTCTTGCTTACTTTACAGTTTACTGCCTTCATTAGTTGTGTTACTATCTACTCGTTCTACTGACGTTTGTATTGAATTTTGCTGAAGTTTGATAAAGTGTATAACTTGTTGTCTAAGTGAGCGATTTCTAGTTGAAATTTTGTAGTTTCAGAGACGGCGGTCACGTTTGAAACTTTAAAATTTTCGTCCTGCTTTTACTTCCTATGGAAAGCGGAATCAGTATCAGTTGATGTTTGTTCTCACTCATAATTTTGTATGTTCTGTTATAAAGCTGACTATTTATTATTAACTAGTTGGTGCTGTGACTTCATGGCGTACTTCTCATATGTTATCCAGGCTTTTTCGCTATACAACAAAAAAAGCCTTCATTTCAATATGACCGTTAGTTCCAGAGAATAGCGTGTACAAACAGACAAACATACAAATAGACAATTTGTATTCATCAATTTAATAATTATATAATTTTTTTATTATTTCATCTACAGAGGCACGTTTTTTATTGTTTTATTATATGTATAGATAGACATTATGTGAATTGACTATAGTGGTTACCTATTTACCATAGGAAAACCTTCAATAATGTACATCAATGCGACATTTCGTATATACGATTACAAATTTTCCCGCCATGGCGCGCATTAGTACCTATCTCTATCCCAGTGGACAACAATAAAGTTAATTATTTATGGTAAACGCAGAAGTGTGGGTGTGAAAACAATTTTGGGCCGTGAAAACAATTTCGTTTGTGAAACAAATATAATTCGGTCAAGTGGCTTGTGAACGGGCCGACTGCGCGACGCACGCTACTAAACTCAGTGACAAAACTATTTCAATTTAATTGTTTTACTATCTTTAAAAAATGTTGACATATATCTTGGCTCAGTCATTACTGTATAATCTAACTTCACCCTATATATTTCTCTCTGTTTTCATTAAGAAATATGTTTGTAGAATAAAATGTAAGTTTGTAATTATTTATAATAAATAAAATGTTCAGATATTACTTTTTTCACAGAAATTGACATACATGTTTGCATAACAACTTTTAGTTCCGGAATGAGTGCGCACTGCCTGCACCAAACCTTTTATACAAAGTGCCATGCATGGTGCATATGCAACGGAATTGGACCGGCACGACCGAGGCGGCAATTCTCGCTTACATAATACCGCCGTAAAGTGACAGCGTCGCTGTTGCGTTTCATGCTGTTTGTGAGTAGATAGTGGCCCATTGGGGGGGGGGTGATAGGAGGCAACTCATCTGCGTAACAATCATGCTAATGTCCATGGGCGTCGGTAGTCATAAAAGGGCTCCGATTTCTCGTTTGCCCCCTTATGCTATAATAATAATAATAATAATAATAACCAATACTTCCTTTAAAATAAAATACGTATGAAAATATTGTGGCTACAACAAGACGAACATAACGAAAAGATTTCACTGTAGACACTGTAGCACTGAAGTGACTAAAACTTGTCAACTCCAGTCACAAGTAACAAGTAACATGGCCGAAGCATTGACGACACTAATTTTGGTATAAATTTCACTGTAGACACTGTAGCACTGAAGTGACTAAAACTTGTCAACACCAGTCACAAGTAACAAGTAACATGGCCGAAGCATTGACGACACTAATTTTGGTATAAATTTCACTGTAGACACTGTAGCACTGAAGTGACTAAAACGTGTCAACTCCAGTCACAAGTAACAATTAACATGGCCGAAACATTGACGACACTAATTTTGGTATAAATTTCACTGTAGACACTGTAGCACTGAAGTGACTAAAACTTGTCAACTCCAGTCACAAGTAACAAGTGACATGGCCGAAGCATTGACGATACTAATTTTGGTATAAATTACATCGGACGAAATCGAAACTTAAAGAACCGAAATTAAAAAGGAGCTGTCAACTCCTATTGGAAACTGTACCTGTAAAGTTTTATATTATTATTTTATTTTGCCCTATATGTGTCCCATTGTTGGGCAAAGACCTCCCTTCATTTTTTCTCTATCCAAAGCTACATCGTGTTTACCAGGCCGACATCAAGTTTATCTCGCCATTTAAAAGTTAAACATATTACTTTATACAATAAGCAAATTTTATCAAAGAACGTAACATTGTAACGAAATGTATTTACCGAGAAAGTTCTATAAGCAAATTACATAGGAGAGAAATGGAAAAATAGATCTGTCTAACAGACGTATATAATCGACATGTGTTATGGAATGGCTTGTTTGCATTCCGCGGCCGCTGTCTCTGAACAAATTGTATTAGAGGGAGTCTATACGTGACCTTAGGTTCCACGCATCAGTACATGTACGTTAGCTGATATTGTGAAAAATTCAACGCTCCTCTCGTCTTTGTCGAACATTAAATTACTTAACATTTCAGCACCACGTTACAGCTCAAAGAAAATCTACTTTGCTCGACATAACAAAACAGAACACACTGTGCATTTTTAAGGTGATATTTGTCGTAGACAAGCCAGACTTTACAAGTTATACTATAGTACGCTACTCGTTCAATAAAGATATATGAAACATAGCATAAGCACTTCTTTCCGTTATATTGTTAGACTTACTTCTTCAGCGCTAAGATTACACCTCTTTTTGGGCCCCCTGCTTGGTTTTTTGTAGTTACTAACTAAATATACTTTGATGCTCATCTGGGAAATCTCATAAAAATATTTATAATCGCAAATATAGTGGGCTCAAACATGAAAAAACTATTATCAGATTGTTTTAAATAGGTCTCTAATTAGCCAACCCGTGGCCACTTTGTAGGATGTCAAAAGTAACAGGAGTTCCATACTTTTGAAATATAACGTATTACCACTCCGGAATAGTGTTTCTGTTCATTGTCCCAGCCTTGTCCCGTTTCTCTATATCAGATGATATCGGGGCCGGCTCCTTAATCGAGGTGATTTGACGAGGGCTCTCCAGTCTTACACAGAGCGACTGCCATCTGAGCTATACAACCCAGAGTGAAAACAAGGCCCCATCCTAGATTAGGTCGGATTCGACTACACGAAACCGGATTTTCTGACGAGGTTTCCCTTCTCCATAAGAGCACCCAGAAAATATGCTTAACTTAGAAAAGCTCATTAGGACATTGCCGGGATCGAAACTACCCGACTACCCGAGGGGAAGTCCCATGTACTAATGGCTAGACCACTAAGGCACTGTAGTGGTGTAGTTTTCTGTTAGTGAAATAATTATTGTAATCGGATAAGTATTTTCGAAGATTACTACAACGTTAGAATATTTGTTTTATAGCATAAGGGGGAAAACGAGTAATCGGATTATTCTGATAACTACCGGCAACCATGGACATTTGCATGACTGTTAAGCAGAAGCATTGCCCAACTATCCCCCCCCCCCCAAAGGACCACCGGCTACTAACACACCTCAGGAAACGTGACAGCGATATTTCCCCGGTCGTGCCGGCCCAATTCCGTAGCATAGAAGGATGTAGTGTCATGCACAATCCATGGCACTACATTTTCCTATGCAGCATGGCACTACCTCTTCCGAAAAATTATCTCATTTAGATGTATCTCCTTATAATGTTAGTACCATCATAAATTTATAATTAGGTTTGAATCCTCTACTACACGGATTAATCTGATCAGAATGTGAACCAAGTATAGAACCCACAAAACAGATAAGGGCTGATGATAAAACAGGCATGATTGCGTCATAATCAGGCACAAACAAATTTATTGCCAGGCCATAAAGATAGCCACTGAGTCGTCAAAATAAACAGAAGCTTTATAAATTAACAACTGACAATTAATGATCGCCATCGGACGTTAAATGTTTATGATATCAGTTTATTCTCATTTAAGCTATAACCTAGGTAATATGTTAAGGTGGGAATGGGATACATGTGTTGTATCATTTCTAATTTTTACTGGTGTTTAAACGTTTTTTTTTTTAACTTTATATCAGATAACAGCTGGGTAACATAACTCATATTCGTAGATGGTACGGTTATTTTACGAGCCATTATGGCTTTTCCAGAGTAATAGACTGGGATAGGATAGGATAACGCTAGTTGTGAAAATTAAATTAAACGATCTATTCAAATGTGAAAACCGCATGAAAATCCGATCAGTAGATTTTAGTAAATGGAACAAAAAGCTTTTGGGAACATTGTTTTATATACAGTAGAATTCATCTCTTATTTAATTCTGAATAAAAGGAAGTATCTTCACGCCCATTATTATGAAGAAGTAGACAGAGGTGTGCTAGTACATCCACCACTCGTAAGTCCAGTAGATATACTAGAACGCCCACGATCAGCCAAGGTATTGAGGCCCCCCACCATGGTTCAAGCCTTGTCGTGGCGGTGGGGCTCAGTAGCTTGGGGTGATCCGAGACACCAGGGCAAAGCCAATTGAACCGAGGTGGTGGCGGCTCTTAGTAACCCTCCTGTAAGAAGAGGGGATAAAAAGTAATTGGCGGCGCTTTTGCGCACGAGGTAAGGGGCGAGGATGGGAACCTCACTGCATTGCAATGTCACAAAGTCGGTGGGGTTGTCATGTGGTGCGGAACAACCCCATCTGTGGAGGTGGCGTCGGTTCCTTCGGGGGCTGACTTGCCGTCGAGGTGCTCTGATGATTTGCTGTTCCAGGGCACCTCACCAAAGGCGGCACTGGTAGCACCCGCGGTGGTTTTTGTGGATATTTGGCACTACATAATGTGCAGCGAGCCCCACACACCACTGGACCCTCCACCCAGGGCCAGTGTAGGCGCGTAGATGCATTTCCCCGCGTCAACAAAAAAGAAAGGTACTGAGGCCATTGATGGCATAGGTGGCAAGCCTATGGCCACTTCGAGTACAATCCAATCCCGGACAATGTAATGTATACTCAGAACAATCTGAAAAAAATAATAATAATTGCCCGACCTGGGGATTGAACACATATACGCGGTCTTAACAAGCGACACCCACACAGTTACACCACAAATGCACGAATTTTGAATAAAGATTCGTAATTAAAGGGATGGAATAATACGCAAAATAAAAATTCCAAAGCAACGGTAGAAGATTGTAACATCGCGTCGCCACACTAACGTAAACTTATCGACGGCAAGCGTCTACAATTCAACAGTAAACGAGCAACACGGAGGCAGGTAACAATATTTCCCACGACAACAAATTGAATAAACACATCAGCGTTCGCCTTAAACGACTAAAAGACAAGTCCAATAACGCGGGGCCCGCGAACGATAAATATTCACCTATCTACCGGCAACGTTCACGTACAACCAGTTTATTCTGTCTTGGTGCTTACAAGATCACCTCTTTAATATTTTTACGTGCGTAAAGTACTGCAAACAAACTTTATATCTTTCTACTTCATTTACGGATTCACGTAGAACGTATTATATCTTAGGTATCGTAAAATCTTGTAATGGAAACATCGCATTCAAAAGTTATATACCCTAGCGAGAGAATTTATAGAAGACTTTCCAAATGAGCCATATTTTGCCCGGGTTTCGTGAATTAGAAAATTCATGTGCAGCTTTACAATATGCCTCGTGACCCGGTGGTAGAAGTTAACGGGCGTCGGCAGATACCAAGTGGACAAATGTTTTCTCGCTTGCCCCCCTATAAAATAAAATAAGGAAAAGTACGACTCAGAAAAACGAATGTTATGTTTAAAAAATTTACGGACACTTAGAAGATACACGTGAACATAGTTGGACAGTAACGACACTGAACAATAAAAATAACGAACTCGTTAAAGCAGGCAAAGAAGTCATTTACAGTGTCGCAATAGAAGCTTCTAGAATTTTTGATAGCGGTATTAATTGTTAATTTACACGTAACGTCATAAAATATACAACGACGTTTTTTTCTATGTTTCTAATCTAAAGTGATTATGATAGTTCTTAAGGATTGGGACTTGTGGCACTCGGTTCTCTCTGTATACCCGTAAGGGATCTGGTGTTAAGATGTGCATTTACTTCATCGTCATCGTTATCATTATCACCCCTTATCGTTCCATTGCCGGACATAGGCCTCTCTCACTGAACGCCAAGACCGATCTCACTATCTCATTTACTACACTAAGGAGTAATTGGCAAGTTATATAAGGTTGTCCAATGGAGGCTATGTATGACTGTGGATGGATTTTTTTGTGTTGAAACAAGTTCAAGTTGGATATTTCCAGTTCGCCTGGAATATTTTGCGACAATACTATGTCTGTTTTTTTGCAGTGTAGGGGGCCCAATAATAAAAATAACGTTGCGACAACGCCCATAGACATCTGCACTAATGTCATGCAGATGCATTGCCCTCCTTTCGTCCTCCATCGCACGAAATGCGACTTAACGGCGATGTCATGTTAACGTGAGGTGCCTGATACCTCTCCGATCGTGGTGGTCCAATTCGGCAATAATGGAGCACGGCATTACCACTTAATAAATAATGCATTCTATAAGAATATTTTGTCATTTGCAGAAATGAAATAAAAATGACAAAAGCGATTCATTACAGAATCAACCACAAACGTACAGTTTTGTGCCTGCATATTTAAGTAACAAATTACATTCAATTTGATATTACAAAGTCTATAAATATAAATGGAGTACGAGCGACACGACGCAGTATCTGTTGACCCGCGTCAACAAACAATTCCATGATGAATGCTGTGCATTTGTAAGCAATATCGCGCGGACGGACGGACGGATGACCGGCCACGCAGTCGCCCGAGGACGTCTTTAATTTCACATACAATCGTGTTTGTTCACAAATATTTCAATCCAATATATGTATCGGCCAATTTGCTCATTGTTTTTTTTTAACGAATGATAAACTACCACCAGCTTCATTCGCTTGCTAATTTGTAGCTTCTTGGTGGCCCATAGCTTTCCTCGATAAGCGGACTATTGCGCAGACAAAATTTTTCGCCTAAGATTAGCGCGTTCAATAAAACAAACTCTTAGGCTTTACATTATTAATATGGCTAAAATTATTACGCATCACGCAACTTTGCAGCAAGGAACAATAAATGTATGTATTAACCGCTCTTTTTTCTTTTCTATTTACCCATACCTTAGATTTTAGTATTTTCTAAGCTTTTAGTATTACTAGACAGAGGCAAATAATTAAATAAAATAACGAAAATTCAATCCTGCCGTTTCATTTTTACAAAAACTGGAAGATTATCGTCTTATTTACCAAAATTGCTTTCAATTTTGGTAACTATAATTATTTGTACACATCGCCTCAATTAATATGATTGTTATATTTATATGATATTTTACTATAAAATGTATGATAGTAAAATACATGTTTCGCCTTCAAATCAGTAGTATTAAGCACTCAAAATATATCTTCTTTTTGGCTTAGAGCCCATTTTATGTTAAAACTCTTCACATAAAGGGGCTTTTAACAAGGCCCTTTTCCGTAAAGCGAGTAAAACATTCCCGAATGATCCATTATCTTCTCAGGAGGACAAGTTAGCGA
The DNA here is from genome assembly GCA_017140195.1 of Eumaeus atala. Classification (NCBI taxonomy): domain Eukaryota; kingdom Metazoa; phylum Arthropoda; class Insecta; order Lepidoptera; family Lycaenidae; genus Eumaeus; species Eumaeus atala. The sequence goes on from JAFELO010000118.1 coordinate 451,141, forward strand.
TCTCTTTTCGTCTATTTTCCCAAGTAATAACTAAATTTATCGCCAGACTTTCGGTCGATGTATTCCAATATAGGAGGCGGTTGTGCAGTCGCGTCACGTGCGCGGGCCGGTGGGCGGGCGGGTGACGCTCTGGTCGGTGACGTGTCATTAAAATTAAACATCATTACTCTTGTAAAGCGAGCCTCGATGTACTGCAGACGGCTTATTGGGAACTTGGTCGCGCAAACGCCTGATAATCTCCCATCTTATTAGCTGTAACAAATGGTTTCAGGAAGTCGTTTAGTCCTATTTTTATAGTCCGTTTTTATCTCTAAATTTCACGCTTTTCATGGTGTACTTTATGAGGTTTTAGAAAATGGTACGTCATTTTGGAGGAGTGGTTTTACACCGTGTTTTTCCCATGCGAGTCGGGGGCCGAAAGGGACTAGTTAGTCTATTGCTTCCTTCATAATAAACGACACATGAAGTAAGCCTGTTCTTGAGACTTACGCTGCACTCTTATCTGAGTTATAACATATTACTGTCTCCTTGTTTTTCTTGAATAATAAGGGTTTGAAGTGATCCAGAGTAGCCTGTGTCAATTCTGTTTTGTAATTAAAATAAAACCTAAACAAGAAACATATTATAAACCTCTAATAAATCATAAAAAAAATACAATGTTCACTTAATAGATGTTAACAAAGTAGCACTGAATATTCAAAAACATTATTACCATATTTATTAACAACGTCTTAAGGGCTTTCTAATTTAATATATATAAAAAAGTTAGAAAAAAGCAATGGTAAAGTTTTTACTGACCGCATTTGAATTTACGTGTCACCGCAGAAACCTTTCTAAATGAAAAGAATATATTCGGTTCATTCGCATTCTAAAAACTTTAGAATACTAAGGAACGTCAAAGAAATTTAATTTACAAAAAGTATACCCTTAAAACTTGAGCCCGTGTTGGCTTTGAGGTGAATAATGTGAAGAGATAATGTATAAATATTCATTCTAAGGAGAGCCCACGCACAGTAAATAAAAACTTTTATTTCAGTCCACCGTTAGTGGACGAGGGAGGAACATTGAACGAATTGAAAATTCGAACCGTAACTTCTAATTAGTGAGGACACCGCGTTATTTCTCCTCCAGTTCCTTTATTAATGAAAAGTCTATCCCAATTGATTCATTTATACCATCTTTAAATAAATAAATGATTTCTGGAACAATTTTTAATCCTTGTTGTTAAAAAAAGCTACGGGAAATTGCGGAAAACATTGATAAAAATACAAACGGAATTACAATAGAAGGTTCCCACTCGCCCCCAAATAATGTCATGGGGTGATGGTTGCCCTATCGCTTAACCAGCGGTTTGTGGGATATAAAGAGAGTCTTCGACTGGTGTGTATGTATGAAGAGAGTAATGAATGTGATGGAACTAAACGAGTGTGTAAGGATACAACTCTGTCTGCCCAGCCCGTAAGTGATCTGGGTTTTATTTGTGTATTAGCTACTGCGAGTAACTGTCTATGTAGTGTCATGCACCATGCAACTGCCATGCATGGTACATGACACTACATCATCCTATGCAACGGAATTGGGCCGGCACCAATGGGGTATATCTGTTGCTCACTTGATACCGCCGCAAGGTGACAGCTACGCGACGTTTCGTGCGGTTTGTTAGTAGCCGGAGGCCCATTGGGGGGAGTGAAATGAGGGCAACGCATCAGCATAATTATGCTGATGTTCATGGACGTCGGTGGTTGTTGGGAGGCTCCGATTTCTCATTTCACCCCCTATACTATAAAAAACAAATAGTTTTATTTAAAATTGATGAGCACTTTTAGCAAGATGAAATGTACGGTCAATGTGCGAATTACATTTGGAATGCGTCCCGCAGCCATGAATTACACATGATACGAGCTACGAGCGCGCAATGTACTGTGATGCTAACAAACATTGTGCACATACACTTTTAATGTCAGAATTTTACTGTTCCTATCCACACGCTTCAAGGGTGCCGTAAGTTCCTCGTGCACCGCGGCGTATTTTGTAAGACTTAGCTTCTACGCATTACGTAATACGCAGAGGTAAGGGGGCTGTCGTAATAGCGTAAGGTGAACGCGAAAGTAGGTCTGTCGGCCTGCCTATGACGTCACCAAGGCAAAACTGACGAAATGCTTTGGATGAAAATTTGTATGTATATAATTAAAGGCCCCGAGTTTTAATGTAGACTTTTGCAAAACTTTACCCACCAGGTGTAGAAAGAAGAAAGAAAAAAAGAAACATGTGTTGAGGATATAAACATAAATACACTGTTACAAATTAGCACATATAAAAAAAATTGTTTGAAATATGACGGACATTAATGTTTACGGCACAAAACACAAAAAATAAATACAATGGACATGTTTATCAGTATGAACGTGACCTTACAAGAAGATAGACAGCACAAAAACAATTACATTTACTTGCAATTAAAGTAGAAAAAAACAGAAAAAAAACATGTTCGCGCCGATAGATGCATAACAGTGCATCCAAAGTCGTTTACACAAGGGGCGAATGGTTCTATGAAAATCATGCCATCAATCGCCTAATTATCTTACGCTGACGAAGTCTCGGGTATCAGCTAGTCTGCTCTGCATTGCCAGAAGTTTTCACGACTCGTATCAATTAAAACGCAACTGTAGTGCTGCCCAGTTTTCGTCGTTTTTGTTGAGATTGACCTCCCAACTAATCCGTCGCATAGATGGGCGGAGGCAGTAGAAATTTAAGAAGAGGCATCGGCGGAACCACTAGAGTAGTCCTAGCGAAAGCCGTTGATCGTGTTTGGCACAAAGTTGTTTCGAAGCCTGTGAAATTATGCGTATGGATCGCCAGCTTTGTGACGGGCAGGAGCGGACGCCGATGACGGTCGCTTTCAATCAGCTTTCAATCCTGGCGTTCTACAAGACTATGTCCTATCTCACACTCTGTTTCATCTATATACCAATATCATGCTAGTTATGCCCGAGCGACAATTTAGTACATGCTGCATTGTCGAGGTATTGGGTCTCTCGCATACATGACACCACTGTAAAGTAATAGCATCGCTGTCGCGTTCGTGTGGCTTGTGAGTAGCCGGTGGCTCATTGGAGGAGAGGAGTAAAGGAAGGAAACGCATCGACTTGCCAAAAAGGTGTCCGTAGTAGTAGAATTTAGTAGCATTTAGCAAGCCCCATATGCCTCATTTGCCCCACAATACTATAAAAAATAACTTACTAATGTTGGAATCTGAAAATAGCCCAACGAGCCCAAGAAATTTTCCAGCATTATTCTGATTTTATACCAATCAGTTCCATCTGATTTAAGGGTTTTAATAAGCGGATTATTTTCCGAAAACAGTCCCTTTCTATAGCGTCAATAAAACGTAGAAATAAAATAATCTGAATAGAAAACAAAATAACATCTTACACACAAAATTACATTTATATTACCCTTTATATGTACGATTGTATTGGCTTTAAGTACTACCAATTTTCCTTTGTTATTACGCTCAATAACAAAAAAAATAACTTGAGAAACAAATGTAAGGAAACGGCCCAAATGTGAAGAGGGCTGACCGGGAAATTCCCCAAATTTCTCCCCGTATAAAAGCAACAATATTGGCAATGAAGGTCAACCGATATAAAGGAAATTTATTCAGTTCGTTCCGCGTATTGGCCCACATGACTTGTGATCTGAGCGGCGACAGCGGCGGAATGATAACGGTCTAATTTTGTAGGCTGCGGTTCTTCACCATGCGCCTTAAATTACATTGCGGTATCGCATCCTCCCTAAAAGGTTTTATTCATAAATCTACCGAAACGGTTTCATAAACTCTCTGGGAAATGTACCTGTTAGGGTAATAACAATTTGAATTATATTTTTTTTCTTTACCTTATTCTACTTGTTTTGTTATTTGATTTATGATGCAATTTCATAAAATGACTTCCTGAATAACATCAATAGCAATCGTTTGTTACCTAATTCATTTTTAAACTGCAATTTTTCCATGGGTCATGCGTGAAGTAAGTATGCTATTGAGAAATAATTAATGAATTTATTTGTGACACTTAATTTTTAATATTTTCCTTAAAACTAGATAGATTTATTATTAATCTTTAAAATATAGTCATTTGTAGTTTTGATATGAATAAAGATACTTTAAGCTTATTTATCGTTAAAAATGGACATATTCAGCAAGGCAACAACCTCGTAATAAAACAATTGCATATAGGAAAGCAACCATGAGAATGAGTACACGAGGCATTTAAACCTAGGTAATAAAGTATAGTAATGATTAACTAATAACCGAAGTATATATTTTATATTTTGTATTACCAGAATTTCTCCATGTAGAATATGGAAACATATGTTTCGAACTGTGCAAGCGGTCACTGCGAATGTCTATGAAATATTAAATGCCTTCACCGCGAACAAAGTTTGAGTGACAAGCTGATTTCACTTGATTGGATAACCCAACATTGACTATACTAATTGGATCCGCTAACGTCATCCGATTTGCCTAATGAGAACCGATTCCCGTACCTTCTCCGCTCAAGGGACATTATGCAAAGTTCTGTTTGACTTCTACATTAGCTTCCCCGCTTTCTTAATCACTAATAAAATAGTCTCAAGATATGAAATTCCCATTACACAGATTGCTATCCAACCCTTAACTGTAGACTAATTTGGGGCAATTGAATATGTAAAGGACATTTGGAGAGTTCGTTAGTTAGTCTTGCGATTTATTTTAAATCATGTTCACGGTGTATTTTTATTACAGTAAACAACTGTTAATGGATAAAAAAAGCAATTTATTGTTGAATATATTTCATACTTAATTTAAGAGACGTTCAACTCAAACGATAAACGAGGTAAGAAAATATGACCTTTACACTTCTATCAAATACGTTTCTATCAAATGACATTTGTATATTTAATTTTACGTAATTATAATGTCTTCCTAACCAAATTTTGGCGACAGCGGCCATCTTTATTGAGCATAGCCATCTGCGCGGGACATTTTATAGTGCGCAAGTGCTTGCGCACACACAAGGACACTCTCTTTTTCTTCATTCATCTCTAAGTATAATGACTCCTTGAAATAGCTTACTGTGACTACAATAAGTTGAGTAAAATCCGCGTGGATACGTATAACGGATCACACAATCAGAAGAGGAGAAATAGTGTCTATTCGCGCTTTCCAATGACAATGTTAATGTAGTAGCACCGCAAAATTCTACTACACCGACAAAACTGAAGGGAAAGAGCCGGAAAGAGCATCTGTAAGTAGAGTTATAAAAAAATATCCCGACAAAGAGAAGTCGAAGCCGGTGGTAAATTTGAAAATTATATTTAATAAATAATGGAAATTGTAGAGAAAGTGATATCATGGATTTCCATCAATAAGTGACAATACACTCCGTAGCAGAATAAAACTTATTACACAAAGTAGTTTTACTGCAAATAAGTAACATTCGCGTAAACTTAAGACATCAACGTATATAATCATTTCGTACTAATTCTTTACGTCATCTTAGTAAATACATCACGGCACATTAGTGGCAACGGTGGAAGTTATTAACGCCTTAGGGGACGTTTTAGAAAGACTGCGTGGTTTGCCATGATAGGAGAACGAAACATTTAGGTTCATAGGCGCTATTGATTACCCAAACAAATTTTTACCCTTACAACGTACCTAAGGATGAAATTCGAAAAGACAGACAAGGTGTAATTCCGCCTCAACGAACACATTTTTGTTGTTACTTCAAACACCGTCAATGTTAGCACTGTTTAGCGAAAGAGCAAAATGGCCGGGTGTGAACACGGCCATTTTCTTTATTTTTTGGTTTAGATTCATAATGGTGAATCGAGCGATCGAAGTTTTGTCTAAAAAGTTCAATAAGACTGAAGACTCTTTAGATGCCTAATGATTCGATCGAGTTTCATTTTGGGAGTAGTCTCAAAGTACAGGTTAGCTGTACATGACGAAAAGTTCAAGAAATAGGCCTAACAAAGATTTTGTTTACGAAAATAATTTAACGGATGTGTCCACGTCTACGTCTATGTGATCTCTGGATTAATAGCCGTAAGGTTGCCTCTATTAGAAAAGTTGTTTTACAACATTTCTGTGACTTTACGAATTTCATTTTTTTTTTCAATATGATACGTAATACTTTTTTTTGACGCGGGGAAACGCATTTACGCGTCTTCACTGGCCGTGGGTGGGGTCCAGTGGTGTGTGGAGCTCGCGGCACATGGTAGTGCCGAATACAATCATCAGGGCACCTCGACGGCTAGTCAACCCCCTAAGGTACCAACTCCACCTCCAGAGATGGGGTTGCCACGCACTACAGGACAACCCCACCGAATTTGGGACAGTGCAATGGGGTGAGATTCCCATCTCCACCCCTTGCCCCATGCGCAATAGCACCACCTCTTGTTGCTCTTTGGTACCCTCTTCTTATAAGAGGGGTACCGAGAGCGATTCCCCCTTCTGACCTTTAGCCCCCTCTTCTTATAAGAGGGGTGCCGCCTGGGTACACCACAGGCTACTAAGCCCTACCGCCACGACAAGGCCTGAACCATGTTAGGGATGATACGTAATCCTATCCAACAAATAATAATCGATAATTAATACAGCGCAAAAGGAAAGATTGTGGACGTCATGGCATAGATGCCACTATTACTCGATGTGTCTGCTAATTGTAACGTTCAATACCTTCGATCAGAAGTAAACGAATGACTACCGGTGACAAACATTATGATACTATTGCAGTTCTTTTGCCATTTTTGTGAATACATGTGAAAATTAATACTAGGCAAAGCATTAGATGAGTTTTATTTAAGTGGTCGTAATTTTACAAAAAAGTCGATAAAACTCCAACTAGGTACAAATTCTATACGAACATTCAACTTAATATATTCTGGAAAACTTAATCTAGGTAAAACCATACATTAAGAAAGACTTGCTGCTTAGCTACCGAATTACTACAAACTTGGAAGAAAGTTTGCCTGCAAAAGCATATATTGGTACTGGGCCGTTAGTCACTACTTTCAGAGCTAATGAATTCCGAGGGCACATTGCTTCGTTAAAAATAACACAAAACTAGATTTCTGTAAGTTTCGTGCTGAAGTTTCACTGACGGAACATTTATCTGGTTATACTCGTAATTCTGGTAGGTGGTTTCTTAGAACAAAAACTACTTAACGTTTCTTACTCCTTTGTTCCAAACCGTCTCGCTCTTAGTACGTCTTCGCACTCTTCCCGTTGCCGGGTCGAGGGGAGTCCAGACCGGAGCTTAGCTCCGGATTACTCGAAATGTGTTGTTCGAACCTCGTTAATACGAGGCTGTGGTTAATGCGAGGTCATGTTGACCTCTGAGTGCGTATGCACATATGTTTATGTGCCTGGGCTATTGGTATCTTTGTACGATCGGCGTCTATCCATTTGTCGGGGCACTCTCACAGGTCCCAGAGTGAACTGGGAAACGTGTATAGATCCACTCCTGTGATGGCCCTATGGACAGGCACCGAATCGCACGCTGTGTTTATGATACGGTGTATTGGTGGAAAAGCAAAGGTCAAAAGTTAGACGTGACAAACAGAAGAAAATATAAGAGAGGGACACGAGAAAAGAAAAGAAGGGTCCTGGCCGTGAAGTTGGTGTCACGGGAGAAGCGGCGGGCCGTATCCTTGCGGGAGCGTGGTAACGGGGTTGCCACGTCCCACTCGGCACCGCCCATGTGGTGGCTGCGATGTCCGTCTGCAGCGTCCAGCGAGAGG
>JAFELO010000118.1:464066-499697 GCA_017140195.1 Eumaeus atala
AACTATTACATACAGCATCCTTTTAGCTAAGAATGATATTTATAATCTCATCTCATTTAACGTATTATACCTTCCAAAGCTACGTATATACGGAACTTAATTGGTTACGATTATTCCTATAAACACAAAATAAAAGTACTTACTGTAATTACCTTTCGGAAACCTAAATATAGAGTTAAACCACAAAGTTTCATCGCCAATCCCAGAGTCGAATCAAAATTTCACTTGTCCATTTTGCAAAATGTCACCTGAGAAAGGCACTCGTACCCCTATCTAAAGCACAAAGGTCAACAGAACTAGTACGACGCCGGCAGCGACAGTCACGTTTCGCTTTACTTTAGGTTCCAAAAACACTTGCACTCAACACTGAATCAATAATGACAAGCGCACACTTAGATCGGATTGCGTAACCCGTATTGAGAGCAATCGATGTTGACGTACTTCTCCAAAAAGGGTTCTTGTAAATTATTTACTTGCTTTAGTGCTTAATAGAGTTTAGTAGAAGAATTTGTAAGGTTGAGGTTTTTTTTTTTTTTTGTTGATTATAACATGTATAAAAGATATCAACAATGAATTAAGACAAAAAGTACATATAACAAAAAGTAAAATAGCAAGAGGTAGTGCCAGCCTGAATGGGAGGAGGTAGTGCCATGCATAGTGCACGACACTACATCCTACCGGAGGAGGTACCGCTCTTTGTACCCCTCTTATAAGAAGAGGGGAGAAAAGAGCAATAAGTGGCGGCGCTTTTGGGCACGGGGCAAGGGGCGAGTCTGGGGACCTCACCCCATTGCACTGTTCCAAAATCGGTGGGGTTGTCCTATGGTGCGGTAATCCTGCTGTGGAGGAGGCTTCGGGCCCTCCAGGGAGCTGACTAGCTATCGAGTAGCTCTGATGTTTTGTTATTTCGGGGCACCTCATCAAAGGCGGCACTGGTGGCACTCGCGCTGATTTTGTGGGTATTTGTCACTATATAATGTGCCGCGAGCCCCACACACCACTGGACCCCGCCCAGGTGAAGGCGCGGAAATGCGTTTCCCGGCGACAAAAAAAAGAAAAAAAAGGGTTATCAAAATCCCACCAGTGTGCGTATTGGGTGTGCAGTGCCTACTTTTTCTTCAGAGGGACCTACTACTTGTTTGTCTCGCCTCTACTTCTGGTTCCTCCGTCTCCGTCATCTGGTTTAGGGAGACGATAGGGGAATAGGCCCCCGTCTTTTCCCGCAGATGGGGGAATAGGAAGAGATGTAACGCGTTGTTTGTGGGCGTACCCTATAGTGATTATTTTGCAGTGCCTACTAATCATAAATAATATTAGTATAATTTATATTTCTGTGTGCGGCACGTGAGTGTGTCAAACTAAGTTAGGCTATAAGAGTGCACTAATACTCTAGATCATTTCTATTACTATGACAAATCGTGAAAATCAGCGCGTAACCATGGTAACTCATAGCCTGCGTCGACATTCTGCGCGTAACAGTAACTGCGATGGCAACTGTCATTTTGATTCAACTTACACACCGCGAGATATACCGACATAGTACTTATATTGATCCTTTTGACGTCCGGTGATCTTGACTAATAAATAGAGTAAAGAATGTCTGGATGGTTTAGATTCATAATAGTAAATCGAGCGATCGAAGTTTTGTCTAAAAAGTTCAATAAGACTCTTTAGATGCCCAATGGTTCGATGGAGTTAAATGTATTAATGGTTAAATGTTTGATATTTGACTTTTCCTGCAAACCTTTTTTCTCGATAACTGTCATTATGCTTAATTAATAAAACTAGTTGTTCCATCCACGCGTTGTTGTGGATTTTATAGTTTGTATTAATCGAAATAAAATATATTTTAAGTTAGACAAAAAATAAATAAATGTAATTAAAAGCGTTCCCGTACTTTTGGAGAGTAGCCCGAAGAAACATCGTGACATGATTTGTATATTTAGATGTAATAATTAAGATATAGTTAATGATTATTGTGCTTAATAGAGGCAAGTTAGAATGGTTAATTAAGATCGCTAGTTATATTCCGTAGTGTTGTCAACATTGCTATTAACACCATCGTCATCGTTTATAAATATTTCATCAGCTTATCAAAAGTCTTTGGATATATCTATGTTACAATCACTATAAAGCATAACCAGGCGTGCGACTGGGACGTTATAGTAACTTAACTACGCCAACTTAAACCCACGGAAGCCGAATGTACAACAATGATAAGATAACATCACGTTTGTTTAGTCAAGGAGCACATTAATAGCAGCTAGTGTGAAATTGCTCAACGAAGCCGGAATAATCAAGCTTTAAGCCTGATTATTCCGGCTTCGTTTCAAATTCCACAGTTCAATGTGAATGTTTTTGATAAAGTTATGGATCCTAAAGCTTCGCTCCTGCAGGTTTTACAAGTATGCTTTAAATGCTTAGCAACCAAATCTGGTGGATAATTAATAATCACTACGGCCTTTTTCCGATTGCGTCAGAAGACGTGTTTTATATGTATGTTTGTATGTAAGTTCTAATTTTACTTCTATAGTCCAATCAGACAATTTTTCCTTCTACAGTCCAGTCAAACTATTTCTGCTTCTGCATTTCAATCAGATTGACGATTTTAACATACGAATTATTGTTAGATTAGTCTTCATAATGCAAATGGCACATTAAATAAGATATGTTCTAGCAGACGCGGTTTTATTTTTAGAACAATCTTACGATAGTAGTATCGTAAGATTGTTCTACGCATAAGAGAATTGAGACATTTTAACATTAACAAAGACTTGTCGAAACATAAGATATGAAATTTTTCGATTGCCGACCCGGCAAAAAATCATGAACATTTTATATTAAATAATGATTCGTGTATCGTGACACGAAAATATAGTGTCACGGGCGGAAACGAAAAATAAACTGTTTAATTATCATTTGGTTATGGCAGATAGCGTCTGCCATCATTCTGTCCTCCACGTCCAACAATAGAAGAGTGTCATTTATTTGACACCGAGTATACCCTTAGTCCTAACAGTCAAAGATGACAGATATACTTTTTCTTTTAATATTTAAGTAGCAAAAATATAATTGTCACAAGTTGCCTTCCTTTCCTCAACCCCTACAATGGACCACCGAAAACTCTCGAAACGCACGAAACGCGACAGCACGAAATGGGACGGGATCTTTACGGCGGTGCAATGTGAGCTAGAGGTACCGTGCATAGATCCGGTCGTGCCGACCCAATTTGCCTGTAATACAGCATAGCACTACCTACTCATGGTTAAAGTATTCCGTAGGACTTATGAGTTTTTATAAATCCGAGAAAATTTAGTTTGCCTTGAACCGTATCTCTCTCAGGTACCTTCGATAAAATTACGAGGTGCCCTAGACAGGTGTGTATCAACTGGAATGCTCTAAATCTCCCAGGACTGAGGATTGCGACTTTGACGACAAGGCTTACCTTGTCTAAAAGGACATAAAAAGAATATTACAGTCCTTACAATTGCACTATCAGTGACTAGTATTTAAGGCTTGCTCTCTTTCTAAGTAAGTCTGTATTCGAGGTTGTTTTTATATCTCGGCACCTCAGGAAGCCTCCTCCTCAGGAAGAAAAAAGGGTAGCCTCATAGGATCACTTTGTTCTCCGTCTGTTTGTTCATCTGCATAAAAAACATAAGGACCTGAAACGTTCTTGATAGAAGTCGGTGTAACGTATACATATTATATATATTTCTTGCGTTAATCGGGACTACTAAATAATTATAAATATTGGGAACCCCCCCCCCCCAATGGGTCGCCAGCTAATCACAAACCGCACGAAACGCAACACTGAAGCCACTTTACGGCGGTATTATGTGAGTGAGAGGTACCTCACCGGTCGGGCCTGCCCGGCTCCGTTGCATGGGAGGATGTAGTGTCATGCACTTTGCATGGAACTACCTCCTCCTACGCAGCATGGCACTACCTCTTTCTAGAATGTGAACTGACAGTACGCATCTAATTCTCATCTTTATGGCTAATAAGGAAGAAAGACGGTAACGCTCCGACACTTTAAAGAGTAAAAATTATTCATGTTGCAGCATGTCCATTGTTTCCACATTTGTTACGTCATAGTCCTACTCTGAAGACATTTTAACCCTATCATTTTGTTTTGATTACAATGTGTTTTGTGGAATGAAATAAATAAAATAAATAAGTATCATTGACTACTTTAGACGATTAGACAACATAACTAGGCCCCAAGTGATTATTTCAATGTACCTTTTACAACAACGAATATTCTTACATGTAGTTTGCTATCGTCATTACTAATCGAGTTATCTCGACGCCGATTAACTGTATGAAACTTGACCAAATACACCTCGCCGAGGTACAACACCAGTCGCTCCTGGTTTACACTGGTAACGTAGCAGTATACAGAATGGGGAACAATACATAATTGAGAAAATAGCTTTTACTTGCCACATTGTACGATGAAAATCATGCTCAATCGTAAAAATATCAATGTCATTATAACTATATCGATAGTCGATTTCCATCATCATATAATTATAATAGCGTAATGAATATAAATATCTTCTCCATAGGTTTGTTAGAAAATAAATTTATTCGATCTCCAATTAGAGAACACAAAATAAAACTTAATTATTAATTAATTTATCCACAGCTTGTAAGACCATACAGGAAAAGTTTACGGATACGTATATAGAAGTCACTTCACTATTAAATAGAGATATATATACTTTAAGTGGTGAAATAAATATCATGTATTATAAAATACTATTTTTAAAAGTCATCAATAACAACTATTTAAAATATAGACGCTCAAGGAAATTATGGCAGTTTAGATACAGGCCTATTTAATACCGAATCGAACCAACACAAAATTAGCATTTTATCTTAAGTTATTAGTATCCCCATGAACACCATCCCCCCCCCCCTAGCCCCCTCCTGTCCAGGATGAGTTCCCGGCATCGCTGATTGAATCGCTCCGATTATGACGTTAATCTGTTCAATGCAAATTGGACGAGTAGTAATTTACATCCTTTTATCAGATTTTGGCGCTAAAATATTTAAATTGTCAAAATATTTATCTCCTCGTTTCAACAAAGGAAGATTAAGATCACTATTTTGGTATAAAAATAAAGTATTCAAGCGAAAGTAATGAATGTCATAGCTGCTTAGTAACCGATTAAAATTATAATAGTAGTTTTATGTGTATAAAGTAATAAATATAGACAGTATTTTCCGTAAGTATTGGTTAGCAGAGAGGATGCGATGTCACAGTAACAAATATAGACATCATTTCTCGTAAGTATTGGTTAGCAGACAGGATGCGATGTGACAATAACAAATAAAGACAGTATTACTCGTAAATATTGGTTAGCAGGAAGGTCGCGATGTGATAGTAGTAAATATAGATAGTATCTCTAGTAAGTATTGGTTTGCAGGCAGGGTGCGATGTGATAGTAATAAATATAGTCAGCATTTCTCGTAAGTATTGGTTAGCAGGCAGGTTGCGATTTCACAGTAATAAATATAGACATTATTTCTCGTAAGTATTGGTTAGCAGAGAGGATGCGATGTGACAATAATAAATATAGACAGTATTTCTCGTAAGTATTGGTTAGCAGACAGGATGCGAAGTGATAATAATAAATACAGACAGAAAATTTCTCGTAAGTATTGGTTACTAGGCAGGTTGCGATGTGATAGTAGTAAATATAGATAGCATCTCTCGTAAGTATTCGTTAGCTGGTAGATTGCGATGTGATAGTAATAAATATAGACAGTATCTCTCGTAAGCATTGGTTAGCAGGCACGTTGCGATGTGATAGTCATACATATATGCAGCATTTCACGTAAGTGTTGGTTAGTAGGCAAGTTGCGTCTGTACAGCTGTACCGAAAAATAGGTAATTCACAAAATTCACAATATCTAATACTGAGTCTCAGACTTTATAAGTCGCGAGTAAGGAGTAGCAGGATATTGATCTAATTATACGACATCAGCAATCCGTATCCGCGACTAAATTGTTGCCTTAACTAATTGAACACCAAAACCGTCGTCGGGAATAGCTCTATTCGATTATTCATACCTACTACAAACGCATGAAAATCCTACAGTTGTAACAACGAAAATTACTAAGCAAAAATAAAATTATATTTAATAAATAGTGGAAATTATTTAAGAATAGTTTTTATTCATCAACGGATATCAAGCACGCACGCCGTTCGACATAATCCAGATCGTTCTTAGCGACGAGCTAAAACTTAACAACTACGCATTGATAGAAAATAATACCTAGGTACAATCATGTATAAATACAACTAAATGTAAAGTGTGGTCAGAACAAAGCGAAGCAAAACGTCCGTTCAAAGTCACTGTCCATCCTTGACTCTGATATATGGATTAGTTTTGACGCTCTGCATGCGAACCTTTTGACAGCGTTTGCCTTTGACACCTTCACATTGGAAATGTGACGGTTCACTGAACAATGGCTGGTTAATGAAATCTAAAACAATTTGGTGCAAGTTGCTCCAAGCCCTGGGTTCTGTTTTGAATTCACCTTATAAATTCGATCGAAAACAGTTCAACTTTTCTATAACCCTTATCCACACTTTATTAACAGAGTACTAGAAAATTTAACATAAATTCCGGCCTGGCACGGAAAATAATAAATAATCACGTAAAAGTAGCACAATAAAGTAGCACAATAAAGTAGCACAATAAAGTAGCACATACATACATTTCTTGACGCCAGCTCCCGAATGGGATAGGCAGAGAGAGCAGAGTGCTACACATCACGATCCTAACACACAAGGTTTGTCTAAATTAGCAATATACTAAAAAAGGAATTAATTTCAACATCGGAATATGAACTATGACTACTGTTGTCAATACTATGAGATACCTCTGCAGAAATGCCTCAGTTCCTTCAATAATATCCGATCCTTATGTGCTGTTCTCTCCTGTTACCGTGTCTATTTCTTTATCTGCACTCTCCTTTATCACGGATCAATTTGTTTAAAGAACAGTTGCTGAAACAGAATATTAAACAGTAAACGGCAGTGGTTGTGTTTGATCAGTACTGTTGGTGGTCGTCGTCATGGTGACAATGGTGGTGACACGAGGAAGACAATGATGATAATAACAACAGCAGTCATGATGGTATCATCAAAGAAATATGAAGCTTCAACTGTATGTTCCTTCCATTATAACATTTTAATGTAAAAAATACAGACCATGGCTTATTAATAAACAACCTAAAATAGCCTTTGAGAATACTTCAAAGATTTTTGTTCCAATATCCGACTACCATTTATAAAAGTGAATTAATTAGCCCAAAGAATCCGAGCATCATGATGGAACGTTGTATAAAAAGCCCTTTACACTTGTTTGAAATCTTTTGGTTTGAAAAACGTCGAATCTTTAATCGGATAGCTCCCTCATTCTATCGACGGGATTTTCAGTAACAAATCGCTGATGGTCGAAGGGGTACACGAGTTAATAAAGGGATGTTTGCAAAAGTGAAACGATTTTATTTAATTTGCTGCGGACTCGCGTGAATTATTTATCTGCAAAACGTTTTCTTTTTGGAGTATATGTAGAATAAGGCGTGCGGATAATACGGTTCGCATTATAAATGGTAATTGATCGAATGTGAAAAAGAGCGGATTTTTTTTTTTAGAAAGTGATAGAAGCTGAACCGTCCACTGCCGATCAGTGTAATTTAAGCCAAATTTTGCTAATATTCTAAATGTGAAAGTTTGTGTTGACGTTTAATATATTTTCACACCGGTCACCACATTCAGATAAAATTTTGCATAGGTTACATACAATCTGAAATGTCATAAGAGTATTTTATTTTATCTTGTAAATAATTAAGACTTCCTTGGTTAAGATGTACTTTTGTATACATCTGGGCACACCTAGTAATATATACTCTGTGTTATTTGTCTTTTTACTGTGGCTTAAAATTATACTTCACTGAATTATACTTCACTGAATTCCTCGATCCATGTACAGTCGTGTAAATGAGCAAATGATATAATATTTTGTAGTGTAGTAAATAGCAAAGGATCTGGAGATGCACATCCGCATATAGAATGTGTATAACTGCTGTGTGGCTACTTTGCACCCGAACGTCTTCGAGGGGTTACCGAACTGTCACGAACAACACGACTTCATAGGTACTATATTACACCGGTCCTATGTGAGCGAGAGGCACTACCACGGTCCAGCTGACCCAATTCCCCAATTCAGCTGCAATGATGATACCACTGCCTGTTACAAGCAAGATTACCAAGTGCCATAATCTATACATAGTTTCTTGTAAATAAAACGAAGTTCACAAAAGTTGTCTGTCCGTGTGTGATCTATTATCTAACCCACTACTATTGGTGCTCTCGCAAATTTTCTTTGTCTTTTCCATTATGTTGCGACAACTGACATTTAGTAATAATATGTATTTATGTATTTATACTAATATGTATATATGTAATGTTTATTTAAAAATATTTTACAATGGATATTTATGTATGTTTATATATTTTTAAGTATAATATTATTGCATTTTTATTTGTTTCTTTCATGTAATTCATAACTATTTGTCTTTTATGTGTTATCTACTCAAGCCTGGTTGTTGTTCCTTTTCCTCTTAACAAAGGTTGTCTGGTAAAGATTGTTATCCTAGAAAGAAGTCCGATTTTGTGCATATTATGTGTCCGTATAAATTCAAATTGTTTTTCTGTGTGTTTGTTCTACATGTTTGTGTACACAATAAAGTATATTTTCTTTCTTCTTCTTTCTTTTCTAGTAGGCGGTTTTCTCTCATAGGAACAGCGATTCCCGGGGAAGGTATACTTTGTACAGCATTCCAGCAGCAATAGTTAGTAATGCATAAATATAATCAAGGTAACGTCCATTTGGTAGAAAACACCAAACATCCAATCCGAATAAAAATATTTACAATCTTCACGATGCAAGGAACAAAAGATATTAAAATTTCAAAGTCTTAACTTCTTCTACAATCACTTTCAAAGTTCGATAACCCTACAATAGCGAGGAAAGTTAAAGTGAATAGAAATGCAATAATAGATCGTGTTTCTATCAATTGGCTCTCGAAGCGGAATCATGACCGACCTTTTTGAGACATTTAGAATATATAAAACTTCCTCTAGCAAAGTGATTTGCAGTCGGGAGTCAGACTAAGTGAGTAAAGAGACTTGAGTCAATGTTTGATGTCGTGATTTTGTTCTTCACGACGGCGGTGACTTTCTCCATTTAGAAACGTTACAAAGGATTTTCATTGCGACCATAGCAGACGCGCAGCTTCTTTTTTGTAGTTAATGTGGCGTAAAGCGGGTAATTGAGGGAAATAAATAAAAAGGTTTAAATACAAACTTGACATTGTCACGAAAGTAATAAAATATATTTTGATAGAAACTAAAATAATCTATTAGTACTACTAAAGCGGCTAGCTTTACGGTACGGCTATCTATGCGGCGCGGCTAGCTTTACGGTGCGGGCATATATGCGGTGCGGCTAGCCTTACGGTGCGGGTGTCTATGCGGTGCGGCTAGCTTTACGGTGCGGGTATCTATGCGTTGCGGCCAGCTGTAATATCCATGTAACGAAAATTGATATTAAACAATTAACTTATTTTTTAAAGTATGGGGGTGGAAACGAGGAATCGGTGGCTTTTGACGACTATCCGGCGTTGACCACATCCACATCTAGTGGAAAGTGATGATATAATTTACCTATTTAGCAGTTGTTCCTCTCTTTTACACCATCCATCCTAACATGTCACTGACTACTCAAGAACCGAACAAAAAATTTATAATGGAATATTCACATGATATCCATTAGATGTAACAAGGGAAAGGTCTTCTGGATCGAGCATGATTTAAAAAATGATAATTTCTATTATTGTCACAGAGGTGACAAATAGAAAAACTACCACTTTATATACATGGAACTAATAATAATTAATAAAAAATACATGTCTGGATATTGGAGTGATATAATATTTAAAGGAAAGCATAAAGCTTGTAAGCCCAAAAGCCAATTTCAAAACAACATACTCGTAGGTATAAGCCTTCTTAAAGATGTCTCGCAGATATTTTCGTATGCAATTGCATAGTGGAGCACCGAAGACTAGGGCCGGGGAAAGCGCATGTCATTTCCCGGCTGGCCCCGAGGGTAAAATCGCATGAGCAAATGTTGACGTCCGGATTCGTTCAGCTTAGTCCGCAGGCTGCTTTTATATTCCCTGGTACACGGTTATTGAACTACCATCTACATACATTATTGTGTATCAAATAATATCATAATCTGCTATAGGATTATGTAAAGATACGTACTAAGTCTTCATTTTCAAATTTCAAGGATCAATTTAGAGCGCACCTTATTTAATAAATATATTGGGGTTTTTAAACAGTCACTGTGGTGGGACATCTAGTGTGCTTTCGTCGTTCACCTCTCTTCCTCTCTCTCTCTATCTATCTATCTATGTCTCTCCCTCTCGTCTCATGCAACTTTCTTTACGAAAAATGGTCAATTCTACAAGTAAAGTGGAGTTTACTTAAAGAAGTATTAAATGTGGACTAGAGCCTGAGCACAGTTTTTATGCCATTGAGAACGTGGCATTTTCCTTTGCATGTTAATTTACTTTATTTATAATTTCAACTGATTTAGAACAAATATTATCTATGGAAGTTTCATGAATGTTGCCAAATGAAACAAGTTGACATGTATTTATTAAATGGCCTTGCAAGAAACCTTATCGTTGAGATGTTAGTTTTTTATCGCGTAATGTTTGTCGCGTAAACGTTTGAGAAACACTGAAGTGGGTAACTGGAATATTATCTGGGATCCTAAGCTCAATATATTATATACCTTAACAAATCACAAAAATATTTCTGAATGCCAACAACACCAATTAACAGTAAATACAGGACATTTTGCTTATAATAATTCCATCTTACATATTTTTTTTTTTGAGATAACTGTGTATTTGTGATCATTTTTATTCGATTATTCATACAAACAGATCACTAAGCTAAATATTAAATGATAAATTTAATTTAATTGACTTTTAATTGTTATAAATTCATGTGACCAAATAGACAGCACGGGCCATCACTTCACGGCAGTGTAGATCCACCATACACGTACAGTTATATCGTAAGGGCTAGGCACTAGAATTTCGATTCTTCACTGGTCGCCTGCGCAGGTACAAACCCCCCACACGTGATATACCTTATAGGTATTTTCGGCGCTCGTATTCAGTACGATACACTTTTACGTGTGTAGCCCGCGCAAGAAGTTTCTTTCTCATTGGACGGAGACTTTGCCTTGACGTGACCACAGTATTGTCTCGATCGTGCGAACCAATTCGGCTTTATTACAGCAGTCGCTACGAATTCATCATTATCAGTCCACTGCTGGACATATGCCTCTTTCAATGAGCACCAAGACGACCGATCTCTTGCTACTCGCATCTATCCCGGACTGGCTACTGCACGAGATCGCCCTCTCACCTGATGAACGGTCGACCAACACTTCGTTTTCCTAAACGCTGCCTCCACTCCAAAACCTTACTGGCCCATCTGCTATCTGTTCTTCTGAGTGTGTGGCCAGCCCATTGCCCATTGCCACGTTACGAATTACGAGTCTATTATTAGGGGAATTAGTAATAAAAACTAATTATAACAGTAACACAGTCAGTCATACTGTTAAATGCAAAATTAAGAGACATTAATTTGCGGTGTGGTCGGAGCGATCGATTTACATAATAACTAGAAGTTTGCTTTCTATCTCATCGCAAATTAGCTTCGATTAAACGTGTGCCCATTTCGCAAAGCCGAGGATATTTTGATATGTAATTAAATTATTTTTCGGTGAGTCAAAAGTCCTTTAGTTTATGTTGAACACATTACAGTGGTTTAAAGAATGTTCTAGATCAAGGAAGTCATGCAATATAGTATACAATTTAGGTATTCACAATGAAAAAAATTATTAAATCAATTTGTTTATAATCTTCTTTCATAAAATTAAATATCATCCGACTACGTCGACATATATATGGATATTTAATGAAGATTACCTCCTACTTTTATTAAACTAATACGGGGTTCTGAAAAGCGATAACCTTAGTTTTTTTTTTTGCCGGGTTGTAAAATAATTTTTACCCTGAAGCAATGAGTGGGATGCGCGACTCACGGCGAGCGGCGGCACTCATAAAGCGAATACTCGGAAAACCCCGCAGATGTCATCGGCCGAGGCTACTGAGATGTTCCGGATGTACCCGCTATGGACTATGTCATCTTAGCGTTGATCGATTGTAGAGAACCGTCTTCTGTCCTTGGATGATTACTTGAATAAATGTTTCGTTTTCGTGGTGTATTCATTTCCAATAACTAACCAAGTATTTCTGAAAAAGTTGACGCACAGTCCCTCTTTTTCAAAAATAATTACCGTATATTTTTGTAGTATCGTTTAGGCGGCGGAAACCACACAATAGCAATCGAATTAAAATGTAGCATATAGTATTTCTTAGTTAGGTATATTTCGTAGAGAAATTATTTTTGCTCCTAGGGGGTGAAATTATGGTTTTGAATATATATAAATAACGTAGGTTCACTCAAGTTCACCAAGCTCGTTGTTATATTTGTAACATTAGGTCCCAACCTAATTTCGGCTACAGCGATCACCTCTATTGAGAAGAACTTTCTGCGTATGACATGTTATAGTGCACGAGTGTTTGCAGACGAAAGAGCAATATCTACTCCCTCATTTTACTATTGAGATGGGGCGATAATCTTAACTTACGAGGGATGATTGATAAGTATCCGAAATGACAAAGAAAAGCTTTAATAACCTATTCAAAACAATTGTATTTTTCTACGTATTTTCCTTCTACCTCAATGCATTTAATCCAGCGCTTCTCCAATGCCGTTACGCCAGTTTGATAATTTTTCTCTAACCCCTCAAAATCCTCGTCTACGGCGACAATGACTTCATCATTTGATAAAATCTTCGGCCACCTAACCATTTCTTGAGATACGGGAATAAGTGGAAGTTGCACGGGGAAAATCATGCCCCCTGCATGACATAACAATTCGACCGTAATTAATGGAGTTTGGTAAATGTAACCCTTGACGAGTGCACAGGTGCGTTGTCGTGGTGCAATAAAACTTCCTTTTTGGCTAAAAGTTTTTTTTTTTTCAGATTTTTTCACTTAATTTTTGCAGCAAGCTCGCATAATACTTTCCATTTATTATTTTTCCTCTTTCCAAATAATCCATTAATCCCTCGAGCATCCCAAAAAACAGTCGCCATCACCCTGCCGGCCAACGAAACCGTTTTTGCAACCTTCGGCGCAGGTTTTCCGCTCTCAGTCCACTGCTTAGATCGTTCTTTTAATTCAGGAGTCACATAACGTCGTAAAAACTCATTAGTATCATACTTTAACAGCGAATCGTCCACTCGACGTTACTTTTAGTTAACAGTGAGCAAACGCGGCAACCATCGCGCGCAAAGCTTTTTCATTCGCAAATGTTGGTGTAAAACGTTAAGAATCCGTTCGGAGGAAATGCTTACCATATGTGCTGTCTGCCGCAAATTTTCATTCAAAACGATTTTTTGAATATTTTTGATCATGTCCGGATTCGTCACTTCATTTGGAGGGCCAGACCTGTCGGCCTCTTCGCAGCTCTGTCTCCTAGGTTTAAAATCAGGTGTGAATTGTACTCAACGCAGGAGCAGTATTACCTAAAACACTGTATAGCTTGACTTTAATCTGGGCTGCTGTTTTCCCTTATAAAACGTGAAACTTTATCACCGCACGAATTTCGTTTCTTGCCATTGTTGGGAAAATTTACGGCAGAGAAAGTTCTAGGTTTATACAATTCCATCAGTTCGAGTAAATTCAGATTTGGCGTTCTATTTTCGAAGAGATGATAGAATATAATATTTGTTTTAATTTTGTTTGCATATTCTTTTTTTAAGTTCGTCGTTTCGGCCGAATCAATCAACCTGGTAATTTCAAGAAGTACTCTCAGGGGCACAGGGTGCGACGCCGTCAACTTTCTGAACCTAATATCACTCTTTATTTGATTCGACCCGGGATTCGAACCCGGGAGCTCAAGGCTAAACATGCCTACCACTAGACCTAGAGGCCGATAAAAGTTGTGCATAAAAAATACGACAGTAAGAATAATTACAAGGGCCAGGGGGCAGGGAAGTATTGACCCCCCCCCCCTTGGGTGCAGTAGATCCTATCGTGCGATTATTCACCACCAAATGGACGCGGTATATCCATCACAGGCCAAATGGAATACTAAATGCTAGTTCATCGAGTGGCACCACTGTCGATGGTAATTGCATGTTACTTCTGCGATAACAAATCAATGTGTAACCTTAGTGCTATCGGCGACATGCGTGCAATAATAATATTAATATCTGTAAAGTTTAATAACACTGCGTTACTAGACCTTTACTCTATGGATTCTATCATAACTTTAGACTAGGTTGGAATTAATTAGTTGTAAATTTAGTATAAATGAATCAGGCGCTCGCTGACCTTATAGGTGGTAGCCATCAACCTACAAATCCTCAATTGTTTAATTATATGGCATTAAAATTTAAAAAGGAATAGAACATAAATATATCTTTGTAACTCCTACATTTCTTGCTAGTTTTTTAAATGAAATAGAAAAAAACAAATTGCCACAGGCACAAGGCAAATATGTCCGTTAAAATTTTTCTCTGCCCAAACATAGCCGTGCACATCTATAAAATAAATAAAACGGCAAAGTTTCAAAATACAACTTACTGGAGCTTACGCCAGAATTTTTACTGGCTCGGATGAAATAATATGCGACTTGTTAGTGCTACAAACGTGCTCCGAAGTGGCAATCGCGCTAACACGAACTGCACAAAATGCACCCCCATATCTTCATTACAAATTCATGCCTCATGCGGAGGTACAGACAGCATCAAAAAACAAAAATACCTTCACATTCCGGTATTGTTTTCACGAATGTGAAGTTTGAAAATACGTTAGTTTTCACTTGTAGTATAAGCAATTATGTGTTTAAACATGGATAGAAAATACATTATTGGATATTAGGCATGTATGTAAATTATACAATTAAATATGATTTTCGAAGCTCAACATTATTTAAGAATTTATTATGTTTATAAAGATAGAAATAATACCAACTGGTACTTCAGATAGGTAAAAATGTTCTCGCTAACTAACGAACACACACATAATTATACATATTTTCTTTATTATCACGACGTTCTCACCCAAATATAGCACCGTAATAAAGTAAATATTCATAAGAAAATGTAAGTCTAACCTAATTTTTTAGAAATAGATGAAAACTTGCGTTAAAGAACAAATAACAGACATCAGATACCGTCACAATACAAAATCTGCGGTCTGTGAGCATACTGAGGCTAGCCTCTGTAATTACATTCGATTTCGTAAAGTAAAAATCTTCGTGAAAGAACGTAGATTTCGTCCAAGGATGCCAAGATGAATGAAGACGGTTTGGTAAAACCAACATTTTATACTTACAAATGGCGCAATCAAGCTAGTCCTAGGAATACCAAATAGAAAGTAAAAGACTAAGAAACAAAATTGCATACAGCACAATATAAAACATGTAACGATGAAATGACACGAAACTCAACTCCAACTATGGTAATTCAACAAGTATTGCGTACTAGTAGTGCAAGTTGCGAACGTGTACGTGTACGGCCGCACGCGAAACGCAAATAAAGCAAGGAAGATATCAAACAGCGGACGTTACCTACATGCGATAATAGATCTGTGCAGTTTAAAATGCAAATAACAGAGTGGTTCAACATTTCGCACACTTTTAAAGTGTAGTTAATGGTCGCAATAAAAACTAACCTGTAAGTCGGTTTACGGGTGGTAACATTTGAAATTATTACGGTTCTCTAATTGCTCTGTGAACGCATCGACCGATGATTGTCCCGCTCTCTCGCTTGCGAGCTCCGCCCATTAACAACATTACTATGAATCGTAAAATTTGTATGATGTCATACTTTTGCGTGCACGAAGCTAGCGTCTTGTAATTCGATAGATTTACAAGATATTGTAACATAAAAAACATTCATCCAATCCATCATGTTTATTGTAATCCTTTATTTAAGTGTGTTATATATTTTATGCACTATAGTGCACAAGTGCGTGCGTCGGAATTGTATGTTTTAATACGTTCTGCGCAGTTAGCTACTCTATTGTGACTAGAAGTGGCCCCGTGGTCAAAATTCGGCTATGACGACTTTACTTATAAATTGACTAGTTTTTTTATAGCATAGGAGCACAAACGAGCCATTTGAGGAGTACCGACGCACACTCATATCTGCATATGCAAATGCGTTGGCATCCTTCATCCCATTCCCCACCATGAATACAATAAGCTACCGGCTACTCACATACCGCACGAAACAGGACAGTATAGCTGTCATTTTACGGTGGTGTCATGAGAGACAGTTTCCTTCGATCGTATCAACCCAATTCGGCTGCTATGCAGCATGTCTCAGGAAGAGGTAGTGCCATGCATAGTGCATGACACTACATCCTCCTTTGCAACGGAATTAGGCCGGTACGACCGGGAGGTACCTCTCGCTCACATAAATCACCGCGAAGTGACATTTTCAGTGTCGCGTTTTGTGCGATTTGTCAGTAGCCATGGCCCATTGGGGGGGGGAGGAGGGGGAGAAGTAATTGAGTGGCATGGGCGTCAATAGTCGTAAAAATGTTCCGATTACTGGTAACCCCCTTATCTTTAAAAACCTACCGACGCCCATGAACATCCACATCATTACTATGCTGATGCGTTGCCCTTCTTCGACCCCCCACCCCCGCAGACCGCACGAAACGCGACGTTATAATGTGACAGAAAAAAGTTTTTCAGACGAATTTATTTCCTTCTAGTTTTAAATTAAAAACGAAAGTAATTTAAGTCTGAATTATATTTGGTCATATATTTTAGAAGCGAGCTCCCGCTACAGATGCGTACATTAAAAGTGGAACAACTAATAATGCCCACATGGAACTAGGAACATATATATTTTATCAGGTCGCAATAAGAATTTTGTAAAAAATCAAAAGGTCAAGCCTTTTTGTCAACTTTAGTTATTTTAGGCACTACAGTTTGAGATAAATGTAGTGACTAACATTTGTACCGGACTAACATGATAAGTGATTACCTTTAGCAACATACAACATTATAAAGCAAGGTTTATAGTTATAGCACTACTACGCTCATCCCGCGCTTTCACTCGCGTGACTCCTGTCCGTAACGTATTCGTCGTAGAGTCTTGTTATATAGTCTATGGCTGTCCTCGATAAATGGACTGTTGAACACCAAAATAATTTTTCGATTCGTACATTCTGTTCCTGAGATTAGCGCGTTCAGACTAATGAGAAAATTCTTCCGTTTTATATTATTAGCATAGATGTTGAGAGTTGCATTTGTAAAACATGACAGCTCTTCTTGCATGCAAACGTTGTACACTCCGATCGGTTCTAAATAAAAACTAAAGAAACCAGATAAAGTCATGCGTGAAGTAAACACGTCTATTGGGACTGACTCAGGAAACTGTTCAGGAATGGTTCATTTGATGAAAAACCGATACGTCATCTATAGAATGCAACAAAATTATAGATGACATACTAACAGATGGTCAAGGAAAGTAACGTCAATTCCGTAGTTAAAGTTATTTTCCTGACGAATGGATCAACCTGGATATGGATGTACCCATGGTTTAGTGTTGTATGTTTAATGTTCTATGAATACATGTATGTGTGTTTAGTGTTTAGGTACACAACACTCGTTAGGACCGGAGCAAAAAGAATGTCGGGAAGTTATATTTCATTTACACGCACTCATAAGCAATATATTACATGAAGAAATAATTACAATAAAACTATTTTTTTTAACAAGTCCGACGTTCTATAAGTTTCACAGAAAAGACTGTCACGGGCGTACTGAATTATCAGGTGTCCAGATGTCTCAAGTAATTAAACCCCGAATTAATTAAGTACCCGAAGAATTATGATTAAATAAAATATCTGTGTTTGTTATAAAACGACACGTCATGTGATCGACTTTCTCCTCATCATTATTTCTTATCATAGATAGAACGATTACCGGGGAAGTTTTCAATGTAGAATTTACTAAATTATCCAAGTCACTAGTTTGATACAAAATAAAATGTTTTAAAATTTCAAAAGTCAAATTGCAAAATAGCCTTAAATAATGTATATGTAACTGGCAATGATTACACGTTGTGACGTGTACACACGCCGGAGTCATCCACGTATGTTGCGTGTACCATAAATAATAAACTTTTTATCTCCCAGACATACTGCTATCCCGGTGAATTATTAGCATTCCATGAAAAAGCCATAAGCGAAAAACATTTTCTTATCTCGAGAAGTGGGTATCTTAGCCAGTGTAACCAATCGATACATTAAAGGCGAGCTATAACCGTATAGAGGGTTCAAACACATTTGATAACAAAGGAAAAACACCGAACGACCGACAAGATGCTTTGAAAATACTTTCGCAATCTAGCTACCTGTTCACCTGGGCTGCCCATTCCGACCTTGCCATAAAGAAGAGTAGACGGGAAGCGCCGGGAAGGGTTTATCGTACCTGAGGGAACGACCGCGAGCCCGACACTATATCATTGCCGCCTCTATCTCCCCGCTATGTATTCTACATTTGTACTCAACACGTATAACGTACACAAAATAAGTCATTTCGTTATATTAACAACGCCATCTAATTATCACTTATAATATCTTCGAAACATAAAACAAATACAACACAAACTCGATGAAGCAGTCTATTTTTTTTTAATTAGAGCACTTATTCAAATGCAATGGTCAAACTATGTCCGAAGGTGTTGTAATGAGTTGTGACCAAGTATGTAAGGATCGTGAAATGCTTTCTAGGTACTCTCTGCCTGGCTCCCTGTAAGATCTGGCGTCACCGAGAAGATATTTTTTATAATCCCAATGACGCAGAGCTAGTTACTATAGTTAAACTATAAATTTAGATACCCTTTTTCTCAAATATACCACTTAGTCATTCAAACTCAGAAAGTCTCCACAAAACAAAGACAGGCTAAATAGTTTGGAAGAGTACTACTACACTGCACTGTTTTTCCCTATTAAGAAACTAAAAAAGATTATTACATTCTTATTCATATTATTTCTATCGCATAGTATTGAATATGAGAGGGGACCATATGTTTTGTCTATTATCTCGATCTGACGAGTCTTATAGTATTGTTGACAGGTAAACCAGAATCATTATTTATGATATTACATCATCAAGCACTTACATAAGTCTGCATAGAATATATCTATCACTTGATATCGCCGTAAAGTGTCACCTGCGGTGTCGCGTTTGTTGCAGTTTGTGAGTAGGCCGGTGACCCATCGGGGGAAGGTGAAAAGGAAGGCAACACATCGGCATAGTTGCTGGTGTTAAGGGACCTCGATAGTCGTTGTAGGGCTCCGATTTCTCGTTTGTCCCCTATACTATAAAAAAAATATATCATTTGACTACTGGCTACCAGGGCTCCATATAATTGACCGATTCAAGGATTCTTTTTAATCCTCCTGGTGATATTTTATAAAAACCCTCCCCTCGTTTCGGCAACTAACATAAATATAATAATCAAATTGAAATGTAAGCCATTTCGGGGGCACAATTAACAAAATTGTACCAATAATTTACACATAAATTAAAATATCAATGTGTTTTTATATGTTGTTGTTTAACATTTACGGATAGCGCATTACTTGTCAATATATTCGTAATAATGGAATGCTGCTTGTATTCTGCGGTCGCCATTGCAACTCTCCGTTCCGAAAACATTTAATGTATCAATAGAACCGTACGGTCATTATGCAATTTAATTTAGTACATTTACTCCGTCGATTGGTTTTTAATTAACGCAGACAATGTATTCTCTTATTCCTAATCAACTGGTTATACATTCAACCCTCACTGTATATGACCATCAGTAGGTTGTGCTCAATGTTGCGCTGAAAGATCGTACAAGTTGTATAATCATAAGTGCAATACAGAATAAACTACAAGGAACATCTTATAATATGATATAATTGTCATTATATATGTATTTTAATACTTAATTTAGGACATTTACAAACCCAACTGGTTAAAATTGAAAAAGTCTTTAGGACTGCGTGTAAGTAGATACCTGAGAACATTCATTTTCTTTAAAAGTAGACCGCTTAAATGAGAGTATTACTACTATAAAATTCAATTGTTATTATATTTCACAAGCTTCTTCAAATATCTTATAATAAAACGGTAATTGCATATAAATAAAAAAGGATGATGTCCGTTTTACGCCAGTTTATCTCTCTAGACTAAATAATGGTTGTATACTAGTTTAGCTTTCTATTATTTAAATAATGTAATAATAATTATAAGATTGTGCAAATAAGAATGTAGATTAGATGTTTTCATTGCATGGGATAGTGAATCAATATTCTTACAAATTCAAAATTACCATTTGCCATTGGGATCTATCGTCTCAAAATCTATCGTCCAAAAACTATTTCCAAACAATTGTTTAGAAAATAGACAACACTTTAGAAAATGTAACAATTCGATTACCGAACGCAAACGTAAACATCAATGACAGTTGTTTAAAAATAGAATAGCAGAACAAATTGCGCGGACTGCCAGCTATTGCCGAGATCAACATTTTTGATTTTTTTACAACGTCGGATCGTTTTATGGTGCAATGGCGTGTTTTATTATATGAACGCTAATATAGCGGGGCATGCGATTGGTTCGCATACAGGTATTTGTGGCTCCCATTACTTCTACGATCGTTGTATTCATATGTTGGTAAGGTGTGGGACGATCATAAATAAATAAACTCTGTTTCAGTGCTTTGTCGATTTACTGTTTTTATACAGTTTATTCTGCTGCCAAGCAATTACAGGATGAAAACTCTAAAACATTGGTGTGAATATAGTGTCTTCAATTGTTGAACCGTGGTATGATATACTCGTAGTTTTGTATAGCCTTAACTTCTCTTAGGTATTTTCATCAAGTATGGAACGTGCTTATTATAGATCTTCTGAAAAAGAATTTAAGGAAGTGTGATTTGTTGATACCTAGCCTCTATTCGATGGTGATGAAGTACTTGAAAACTCTTACAAGCAGATTTTTTTTTACCATTTTACTCATTTCACATAATAACGCCGTATTTTCAGTGACGCGTTTTGTGCGTTTTGCGAGTAGCCGGTGGCCCATTGGAGGGTTGAAGAAGGGCAACGCATCGCCACAGTAATTATGTGGATATTCATCATGGGCGTCGGTAGTCGTAAAAAGGCTTCGTTTTCTTGTTTGCCCCTCTATCCTATAAAAAACCTAAATAACTATGATGTAAGGCCTGAAGGCTATTTTTTTTTAAATCCTAATTGTAGGTGAATATCGACTCCATTATATCCCTTCAGTTGAAGGCCTACGCCATACAATATGTATAAACACAGGATTGTACTCATTTCTCACCATGGTTCAAGCCTCGTCGTGGCGGTGGGGCTTAGTGGTCTGGGTTGAACCCAGGCAAAGTCGGTAAGGTTGTCCTGTAGTGCTGGGCAATCCCATCTGTGGAGGAGGAGTTGGTCCCCTGAGGGGCTGACTGGCCGTCGAGGTGCCCTGATGATTGTTGTTCCGGGGCACCACACCAAGAGGGGCAAAGCTGGCACTCGCGGTGGTTTTTGTAGGTATTCGGCACTATCATGTGCCGCGAGTCCCACACATCACTGGACCCCACCCAGGGCCGGTGAAGGCGTGTAAATGCATTTCCTCGCGTCAAGAGAAAAAAAAAAGAAAAAGGATTGTACTCATTAAAGTCATTAAAGGGATATAACATAAGTAGCCAGTAACGGCACTACGCCGGCCGTCGTGAAGTTCATTAGAAGATGATAACCGACTTCATTCCAGTGATGAATAATACGGTACAATATTCCAAGAAAAAATCAGTTAATTCCACAAAAGACTTCAAAAAATGGCTGCTGGCCTCTTCCTCATTTCCGTTTCAAATTACTCTGCTTTATGTAAGTGATGAATCAACCTATCAGTCCATTCTCTTGTATACATACTCATCCCACACAATGAAGTCTCTCTATATATACTTAATTACTTGTGAAATAATTTCTATAAATAAGTACCTATATTTGAGGTTTCAAGAAGCAGTGCAATCATTGCTAGTTACTTATTTATACAAAAATTCTATTTCATCTAATGCAAAGGTATAACGAAAAGCAAAAATAATTCTACTAATGTAATTTCTAGGTGCCTTTGAGTTGGTCTATTTATTTGTAATTTGTAGGATATCGTTTGCTACGTACCTTAATGAGGCAATAACAATAAATAAAGACCCAAAAGTTTTCTAACCACTTCGCCCTCGTGAATTCGCTGCGGACCCCTGCAAGGAACCTCGTGTTAGAGAAGAATATATTATTATTGCGAGCTATATATTGTCTATGAATTTCCTGATGAATTTCCTGGATTATTATCCAACAATTTAATTGATGTCTTTTTCCGTTCCAATAGTACACATTTGAATAATCGAAAAAAAATTGGATTGAGGTATTCGTAAACTTTATATAATAATATGTTTTCTATAAATATCTAGGGAAGGAAGAATACAAGTACGAGTAATTAGATGGAGGGTAAGCTTTGTCAGCCCAATTTGGGCGCAATGCAGCACTTGCGATGACGCGCATCACTAAATTCTGACTAACGGATATATACGTCAGGTTGACGAGTATAAAGATAAAATATATCGTAATGCAAAACCACCATGTCTGGATTATGTCATTTATAAAAAGTCACGAGAATTTAAACATAAAAAGATCAGAAAGCGGATTACGTTAACACCGCGTATGAAATATTCATTAGCGGCATATAATGGGCGTCACATCACGTATTTGTATAATAATGATCTCGCAGAAAGAGACTCTGCCCTTTTTTCATTAAGTATACTCAAACACGTATATCATTTAAGTAATACAATCTCCGTGGAAAAATTTTCATTGCAATAGAATTCGAAGGCAAGTACTTTATTTACTTGCCCGCCACTTTGAACATGTTGCCCCAGACGGTGTAAAATTTTATGAGTAACAAGACAAAAACAAAACAAGCTGTAAATATATATAAATGGAGCTTTATTTTATGTATTCAGACTTAAGTATAATATGTTTTATCTATACATATTTTTTAATATGTAACAAAGGCGATGAGCTGTCTGTCTGTCTGTATATTATCGATTTTATCAAACCCTACAGAACAGATTATCATACACTTTTTACCAATGAATAGAGATATTTACTATAAAAATGTCTCCAAAGCTGTATAACATTACAATAAAACTACTTTTACGGATTTTATCGCGGTTTATTAAATTATTTATGTAGCCCGACGTTTCAGAAGCTTTACAGCAACCATGGTCACGGGTGGACTGAGATGACAGATGTCCTGATGTACCAAGTTTTTAAAATTACCCGAAGAATTATAATTTTAGTGGTTCCGATTAACGCAAACAGTACTTATTATATCTTGTTTGTTTTACGTTACGTGGGTGAAACCGCGGGGCGCTCCTATTCTAAAAAAAGAACCTAAAGACGCATTCGATTATGATGTCATTTCCTAATCAACAATTAGTTACGGTAGTAGGTACCGACAATTGTTAAATGTAACTATAAAGTTGGTTAAACTTAACCACGTTTTACAGATCCTAATGCAATACCAAGATAATATTGTCATCGTGATTTACTGCTGGTAAAATGTACTAATGTAAACATAACAAAAAAATAAAAAGCACATAATTTTTATGTTCATAATTGTTAAACATTTATTCAATTAACCGTAAAACATATACGAACGCGATATGATATCACAATATCTGAATATAGTTATAGCCATTTATTGGCATATCTGATACCAGTCAGACGGGATATATAGTACAATCATTTAAATAGGAATTTCAGCTGATATTCTGCATCGACTTTTATTAAATTTCCTTGCTCTTGACTAAACTATTGCACCAAACATCAAACGGTATCGCAGTTTGCATTACGGCACAGATAAATTTCGCTTTACATACGTAGGATAGGTATTTTGGACTTATTGAGCGTAAATTTTGAAGACCGCAACCCTTTGAATAGTCAATGTCGCGTACCCTTATCTCGCCACAGAAAGGCGACACCACATTACCGGTATTATGGTAGTGCTACACGTTACTGACGTGTTCCTTAAAATGGATCTCCCGATTTACGATTTAAGGTTGTAAATGGCTTACACAATTTTAAGTAGAGAATATTTTCAAAGTGCAATTTATATTGTATTGGAAGTTGGAGCGTTTACCCGAGCACAATATTTTGTGTAGGGCCAATGTGCTGGCAGATCCATGCTTGTCTTCTGAAACTGAAGCTATAGCCACACGCGTTATTACATTCTCTTGTCTCTGCGACAAAACTACGTAAATAACGCACACACGATGAATGCTATTTCTCCAAGTCGATAAACTAGGTAGTGACTTTAATGATATAGTTAAAAAAGAGGCGAAATATACACGAGAACATGCCTCGGGAATCGTTCTATTCGTTGGTGAAAGTCGCATAAAAATTCATTCAATAAATTTTGAGAAAATTGATCACATACAAAGAGACAGCTCTAGGGGACTTTGTTTTATAATATGTATAGATAACCAGGCTCATTAATAGAGTGCTACACTTTAAGTACCAGGTAATTCAAACATATTTAACAAGTGAAAAATTGTGTTTAACATTGACACGCGCCTGTGTGTGCGTACACAGGACAATTGCCGTGATGAGATGTTGTACACTAGAACGTTACTGTCTGCGTTATTGTTTCACACGGTTTTACGGCCTATATTTTTATCACACTTTCATTGTAGTATTGTTTTAATTTGTATATTTATAGCTTTCATTTGATTCTACACATATACATGTGATATTCTGTGATTGGTCGCGAAGTATTTTACAAACTTTTTTATCTCACCTATCAAACCCCCCTCCCTCCCCAATGCGTCACCTGCTACTCAAAAACCGCACAAAATGCGACATCGACGCTGTCACTTTACGCCGGTATCAATTGAGCGAGAAGTACTTCCCCGGTAGCGCCGGCCCAATGCCGTTGCATAGGAAGATTTGGTGTCATGCACCATGCATGGCACTACCTCCTCCTATTTAGCAAGGCACCTCTTCATAAAAACTATATTAACGTAAAGTATATTGTGTATTTTTTGTTCCATTCCCTAATCAGTAATGCAAAGAAAAATAAAGCTTAAAAATGAGGTGATATTTTAGCTGTTGACATCCATGACGTGACATTTTTGTAGTTAATTAGTCGGAGACTCTAGAGACAACCCCTTCATTAGAAAGGGCTCGTCTTATAGCCATAATCCGACTTGAATGAGGCATTTTTTTATTCACTTCTTGTGATAACTTGCCGTTCTCCTAAATACGCTTTGATGATTTTTAAAGCAAAACTTGTTTACACCCTCTTTACTTAGGCATGAATCAGGCAAATGCACGACGATGGTATTACGAAAACGAGCAATCGGAGCCTATTGATACTACCGATGCCCATGGACATCCGCATGACCCCCCCCCCCCAATGGACCACCAGCTAAACAAAAACCACACGACAGCTAATTTGTAACGTTACGTCGGCATCAAGTGAGCGAGAGGTACTTCCCCGGTCGTGCTGGTCCAATTCCGTTGCATAGGAGGATGTAGTGTCATGTACCATGGCACTACCTCCTTCTATGCAGCATGGCACTACCTTTCCCTAAATTTCACACTAATATTCACTTTGAAGTGCATATACAAGTGCCGAAAACCCGACACACCTACAATGCAGCAAGAGCACATTGTCCTGGTCCAATGATGTTACAGTCGCACTGTCAATGGCTCATGTATTCGCTCTCAAAATATACGAAAATGTACACAACAATGCGATGCGTAAAAAATTGTAACCCTAAAAATAAAGTATTGTTTAAAATGATTTTTCATTCCACTAAAAATACAGGCAGATTATTCAGTGAGCAGATAGAGTGTCCAATCGGTCAGGCAGGAGTCCGAAATAATGCCTGCGCTCAGTTCGCGTGTCACAGGTGAATTCGAGCGGAGCGTCCATGCGCCGATATCGCTATTCGCAAGCGAACCAGTCAGTTTAATGTACCCCCGGGATCCAGACCGTTATATAATTATAATACAGCTACAATGCAGTTTCGCTGTACATCTACGTGCACAGAAACCGCATTGTGTTTATATTACAGCTTAAACTCAAAATTACGATCGTGCTAATATAAATTACTAGG
Source organism: Eumaeus atala (assembly GCA_017140195.1). NCBI lineage: Eukaryota > Metazoa > Arthropoda > Insecta > Lepidoptera > Lycaenidae > Eumaeus > Eumaeus atala. The sequence continues at coordinate 490,509 of JAFELO010000118.1, forward strand.
TGTACCCCGCGTTATTTTCCCCGTGTATTATTTGACAACGCTCGTAAAAGAGCTTTATATAAATTAGCGACCCCAAAATTTATTTTGAAGGTGTTAGGGTTGAATGTCAAAATGCCTTTGTGTGTACCTACGTTCTAAAAAGAACCCGCGTGTAAGACTTGAAAATCCTAAATTGTAATTTCTGAGGTATGTGAGTGAATGATTTTTCCCTTTTAGGTACATAGATAGCAATCATTTTGCTTGGCAGGTGGTATTGATAGGTGAAGCTTTTTGGTACTAGCTGGTTTGGAGGATAACTATCAAATCGCTCACATAAGGCCGGGTGCTCTCGAAGTATACACAAGATGCATCAGGCTGCATTAGGGGACTATGATGTTGGAAGAGCCAATGCTGTCATTTTTTAACTTCGTGCATATGAATATCGATGCGTTAGAGGACGAAGACCTCGACTAATTGTAAAAGCTCCATAAGGTCCGTTTCATAAGCCAAAGTAGACCTTCTTTCTCGGCCCAGGGCGGATACAACACCCGTTACGTTTGCCACAGGATCTACTCTAATGTAAATTCCATATGAGTTCTATATGAGGCCAAGTTTCATACTAATTTACAGATCTATATCTGTAAATTAGTATGAAACTTGGTCTCTTACTTAAGTTGGCCTGTTGCCGAATTGACTGTTGCTAAAGTATCAGAAAGAGGTAGCATTTCGATGGACACTCTGACACTTTATTTATAATACCCTCCTGTTACAATTGCAGGCAGTGAGGAACGTATACGTAGATCACGTGTGTGTGTGCAGACACAACTGCGTTTTATATTCTTTCATTCGCCTTTTCCGGTGGGACGGCAGTCCTCAGGCTCGAGATGGATTAGTTTCCGATGGACTATTTGAGAGGAATATGAAAGGATGTGTAATATCTATTGATTATCGATAATCGTCAAAAGGCTGCGACTGTTCGTTTGAACTTTACGGCTTTTTCCTTTCACGCTTTATAGACAAATACTATATAATAAATTTGTATTCCTTAGAATATATATTTTCATGACTTTGAAATTAAACACGACTTTGAAGCATAGGCCTATTAATTACAAAATAATATCCCACATTTAAGTTTCACCTTATTCAAATGTTTGCGTAGGGCCCTGAGCTAAGTTGATTGTGGTAAGTTGAACCGTTAATCGATTGTTCAGTGCCCAGGGGGAGTCAAAAATTCATTGTCGAAAGTGCGTCTCGAGCAGAGGTCAATCCGGCCCAATGTGGCGAGAGGGTTGAGCGGCAGGGCGAGCCTGTACTTATTTACATGTAATTGGGTCGGTGTCAGTGATCGACGGCGGAGCACACGTCGGCGCGGAGGTAGACGATCCATTACATCCCTGTCAGCTCAATACGTAGCTGCGTTATCATGATCGCTGTACTAGGTCCGACGTACAACAGTACCGCAGCGCGGTTTCTAATTTCTTTTATTCGTGAATTATTAAACTCTAAGCCCATGTGGACTCAATAATTAGGTTTGTTACGTTTATATCCAACTGGCGTTCCGCGTCGGCTATAGGGCCGTGTTTTACCTTATCAAGTAATACACAAAAATCTTCCTCGGGTATTGCTCCATCCATAGGTGAAAACCGCATGTAAACCATTCAACAGATTTTGAGAAAATCGATCACATTCTTATAGCATACGAGACAGACGAACAGTTGTGCCACTTGTAAGTTAGTGATCACCAGCGCCCACAGATATCCGCAACACCAGAATTCTCGCAGATGCGTTGCTGGCCTTTTAAAGATAAGTAGACTCCTTTCTGAAAGATTCTTAAGTTGTACCGGTCTGGGAAAACCGAAGTGGGTAGCTGATTCCATAAAGCAGTAGTGCGTGGGAAAAATTGCGCTAATATATACAATAAGTAGGCTACAATAATACTTCAATGTAATGTTATATGGATATGTATCGATTTCATATCATGCGTAGCTCTTAGAGATACACATTAATTGGATAGATGCGATAATTATTTAATATTCAAAGCAGCTTTATCAATAATTCCGGCGTTCAATGGTACTGAATCCGTAACATTTGACGTCACGAATAATGTTGTCATTTAAATGTCGATAATTAACCTTAAGGTATAAATAATTCTACGTTCAAATTGAGCCAGTAAGTGGTCTAGTTTTATCAAGGTGCACACAAGTCATAGCTGATATTTGCATGTGACAAAACATATCAAGACAAGGGAATGAAGATATCAAGACAGTGGTCAGAGTTCTTCCCATTTGAGAGATTTCTTCAATGTGTACCTGAAAATATTAAATAATTAAATGACACGCACCACGACTAAGAATAGGAGTTTGTTTGTTTTCTTGAGAGTTCTACTTGGTGTACCTGAGTGTTACTAGGATAGGTTAGTATACGAGTTCTGTTACTAACCAATCCTAGTAACGCAACCGGTATTCGAGATTTCAAGTTCACCGTGGTGTCATGGAGGTGACTTGGGCATCTTCGTGGCACTAAGGCCGAGTCGCCTGGTAGAGCCCTCAAGAAAGGAACAGATTCCTTTTGGCGCATCAGGCCAGAGAAAATAAAGTATAGAATCCAAGATGGCCCATCCTTTTGAGTTTTTGTTGCAGGGAAATGGCCTTAAGCAACGTCCACCAAAACCTGAGTTAGCTGGGAGGATGTGACAGACTCAGAAAGTATATTCTCTTCCACTTGCACAAGTGGCACTCCACTTCCGCATAAGAACCACTGCGAGAGCCCATGGCCTCTGTGGTGGGGTGTCACAGGGCACAAGATAGTCTGTCATTTTCACTTATCACCACACCTGGGATCTTGTGGAGATATAGATCCTTCCAAATAACTTCTCAAACCATCGCGAGCGCCATCAGTGACGCATTTGGTGAGGTGCCCCAGAACTACAAATCATTAGGGCACTTTGACGGCTGCTCAGTCTTCTAAGGAAATGACACCACATCTACAGAAGGGTTGCCCCGCACCACAGGAAAACCAAACTTTGGGACAGTGCAATGAAGTTCCCGTCCTCGACCATTCTTCAATTGACTTCAATTAATGTAAATGGTAGGTATTACTTTACCAGCACGCCTCTCGACTTTTGTCAGAAAGAGTTTGCCAAATTTACACGGCATATTCTATCTTAAAAGTGAGAAAAATATCCAATACTAATGTTATAGTGTACGTAAGCCGATAATATGTTATTAAACATTCAGTGAACCTATTTTGATCGGCCAACAAATGCATGCATACCTATAGTTTAGCCAATAGATTTGGACGCCAATATTTTCATGTTTAAACACGAATAGAAATAAGAATGCGATACTAAACAGACAATCGCCACACGTGAATATCAACGTATAAAGCAGACCACAGCCCGTAATCCACTCAATGTATCACTATGCCTTATCTTACGTAGAGCTCCGCCAATCTGCTACCAATATTTAGGCAAAATACGAATTCTTTCCAACATTATGCAAGTCTAAACGCTATATCCAAGACATTAGGTTTACATTCATGAAATTTGTCTACAATTTTACAACATTTTACAGCGGATAATCCGTATGATATTGGAAGGCTCGTCGTTGCATTCACTGGGCTGCACAAAATTTTCTATAAGGATAAAAGCAAACAAGATAGCCATGGAACTAATGTTACGAAGCTCAGCTCTATGGACAGTGTGTTGTGTTCGGAAGGGATGGCAATTTCACTCGACGATGAAAAATAAGATTTTTAACAGCTACTCTTTTTCCTTTATGAATGTTGCCAGAACATTTGCCATAAATATTAATGTCAGCATTCTGTCATAAATTCAAATTAATCCTAACCATACGTCATATGAAGTTTATTGGTTGTATATATATGAGGTATGTTTTGTGATGAAACTTAAAATACGATGATACCTTTAGCCATGGTTTGAATAGACACGTCTTTTTACGTGGATAAAATATATATTTATTATTTATTTTACATAAACAACTAGGAGTATATGGGTGCTCCGCGCTATGTATATCTGTATATCTCATATATCTCACCTAAATGTTTCACAACAGTAATAAAGATGTCTTAAATCTACGCGAATGTCACTCATTAAAATAAAGCTATGTTTTATCCAGGTTTATTTTGTTATTTAACTAGTCTATCGTTTCAGAAGCTTTAGAGCAACTAAATAATTATAATTCTTCTGGTACTTTTAATGACTTGTGACATGTGGACATCTGTCATCGCAGTGCACCCGTGACCATGGTTGCTGTAACGCTTCTGAAATGTCGGGCTAGTTAAAAAATTAAATAAAGCGCGATAAAAACAAAAAAAAATGTTTTATTGTAACGAATAAGTAAAATATTTTTTTTTTTTTGTTTTAAATTTGTCGAAATAAAATGCAATTCATTGTATTATTAGAATAAAGGTTTTAGTTTTATTTTGGTTATCATATCGTTTTTATATTTACAGCTATAAAACTTATTGTTCATTGGTAACCTGTAGATATATCGTCTATTTGAATCATCGTCTTCAATGAAGTTTGTCATCGGATAGGTATTACGCGAATACTCGATGACATAGGACAGAGGAAAAGCAGCATGAATGTACTTGTGCGGTGGCTCGACGTCATTTATTTGTCGTTACAGTATTGATTGTTTTATATATTCAGTATTATATTATTTAGGTATAAGCAAAAATTATAATTTATACAAATTTTGGCATCGGGCAACTTATTATATATACCCTTCTTTATGCACACCTCACTACATAGCTTGTACAACTTTACACTTTATATCCCACAAGTTTTATTTTTCTTATTTTTATATTGAGTTCTCGACAACGTTGTAGTTCTGATAATACAAAGTGAGAAGAAAAAACGCGCCGCGGCGTGGCGGGACAAACTTTAGTGTTTCCGTTTTTTGGCGTCCTCACAACGCTGTTAATTTCTACAAAACAACACTGCAAACGCTTTGACGCTATTTGCAACTTGAAATTTAATACTAATTTGCGAGCATACACCGTAAATATACATCATCAGTATCATCCCCCATCAGTATCTTGCAATGAAAACAGAACCCGCCCGAACTGTCTTGGTATGTTCTAGAAAGTCCGAGCGTAGTCTTTTCCAAAGGCGCTAGGGACGGCGAGGGAACTAGGTCGAGGCGGAGCTAGTATGTTGCGGCTGATTCCTGAGCTTAACAATGCAATTAAATATTTTTAAAGTAGCTTATAAAATTATAAATAATATAGTTTCCATTAAATTAAAATATAACTAAAGCCAAAAGACACAATTTCAATCTATTATTTTCGGTAACGGTATACCCATAAGTATATTATGTATTATAAGGAAGAACAAGATTTTAGTTATATATTGTATATATAGTCTTTGGAGAGTAAAGAACTAATGCCTAAACACCAGATCTAATAAATAATGCCTTAATTACAATATGTATTTGATATAATGTAATTCAATTTTATTAAATCTATCTCATACACTGCCTGTTTGTTCCAGCTTTGCGAGAATCGTAAGTTGAATTCAAAAGGACTTAAAACAGATTTCAAAGATAACGATGGAGATAGTAATTATCTCGGCCAACACACACACAACAAAATTAACGAATAAAAGATTCATAAAAGGAATCCTGTTCAAAGAAGTTTAATAATTAATGTAATTTGAGATTTTCAGACAAAAGTGTATATTTTAAAACATAATTGCCAACAAGAATAAAGTAACGAGGCTTATTAAAGTCTAGCCAGCTCAAAACGGACTACGAAGGAAAATAACTTCGAAAAGGCAGCAATAAAAATCGGTACTCAATTTTTATTGCTTTTGTGATTCACGTAGGAATTTACGTGTCTTGTTAAATCATAAAATTTGTATGATATCGGAGGTGTGATCAGTAGGACAAATTCCTTTACAAATTTACTAGCACGGATTTTATTGGGGTTAATTTGATAATTGATAGTTGTTTGTTTGTGACGTGTTCGCTTCCGACATGCTAAAAAGTGTGATGTGTTTGTCAGTGTGTGGGTGTGTGTGAGACCTATATCTATGTATATTTTTATATATAGCTCTTGGCCGATTTTTATTAATACAGTTTGATGAACGGGTTATATATCATCAGACGCACACTATCAAATAAAACGCATCTGCATGGCAAGTATGCCAATACCCATAGTATTGGTAGTCGTGAAAAGACGCCGATTCCACATATGACAGCCGGAACTATAAAACAAATGGCGCCGACTATAAGAAAAAAGATCCCCGTATTCAGCTGGAAGTCAAAGTATTGAAATAAAAAACATACATATTTCAGTAGAGCAGATGTTTGGGTATCTAGGATGGAGAAAACGACAATTTATGATATCAGGACATCTGTCATCTCATCCCACCCCTGACCGTGGTTGCTGTAAAGCTCCTGAAACGGACTGATTAAGTAATTAAATAAACTCCCCACCATGGTTCAAGCCTTGTCGTGGCGGTGAGGCTTAGTAGCCTGGGGTGAACCCAGGCGAAGCCAATTGAACCGAGGGGGATCTTTACACCCCTCTTATTTATAAGAAAACGAGGCCTAAAGATCAGGAGGAGGAATCGCTCTCGGTTATCGCTTATAAGAAGAGGGGACCTAAGAGCAACAGAAGGTGGCGCTTTTGCGCACGGGGCGAGGATGGGAACCTCACCCCATTGCACTGTCCCAAAGTGGGTGGGGTTGTCTTGTAGTGCTGGGCAACCAAATCTGTGGAAGTGGAGTGGGTCCATTAGGGGGCTGAGTAGCTGTCGAGGTGCCCTGATGATTGTTGTTCCGGGGCACCTCACCAAGGGCGGCAAAGCTGGCACCCGCGGTGGTTTTTGTGGGTATTCGGCACTATCAAGTGCCGCGAATCCCACATACCACTGGACCCCACTCAGGGCCGGTGAAGGCGCGTAAATGCGTTTCCCCGCGTCAACAAAAAAAGTAATTAAATAATCCGCCATAAAATCCGTAAAAATAGTTTTATTTTAATGAGTCTCGTAAACTTAAGACATGAATAGTTTTCTTATTTTTATTAAAATTATTTTCCTATGTAGCCCGACTAACATTTCTCCGTATTCGATGTAACAATAAACAAACGAACTGTTTCTTCTTCTTTATAGTATAAGGAGACAAACGAGAAATCGGAGCCTTTCTACGACTGCCGACGCCCGTGAGCACCTCCCTCCCAATGGGCACGAAACGCGACGCCGTTGGTGTCACTTTACGGCGATATCAAGTGAGCGTGAGGTACCACTCCATTCGTGCCGACCCAGTTCCGCAGCAATGCATCATGGCAATGCCTCTCACTAAACATGTTTACAGCAAAATAATGTTAAATGCAACAAGATTACATAAAAAGTACAGAATTAAAATAGAAACGTGCGCGCTCTAAATTATTCGCCATGACCCCAACGACATGATGCTCGCATTGAAATTCATTTCAAAGTGACATAACGCAGCTCCCATACGAACACAATTTATGTCATATATTTTTATTGCTTTACGCCCAAGATTGTGTTAACCCATTGATTGTGTTAATGTTTCTTTGCCTGTGCACAGAATACAGACATGGGGAGAATGAAAGCAGCTGTATCGGAGGAGAAATTTTATAATCATGTGACCTCTGCTAAACTAATCCAGCTTAATCATGTGACCTCTGCTGAGCTAATCCAGCTTAATCATGTGACCTCTGCTGAGCTAATCCAGCTTAATCGTGTGACATCTGCTGAGCTAATCCAGCTTAATCGTGTGACATCTGTTGCGCAAATCGGTTTAATCATGTGACCTCTGCTGAGCTAATCCAGATTAATCATGTGACCTCTGCTGAGCTAATCCGGCTTAATCTCTAAAGATTGTGGATATATGTATGTATAATGCAGTATTTAACATTGCGGGTTCTAATGACGGCCAGGTGGCGGATGTTCTCTATGTCTTATATGCATTTCTTTCTTTTTTATAGCATAAGGGGGTAAATAAGAAGTCGGAGCCCTTTGACGACTACCGACGCCCATTGACCTTCGCATGATTTTTACGCAGATGCGTTGTCCCCCTATCATAAATGGACCACCGGCTACAGGATTATTATAAATTATTATTTCTGTAATAAAGTCTTAAATATTTAATAACTTTACATTATATATATAATTTTGTAGGTATAAATGTTATATATTACATTATATTGTACATAGCACGGTTATGGTAGTGTGATACATCCAGAGATATTCTTAATATTATTTTGATGTTGAGTATCAGCGCACACATATGAGTACTTTGTATTGTATGTAACACATCTAATTCAATTTTTTATTGCCCATTAGCAGGAAACATATTGACAGACAAGCGGAGCGTATAATATATTTTCCCTAATATTGAAATGGATTAAAAGACGAAATTCAAACCGATAATATAGTCAGTTGTAGTGAAGCAACAGTGGTACGTTGATGGGTGATGTCGCAGCCGGCTATAACTCACGCCTACTGGCTCTGCTATCGCGGCGTGCTGCAACTGAAAATGCCACTTTTAACGCCGCCTACTCGTACTGACGCGACGGCTATTCGTGGCCCTTTTTGTTGACGCCACGCTGTTTGTTATTTAAATTTTCTAAATTTACATAGTTTATTGCAAGTTAAGAATGCAATTTGTGTAAGTAAGGAGACGCTAAATTTATGTCTCGCCTCGGAATTTGGCCCGCAATATTAATGTCTTAGCGAGTGCGGAGACGACGAGGAAACCGCTGTTTGAATATAAAGGTATATTTACAACGATAACAATTAACACTTATCTTTATTCAATATTCTACTACATTAATGTAAACTTTAACTATAAATATTAACTAATAAAAACCAAGTCATATACCATTCGTTTGATCACCCTATTTGAAGATTATATTGCTGATTGTGAAACAGATGCCGATGAAATAAGATGATGGATGTCTATTGACCAGAAGGATTACTCTTAGGCTGGTTTAAAAGCTGTTTATGCAGACAGGTTTAAGATGATTCTTTAAGTATAAATTAGCATCTATTCTATAGGTATAGTAAACAAGACGCGATAGCTCTTATCGCACCATTGATTTTCTATGGTATAGGGGGCAATAAACGAGCAATCGGGACCTTTGAACGTCTACCGACGACCCAGATCATCAGCATAATTATGTCGATGCGTTGCCCTCCTTTTCACCCCCCCCCCCCCC
>JAFELO010000118.1:499728-519735 GCA_017140195.1 Eumaeus atala
TCCCAATAGACCACCGGCTACTCACAAACCGCATGAAACGCGACAACGTAGGTGTAACTTTACGGAGGTATCGATCGTGCCAGCCCAATTCCATTGCATAGGAGGATGCAGTGTCACGCCCCATGTGCTACCACCTCCTATGAACCGTGGCACTACCTTCTACAATATTTTTTTATTCATAAAAGCTAAAACCACCTAAAACTGAGCGATGGTGGTGTGAGAGTATTAATAAGTCTTGCTCATTAATTCCCAAAAACTGAAATATACCGCCCCAAAGCTGAGCCACTATTAACTAGAAGAGACGAGATTGGACGCGAAACAATGAAATTCCTTGGGAATACTACCAAATTCAGATTACGTGGAAACCCGACAGTAGTGTTACTATATATATATATATATATATATATATATATATATATATATTATGCCGTATTTCATTACAGCTAGCCATATTCAAAAACATATTCAAAAATAACACCGTTCTGTTTTGTGGCGGTTGTCGGATTGAATAGTGAAATTCCGTCAAAATGTTTTCGGCATAGATCGTATAAGTATGAGTATGTTACTCAATTAAAGCCAGTGTTAAAAGACATTTTAACACTCATGGCGTTAGTTAACCTAAAAACACTGCGTTAAAATTTGTATACCAAATAAGCATATTCCTAATTTACCACAGTAAAACAAGAGAAACTCAGTGCTAGAATGAAACAAAACAGACCACTTTTTGCTGAAAATATTCTAAAAAGAGTAGATTACATTACAATAATAATGAGGTCACAAAAGCCGCTATATTTAGTCGCCTCACCTGAATAGTTTCATGAAAGGAAGCAATTAATTCGCTTAGTCTAGTCACGAAAATTTTTCATTTTAATTAAAGCTTCACCGGAGGATCCTCGGCTAATTAACCCATTAAAACACAGACTCCCATTCCATACTTTTTTCACCGGCACAGCGTTCACTTTCTTGCGATATCCGAAATGAGAATAAAAATAAAACTGGGGACAGATGAAAGTCTCATTGCATTTGTAACAGTATTTCCTCCTGTTCTTAATGAACATCTAAAGGTGATTTCATTTTTTCAAAAGGACCTATCTGTTACGTTTATTCGAGAGTTTTACAGTTCTTTATTATTATTGTTATTATTACCTTTCTCAGACTGCTTAGTTTATTCAGCGGCTTGACAATCAATATAACTCATGATATGATATTAGAAATGTTAGTTTAAACAATCACTGCCAATCCTCATTGGCTTCCCATTGTATTAGACTGGCGGGATGTATCTTAATACTGAATCTCTTTAGTCTGGGTAACTGTAAGATGTGTTTCTGTGAAATAACTTCCCCACATCGAAGTGAATACTGCCCACTGTTTCTTAATATTTATTTTTTACTCCGTTGGAAGGATAGCTACCACTATTTAAATGGGCGGGGTACTAGATAAAGTAGTTATATATTTCGTAGGCGCGCAGGAAACTAAACAATTTCTTTAACCGAATTAGGTGAACATTTATTCTTACATCGGCGAACGCTTGAATATATAATCAAAATACAATAGCAGAGATACCTCGGAGAAAAATTGTACAAAACGTTGATCACTAATATGCGTCGTCTATTGATATTCGCACCCAACATTTACACCATATTTGGATTGTGGATTTCGTCTCATACCCCAAAAATGTAAGAGGTTTTTTTACAATTTTAGAACGTGGAAAAAGACATACTCTGAACAATGGCCTACAATGCCATTTTATAACACATCCAATGACTATAGTACAATACATTCGTATATAGTTTGACCGACTCGTGGTCTAGTGGTGAGCATGTTCAGCCACAGACGTGAGGTTCCGGGTTCTTATCCCGGGTAGGACCATACAAAAAGTGCTATTAGCATTTTCAAATTCTAATAACTTTACGGAGTTAGGAAATTGGTGGTGTTACACCCCCGTGCCTCGGAGAGCACGTTAAGCCGTCGGTCCTGCGCCTGATTTCACTCCGATCCTGTCGGATAGCCGTCCCAACGGGACAGGAGAATGAAGGAATAGAGAGTGCACTTGTGTCTGCGCAAACATTTATGCACTATAAAATATCCCGTGCAGGTGGCTCCCTCAATAAAGATGGCCGCTGTAGCCGAAATTCGGCTAGGACGACATTATTATTATATTAATAGTACATAGTATGTCTAGTAAAAGTCGTTTGTTATGTTATGTATGTGCATACAATGCTTAGTTTGTGTCATTACCGTTCGACTAGTTCTTTTTGTTATAAACAGGACTTGCATTTGACGACAATCTCACGTCATTGAAAATGACGATGCGGTCGAAGATGCAGCCTGACGCCAGGATTATAATTTGAAAGATTGTGAATGAGGATCGGTGTCGTTGTGTTCGTAAAGGTGGAATTTCTACCATAAAGGGGCTAGGATTCGCAGCACCTCTAGTCGTCCTGTTTCAAAATGGTAATGGACGTATCAGCTCGTGTTACTGTTCGGCGACGCAGTCTATAGAACACGGCTATGCTTGCAACTTCACATCGGTGAGCTAAACCTAAAAAGATATTTATTTTATACAAAAAAAATATTTTTTCTTCAAAACGCGAACTGAAACTTGTTGCAGTCATAAAAGCGGAACTCCGTAGACAATGCACATGTCAGCTAACGTAAGGCCGCATGCACAAAGCGAGAGCATACGAATACAGTCAACAAGACAAGCGGGCAAAGCTGCGATCATCTGAATGACGAAGCAATTACGTGTATTCAGCCCGGAGCGCAGTCAGTCGAGGCAAGTGGTGAGATTGGTTTCAATAAAAGCGCAATCCCTCCCCATGTTTTTCTTTCATCATTCAACTTCGAATAGTGTTATTCAGAAGGCGCGCTTATTACTTAAGCTCTTCTATGATGCACTATTAATACACTTTTGCTTGTTGCAGGTAATAAAGAAAATTCCACTGAAGTTTGATAAATTGCACCAGTTGAAGGAATTAGTAAGTAATTATAAATGTGTTAGTGAGCCCACAGTGCATTTTGATTAAATGGGTTTGATTAACTTTTGTTTGATTAAACAAAATTACTATAAGTTTCATGCTGTCTTGTGTGACCAAATAGTTTAGTGTCAAATGCTACAAAAAGCCAGCATTTATTATTTTGAAGATTTCAGTTAAGGAAATCTTCACTAATTCCATACACCAAATAAGCTATAAAAATAATTTAACCGGCAAAAATAATTTTTGTTACAAAGAGCTTCCCCGCTGCTATAAAATAAATACAAACCTCGGGGGAAACGAATCATTAAAATGTGTTTCAAACGCCCGGGGCTACGTTGATTAATCATCGTTTGCGATTATATAATCACCAAAAACTGGAGCCAGTGTACACGCGCCTTGAGTACATAGAACAATGACCGTGTAATGTGGACAGCGGATTTCATATGACAATTGTGTTAGTATTAGCACTGCATTGTGTCCGGGGCTTCATAATATAAGATTTTATCCACTATTTCAATGATATTAAATATTGTAACTATGTCTTTTGAACAGTGAAAATTTTGATGTTTAATAATAAAATCAACAGCCCGGTGTGAGCAATAATGTATGGTTTCCAATTAATTTCAATAGTCATGCGCTTAATTCGAAAGATGAGATTGGAACTTACACCTAGAAAGTAAAAAGAGCTCCTTTATGACTTAAAAAACTTAAAGATTATTGAAACATTTAATTTTTATAAAATGTTGTTCCATTCTTTTACTACTTTCAACAAACGACGACTGATTGCGTAGTCGGGTATTGGTTATGAAGAAAATACGGGTGTAAACAAAGTTAACATCACACTATCTATTGACTTAATTATTGTAATGTGCGCATGCTAAACAGAACGCTATAACTCCGAAACCCTCGTCAAATGCACAAAAACTAACGAATGAATAACTGATATTGTTACTCACTTTAGTGGGGGACGTTGAGCTTAACTTTTTGTTAGATGAGCGATTATTTACGGCGTGCAGTTCGCCTATGAGTCACAGTGTAAATTTAATACGTTAAGTGCACCCACTTTTAATATCGTTTTACATTTCGCCGAGATTCATCACCATCACCATTAAAGTTAATGTATCTGCGTGCTATATAATGACGTCGCGTTATTATTATTATTCCTTCCCGGGATGGCTTTCTCTAGTATGTTGACTAGGGGGACCATCTCTATAGATTTTTTTAATATAGAATAGGGGGGGGGGGGGAACGAGCAATCGGAGTCTTTTTACGACTACCGACGCCCATAAGCATCCACTTAAGTACTATGCTGATGCGTCGCCTTCCTTTTACCCCTCCTGATAGGGTCACCGGCTAATCACTGAAGATGTCACTTTACGGCGGTATTATGTGAGCGAGAGTTCGTGCTGGCCTAATTCCGTTGCATATGAGGACGAAGTGGCATGTACTATGCATGGCACTACCTCTGCCTAAAAGCAGAACATATTTTAGTGCACAAGCTCTATATCGTGTTTGACCTATTCCAATGGGACGTCAATCTGATGCGACCAAATGGGCATAGAAATCAGGCGCAGGACCGATGGTGCATCGTGATTTATGAGATAAGGGGATGCGTCACCGCCATCTGCCTGACTGCGGACTGTTGTTAGAAATTAAAAGTCCCAACAACACTTTGGTCTGACCCGGGAATCGGAACCGGGATCTCACAATTGTGGTTGAACATACAGACACAAACGCGTACATAATACCGGGATGAAGGAGGATGATACCGAGAAATTTTTACAGTAGTGAACACCAAAAAGTGCAACTTTTTTTTTTCGGAGAAAATATTACGGATATATGGAAGAGGTAGGTCTGCGTAGGTACTACTATACGTAAAGATAGGGTGAGGCATGCGGTGTGAATAAAACAGTGTAATCGCGTAAACAGTTGCTGATAGAGCGTAACACCAGCGTAACGCTCTACCGCTCTTGAGTGAGAATGGTGCGCAAGAGTAAGTACTCTTGCGCACCATTCACTACAGAATTATACTCACTGCTACATACTATGAATATCTAATTGGTTACTCTCTTTCACACATTTTCTTTTAAATATAAACAAAATATGTTTTTAGGGTACGATAGGGTTGACATGTCTTATTGTGATAAAAAACCCAATAAATAACATTTAAAAAAATCGCGTGTCAAATCTGACACAAATTTAGTTTTGTTTCTAGCATTCAACGTACCCATAAGCTATAAACAATGAAAATTATCTACCTACCAATAAGCATGTTGACCATGCTATAGATAAAAAGCCAACCTGCATTATAAACTGGTCATACATCAATTAGCAGCGCACTCCACCATGCCAGTTCAATAAAACACATTTCACGTAAAATTTTCACCATACATTATATTTATGACATAAATGCGAAATACGCTTAATTAAGTAGAAAATATGTCGAGTACGTCTCCTCAGTCGCGTAATAATTATGATAGTAATTGCAAAAGTTCCACACACAGCAGTAGTCATAATTAACTTGAATTTATTAAACTCCCTGGAGGCATACAAAGATCTATACAAGTTTGTTTAATATTAAGTGATGTTGGTGAACTAGTCGTAATTGAAATATAGTATCTGCTGGCAGTGTGGAAGGTGACGACACTATATATGTATTTCATTTATACAATCCTCTGTTTCAGCTAAGCCAAAACATACATCTATATAATCACACACACACATACACACATACACACACACACGAACAGGCACACGCACTCGCACACACATACACACACACACACACACATACATACACACACACAGAGACGAACCGCACACACACATACATATACACACACACACACACACACGAATTGCACACACACACACACATACACACACACACACACACACACGAACCGCACACACACACACGAACACACACACACACACACACACACACACACACACACATCTTTAAGTCAGCTCACTAATGGGGTAGGCAGAAAATGGAGTGCCACACATCACAACCCTTTCTCACCAGCCTTGTATCCTCCACAATAATTACTGTCTTCATGCAAACGCGCCGGTTGCGAAGACACTTGGCACCACCTGCGGACAGTATATGTTTTTTTTTTTGCTTATTTGTCCTTTATGGAATCATAATGAAGGTTCTAATGGTAGAGGCACTGTCATTCTGAACAGAGGTGTGTGTGCGCATGACAATCGTAGTGACCGTGTAGGAAATACATATGTAGTAGAACTTTTTAAAAAAATCTTATGGCGTTATCATAGTTACAAATAAAAACAAAGCCAATCTCGCGATCAGGATATAGACGCTATCGCATGGGTGATTAAACAAAAACCGGCCAAGTGCGAGGCGGACCGAGGGTTACCGTGCCACAGTTTAGCTAAGTGTCATACACCCTATTGATGAGCCTAGGCAATAAACGCTGACAAATAGGAGGAAGACAATGGACATTAACAGTAGTCCTTTCAGTAGATATATATCGATAGAATCGGGGGATTAGTAAAAAATGAGGAATATTCCATGGTATTCTGCTATGGTATCTACCATAGCAGAATGTGGCATCTGCCACGCAAACGAAGTCGCGGGCACAACTAGTAGTTGTAAACATAATATATGAGAAATGCGTGCTATACTCTATTACTATTATACCTAGTTTCTATTAACATTATTATTAACACCTATTAATAATATTATTTAATATTATTTTTCAATCGCTAGTTCGCAAATGTTACTAAAATTGCATCGTTTTGCTGACATTGTTTGCTCTGTAGTAAAATAGATTTAACAAATTGCACGGAAGAGAAACACCTCGTAAAAACTAGGGATCGCCGTTACTTCTTTGCTGGACGCTGACGACATGCGATGAAGCATAATATCCCTACAGGAACGAGCTACTAAATATTCTGAAATGCTGCAACACAGATATGTTTCATGTGCTTACTATTTACTACCTGAATAAAAACAACATAGTACTTCTAAAACTTTGTTGAAAATGTATAGAATTATTACATACATGAGATATTGTCTTGTAATGTAAAATTAAAAGTGTATTACCAGAGGTTAGTGAGTATGTTAGTAGGTAACGTACATAGATGACTTGCCCACCATCGCTCATCCCATCCCATATTTTCTCACAGTGTTATGTGCGGAATGGAAGCGGTCTTGTCGTGTCTGTCTAATTAGGCCATAATGTAGCAAGCTTCTTAAATTGTTTTATTTATAGAAACAATTTTATTCACTTCTAGTCTAGTTAATTCATATAAACAATGTCTAAAATGAAAAACAATGTATAACCCTATTCTAGGCGCTAGTAAGTTAAGAACTTGTAATGAATTGTCAAATTGTATTATTCTAAAAGTTAAAGAAGTAACCTCAATCATATTTTTAAATCACATTCGCAAATAAATGGGGATTCTTAGAACTCAATTTGTACATTTTTGGCACCGCATTTAAAGAAATTAACTAGAAACATAATGGGCAGAGTGTGACGCTTCTTAGCTACAAAATGTACATAATTAGAAAAGTTTTTTACGAGCTGAACAGGGGAAGTCTTTGGTTGTCACAGCCTGGTACAGAACATCCGCCCCTCCCCCAAACCCTCTCACTTCGTCTCTCTTCCTCACACACATATTATTATTAATGTTACGATTTTCATAATTCCACAAAACACAACACACTTCAAAGATTTTTTCTTGTTTTTGTGGTTGCGCCAAAAAGCTTACTCTTAAGCTGTATGCTTGTTGCTTTCATCTTAAATTAATATCATAACAACACACAGGCTTTGTTTCTAATAACATATGTGCTTCATTTCTATAGGGTAAAAGTTCTTAAGGGTTTAACGTTAATCGGGCATAAATGCCAAAATGTTCGGTCTAGCCCATAAAACAACATTGTTGGTCATATTTGAAATGAATTAATTCAAAAGTCCTGTATACCTGTTTATTAACTTCAAGCTAGTTATAGAATTATTCGATTATTAGAGTATTTATTTCGTCCTTCAAATAATTTCTTTCAAAATTACTTTTTACAAGTCGCTTAGTTATGATGCAAGAAACCTGTATGGTCTGCCTAAATTTGTCCCTCTTCTTCTGTTCATAGGTCTGTCATTAGCCAACAGTATTAGTTGTTGCCAGTTTCCTAGATATCGTTTACTAATAAGACGTAAACAGTTTAATTTTGATGTTCTAAAACGTTCGACATTGGCATTTAGAGGATGTGTTGCAACTTTGGCAAGAAATCAAGGCAAGTTCATCCACGAGAGTACCAAGAACATGGAATTTATTAATTTCGTCTACATCGATGTCAAGGTGAATTAATAAGTAGTATTTATATCGTCACCTTAGTCCGCCAAAATTCGTACGATTTATCAAAACTATTGCGTTATGAACTCGGCGATCACCTTGTTGTATATGTACTGGGGGCGAATATATTCGTGTTTGCGTATCAAAGTCTATACAAGGCCCCGTCTATCATCCCAAGTGTCTGTGATATGTTCATTTAATGTAATCTCTATATTAAATATTATTAATGTAATTGTTGATTCATTAATGTAGAACTTACATACGTTAAAATATGACAGACAACAGATACTTATAGGCGCACTGTCACGCGTAAGGTCTAGTCCAAGGGAATCGTTAATTAATATTATTAGTTAATTAATAAGTTTTAACGAAGTCCCTTTAGTGGGTTTGCGTGATTTTTTTTGCGTTTGCGTGCGCATTTATATCTATGCTAATATCATAAAGAGGAAACATATGATTATTTGTTTGCCTTGAATAGGCCCCGAGACTACTGGGGCGATTTGAATATAGTTTATTTCTAAAATCCTACACTATCAGTGATGAACACAGGCTATGTAACATTTTCTAAAAGGTTTTGATAATTAAGAAACTTCGATTATGTAACCATAGGTGTGGAAAACATAAAAGTAAAATCTTATGTAACTGCAGAAATTATTGATGACTGTTTCGACAGATGTTCTTCTTCCTTAAATTCATTTCGTTGTCTCACCGTGACGTGGAATGTTTACGAGGCCGAAGTTACAATCTATTTTTCTTTTTTTTTAAATTTTTGTTGATCAATGAAGTTTTGTCATATTTCACGAAATATCCGTGCGAAGCCGGACGAACTGCTACTCATCAATAAAGTAAGATGTTAAAATTTATTCGTATACAAAATACACATATCGTCCATTAAAAGTTACTATCTGCGTAACAGTTACTAACGAATTTTATGATTCGTAGGTCAATTTCGCTTAAGATCAAATATGATTTTGAAAAGAGAAGACATTCCCGAAGAACTTACGAAGCTCGTGCCATAAAATAATCGCCGTTTTTGGCACGACATCGCGTCAACGCGAGTTCTTTCCTCAAATGAATGCAATTACAAAAGTTTTTATTACTTACTGCGCGCCAAAACTACCGTCTGCAAGCCGTACTTCTATTTTTGAACGCAAAATTCGATGCAATAATGTCTCGTAAGGTACTATCAAAGCATTGTAAAAATTAATTTCTAAATTCCATAAAATACACTTTGTAGCTTTTATATCATGTGTGTGTTTAAGATTGACGTCGTAATTGGAAGAAGAGTTAGGCTACATTGGACACATTTTATTCAAAATATCGTATCCTAAAAAATAATTGTATAACTGATGTTGAGAAATCGAAACCGGTAAAAAGTAGAAATTGTATCTTTAGTATTAATTATTCATTCAAGTATTACTTAGTGGAATATGTGTAAGGACTTGATTCTCTCTGCCAAGCCGTGAGGCATCTGGCGGGAAGTGTTTTAGTTAATTTCGGTGCTTCAAGTCTATATCGCTATACTGTTTTGTTTCTATTCTAACTATTATTTCCAATTCTATTTTGATTTTTCGCGAACTCCCTCTTTTAAATGGTTCTCAGACGTAGTCGATCTGTTTGGTTGTGCGATTTATTTTTCATTGGAGTTGATTTGAGTCAAGTGCTACATGTATATGCTATGGATTAATGTTTCCCCCAAAACAGTAATATGTATGATTTGTACTAAATTCCTTAGTCCTGCTGGCGAAGATGCGAGTAACAGTTAGTTTTCAAAATAAAACGACACAATAATATTTAATTATAAAAACAGCCTGAACAGAAAGGTAGCATTTAATGTTATTAAAACAAAATTCAACGTAATAGGTATATTTATTATTCTGTAAGAGTTATTGACATGCATTGCAGCGAACCTGGGCCGTCACGACCGGGAAGGTACCTCTGGCTCACACGATATCGCCATAAAATGAAATCTTCCGTGTCGGGTTTCGTGCGCTTTGTGAGTAGCCGGTGGCCCATTGGAAGGGAGGTTAAAGGGAAGGAAACACATCGACCTAGTAATTGTAGTGTTTACATATACTATAAAAATATATACATTTAAAAGGTATCGATGGCAAAAATGAATTTCTAACACACTCCAAGTTCTCGAAGCGTGTGGTGACTCGCCGGGTGATGCATTTGCGTAACAACAACACGAGTATCCTTTTTGTAACCTCAGCTGCAATTCAATAAGTAAATAGCGAGGGATAGTGTGCACACGCCATTTACTTAGCGTTGTAATGTGTTGTGTGCATATCGGCGCGGCAAGCTGCGGGCGGCGCGGGGCGGGGGGCTTGCATATGCGGCGTCGTGATATGCCACGTCCACGGTGATGAATGTGACGCTAACTCGCATGTTCTCCTCCTTGCTCGACACCGTGAACGCTCGCACAGCATAAATTTCAAGTCAAACCCTCGAATTCGTTTCAGATATGTGTAGAATTCACATACTGAAGTTTTTCGAACTTCAACCGCAGCTAACTCTAAATTATTGCTTGTAAATTGGACGCATTAATATGGCTTAGGAGCGAATTTATGCTACGCTAGTATGTCTAATGCATTAAATTAGCTTGTCGTGTTCTTTTTATTTTAAATTACTTAATATGACGGGTGTCTGTACATTTTCTTCGACGTTTACATTCGCTACAAAAATATTTCGAATGTTGTTAAGGATATCAATTTCTTTTGATACTCTTCTGGGGTCCAGAATCATGTAGATGACGACACTAATACGCTTGCTATGTCCAACGACTTGCGACCCTTGGACCTGTTCAAGTGTTCAGGAAATGGTGCGGGACATCTGGTTTCTTAGTTTTCATTAAAAAGTATGTATGAAAAACATATTTTTATACCCGATTAATTACTATAAGTGCATTGGAACATACATGTTGGCACACACACTGCCTTCCTTTATATCTTATTAATAAAGATTTATTTAATAAAATACTGTCCAAAAAATAAAACATATATGAATCACCGTGACGTTCGAATGTCCCTTTCTAATTTTTTCTTAAATTAAATAACCTTCCAACTAATAATAAACTTTCTATAGCGATGTCATCGCGAATTTTGAATAGAAACTGACCTAGATTTTAATAAATTCTTGGAGCCAACGATTAATAGTACAGATGGGGTAGTAGGAAGTGGTGGATAGCGAAAACGCAATATCGTAAGCGGTGGGGCATGCCCGGGTGCAAGACATTTGCATCCTTATAAATGAAACCAGGCTATCAATGTTGCGAATAACTGCGACGCAAATGATATCAGTTTTTATAGACGAGCAAAATGAAATAAGGATATTGCATTTTCGCACGAATGTTTTCTGTTGACATCAAACCCGTTTGTATAATTGTATAAGTTCTTACAGAATTCAGCTGTTTATTATAAGCAATTAGTTCTGATGTTTATTCGGTTATCGTCAAAATGCTCCAACTGTTCTTTTTCCACCTTATGCTATAAAAGAATTGTGGTTATGAGTAGTGGCAAGTGACTAGTTTGTGTTGTATTGGTTTGATACCGTAAATTCTCTGCTTACGTCGGAGACACAGTCACCGCGAGGTGAAGCGCTTACTGTATCTGTATAGATGTACTCCAATCAATGATCCCGGTATAGTGTTCCCAGCTATGATAAGCAGAAATAAATTATGTATATATATATATATATATAGTAGTAAAGTATTTTAAATCAATTACAACGTAATTTTAATTCTAACAATTTATACCACGTCAAGCTATTCGGGTTTACTAAAGGACGTTGTACTATAGACGCTGGTGTGGTGTTAGTTTAATAGGTTATATTCTTGAGGAATAAGAGGAGAGATCCCACTTGGATGCGCTAGGTGTGTTTCGCAACCTCTCCAAGGCCTTTGACTGTGTACAGTATGTTACATTAATCAGAACATTACGCCATTATGGTATAGGACTTTTAGTCGACTTTTAGACTTCTTATTTAAAGAATAGAACTCAAGGGGTTACGATAAATATCAATATATATTCAATAACCTCTTTGGAGCCGTTTCCTTTTTAATATACATAAATAACCTACCATATCACATTAAGATAATCACAAGATTGTGTTATTTTCCGGTGATACGTGATACGTCTTTTATTATCAAACATAAGCGACAGGAAACGAATAGTGACCAGCTAAATAGTTTTTATTTAGCTAAAATTCTTACACTGAAAGAAAGGTACAAAATAATCATAATGATGAGTAATTACACTTATCGATAGATTTGAGTATCAACGTGAGACAGGAATTCTGCACACGTATTCGATTCTTGATTTCACCAAGAAAGACGCCTTCGAAGAGTTCGAGTACACTCAACGGCAAAAGTAGTGCGAATTATTAGTTCAAAGGAAAATATTTCTGACTTAGTTTGTGAACATTTTTTTTTATTCAGTCGAAAGAAATGTGTATAAAGCTTCAATAGCAGTAAACTTGTCTTGATGGGTCTGCTTTATACGTCAGGGAATTGCAAACAAGAAGATACATTAAGTTTCGTTCATATGAAAAGAATTTTGTCTATACAATAATATAATAAGAGAGAAAATTCCTTTACTTTGTTTACCGTAGATGAGGTGGGATGGTATGAAATATGGCGTTTGTTTCACTGTGCGTTTATAATCATAACTGGGAGGTTACACGTAAGTCATTTTATCATAGACATTAAAAACTTCAGCATTTTTAATGTCTATTATAATTTTTTTATCATAGACGTTAAAAATACTGCTTTCATACATCTATATGTTGAAATTGGTGAACCAATCTGTCTTAAAGATATATTGTATATGATTGTGGAACAAAGCATCACGACATAATGGGAAACACTGATGTCGAGATATGTTTTTATAGTATAGGCAATCAAAACCTTTCGAGTACCGATGCCCATGAACTTCCAAATTACTGTCATGCCGATGCTTCGCTCTTCGTTTCTCTTTTTTTCCTACGATGGGCCACACTCTAATCACTAGTCAAGAGTCTAACACCTTACGGGTGTCATGTGGGCGTGAAGTGCCACCCAATTCGGCTGCAATACAGCATGTCTATGGGCGTCGGTAGTCGTCAAAAGGCTCTGATTGCCCACTATGTTAAAAAGACGTATGAACCTTCCGTTGTAATATACTGAAATCATATATGCATTTGGCATTTGAGCACCGGCTGGCTCGGTTGGTAACGTGGCGGTTAGTCTGCGTATTACGCCAGAGGTCGCGTGCTTGAATCCCGTCTACGCATATTTCTATAATAAAAATCTTAAATATGTAAAATTTCTAAGTCTTAAATATATTTCCGTTCTTCTAGTACCTGTAACACAAGTCCTTACGGTACTTACCACAGGACTGAGCTAACGTGGTGTGATAAGTCCACAGATATTATTATTATTATTATTATTATTATTATTGTTATTATTATTATTATTATTATTATTATTATTATTATTATTATTATTATTATTATTATTATTATTATTATTATTATTATTATAGGTACTTCTACACATTACATTTTCTGAAAAAACTTTGCTCTCCTAAAGCAGTCGGGTATGAATGATGTATCACCGACGAAAATTTCACTTGCGTTTATCTTACGTGTTACTTCTGAATATCAGTAATATCATAAAATCTACCAGCCCCACTAACTTTTGTACAAATAGTATTTCTGTTACCAAACTGTAGAGCCGCTTTTCGGGTTGATGATACTCTCTATAGTCCGCAATATGTATGGTAAATAAATTGCTATCCAATATCAAATGGAACCTATGCCAGTAAACTGTATGAAGCAATTCCGTACATTACATATACGTCAAACAACAATTTACTAACATAAAAATTGACATCAGCGTGATGGGATGCAAATAACGGAAAATATGCTACCAAGTTCATTTCTTTTAAACATACCCTACTTTACAAAGATAAATTGTTCTTAAAATAATAAAACAACGGCAAAAACTTATGGTGGCTACCGATATCCACTTTTTTCAGTTACCATTTGTGAGCCTTTTCCCCCGACGGGCCTTCACCTGTGATGCGGTATTATTTGAGCGAGAGGTACCTCTGCGGTAGTACCGCGCCCTATTCGGCTGCAATGCAGCATCGCACTATCACCTGCTGAACATGCTGATATTGTTTATCAGCATGTTCAGCAGGTGATACACATATACTTATATTCACATAGAACTTAAACGTTACTAAAATTATTTGAAAGTAATGTCTTTATTACAAGTTCCCTTTTCAACGACTTTTTCAACATCTTCAAAAAAGATCGACGTTGAAACATCACAATAGACATATTATTGATTACGAAATAAAAATCTTTTTTAACCGCACCCCATCTTTGGTAAGTCCTGTAAGCTAATATCCGCGGCCAGCTTTGCGCGTTTGCAGTATAGAAGATTTGGAATAGATAGCGCCATGCTGCATAGGAGGCATGCGTAGCGCATGACACTACAACCTCCAATGCAACGGAATTGGGACGACACGACCGGGGAGGTAAATCTCGCTCACACAATACCGCTGTAAAGTGACATCTTCAGTGTCGCGTTTCGTGCGGTTTGTGAGTAGCCGGTGGCCCATTGGGGGGGGGGAGGCAGCGCGTCGACATAGTAATTGTTTGGATGTTCATGGGCGTCGGTAGTCGTAATAACGCTCCGAATGCTCGTTTGCTATTCTATAAAAAAAGTGATCACAAAGGTCGACGTTGAAATAACGCAGCGGACACACGAGCGGTGACTGATGAGTATCCGAAACGACACAGAAAAGCTTTAAAGCCTATTTAAAACAATTTTATTTTTCAACGTAATTTCCCTTCGACCTCGATGCATTTAGTCTAGCGCTTCTCCAATGCCGTTACACCAGTTTGATAAAATGATATCTCTAACCCGTCATAACACTCGTCTACGGCGACAATGACATCATTTGATGAATATCTTCAGCCATCTAACCATTTCTTGAGATTCGGGTATAAGCGGAAGTCGCACGGGGGCCAGATCAGGGGAAGGGGGGGATGCGGTAACAATTCGAACCGCAATTCATGGAGTTTGGCAACTTCAACCCTTGACGAGTGCACATGTGCGTTGTTGTGGTAGAATAAAACCTTCTTGTTGGCTAAATGAGGCGGTCTCTTTCAGATTCCTTCACTAAGTTTTTAAGCAAGCGCATTTATACTCTTTTTTCATTTTTTTTTTCTTCGCAAATAATCTACTATGATTATAGTATCCCAGAAAAAAGTCGCCCTCACTTTGTCTGCCGACAAACCTGTTTTTGCTTCCTTCGGCGCAGGTTTTCCGCTCTCAATCCACTGCTTAGATTATTCTTTTGTTTCAGGAGTATAATGATGTATCCATGTTTCATTTACTGTCTCGTAAAACCGCGGAAACTCGTTAGTATCACTCTTAAACAGCGCCAAAATCCACTCGTCGTTGCTCTTGGTTAACAATGAACAAACGCCCATCAACAACGACCAACAGTGGGCAAACCCATCGCGCGCAAAGTTTTTTCATCTGCAAATGTTGGTGTAATATGTTAGAAATGCATTCAGAGGAAATGCTATATGCCGCAACTTTAAGTGCCGATCATTCAAAACGATTTTTTGAATCTTTTCGATCACGTCCGGATTCGTGACTTCATTTGGACGATCAGACCTGTTGGCGTCTTCGCGGCTCCGCGTTTAAAATCAATTACCCAGGTATGAATTGTACTCAATGCATGAACATTATTACTTTTAGGTAATGTTTGTCAGCTTGTCTTTATTTTCTAGCTGCTTTCCCTTTTATAACGTAAAATTTTATTACTGCACGAAATTACGAGTTTTAGGTCAACTCAGACAAATTTTATCAATTCGAATAAATTCAAATTTGGCGTTCTATTTCCGAAAAGATGATAGGATATAATAAATTTTATTTGCCTTCTTTTTTTAAGTTCGTCGTTTCGGATAGTTATCAATAGGCCTGATGCTATGACTTACCAAATAAAAATCTCTTTTAGCCATAGCCTATCTTTGGTAAGTTCTGTAAGCTAATACTGGTGGCTAGTTTTGCGTATCTGCAGGACAATAGTCACGTGTAAGAACAAGTTACATGGACCATAATGAGACGGCGGCGGTGTAACACAAGTCAAAAAGATAACATATCTTTGTGTTGAGCAGCGTATAATTATACTCGAACATGACCTGACTCCTTCCAAAGGTACTTTCTTTTACAATTCGTCAAATTCATTAATTAGTTCTTAATAAATTAAAATAATATCGACACATTTAGTGCATGTCACTACATCCTCCTATGCAGTGGAATTGGACTGACACAACCGGAGATGTACCTCTCGTTCACTTGATACAACCGAAAAGTGACACCTACGGTGACGCGTTTCGTGGAGTTTGTAAGTAACCGGTGGCATATTGAGAGGGGGGGTGAAAAGTAGGGCAACGCATCAGCATAATTATGCTGCTCATTTGTGCCCCCATACTATAAAAAAGAAACCAGCAGCTGCAGCTGTATATCACGAATGGACCGTACATCATACCGGTATAAACTGACACCTTTAGTGTCTAGTTTCGCCCGGTCTGCGAAATGACGATAGCCCATTGGATGAAGGTTAAAAGGAGGGCAACGCATCGGCCTAGTCATTATGCAGAAGTTGATATATCCCTGTGAAGTACATAATGAACTTTACTCAGATCTTAACAGCCAACGCTTAAAGAATTTATAAAAATACCAAAGAATGTACGTATCGATTACATCTTTAGAGTTATAAATATATATTATATCTTTGTATAGTATTCACTATTGAAGGAAGTTCATATGAAATGTAATAAAGTTGCTCAAAGACACTCATGTAATTATTATAAGAAAAAGAAAACACAGAAACAGACATCACATTCTAAGTCGGGGACAAATGAGACAAAGGATATAAGAAATATTAAACGTGACTAGAATGCCGAGACCCTCCCTGCATGAGGCGGGATTGTGCCTTCTCACGTTAGGTTTGTGTAACCATTGTACTTTTATGGAAATACGCGTCATAGCGTAGGAGATGCCGAGGCCCGGAGGATTTGTAACGAGAGTGTTATTATAGCGACCTCGTTATATTTAACATTACACTGTAAAATGAAAGTAATGTCCAAGCTTACGTACTTTGTGTGTAAAGTAATTGTTATTTCCATGTGTTTCACGGAGACGTTACGCTTTTAGTTACAAGCTCATACCTATCAAGGACGTGGGATGTTTCTACGTTTAAGAAACGTGCGATATTCAAAGTAATCAGCATGGAGTTATATTTCTTGAAGCAAGTGAGATTCAAGGCATTTAACCTCCCTTCTAGTGATCCGACTACCCAAAGACCGTTCATATTACTATATATTTATTGTATTTTTATTTCAAAAAGAATGTAATGATGTGCAAAATCAGCCATCATAATATAAATCTTATTAACGTATTTACGGAGTGCAAAAGCCACCAAACAAAATTTAACTTAATGAACAATTGAAATAAAAACACAAGAGCAAGCTCATCGCAGCTAACCTCTAGAGAGCGCTGTTAAGCCGCTTGTAATATTTTCGCGGCCCGTTTCTACTTCACTCATTATTTCATTGCATTAACTTATTAAGTTTTTACAATAACAGATAATTAAGTTAACTTTAGTTAAATCTCTCGTCGTCTGTTTTAATTGTGCGGTTTCATTTTTCCTATGTGATATTTAAGATAGTGGTGTACGAACTTTGCAGGCGAATTGGGCCGGTACGGCCTGGGATAATTCGCTCATGTAATAAGATTTTAATGTTCTCCTGTAGTGGTTCGTTAGTTTTCCATGGACTACTGCAGGTGACAGGTGACTACGGCCGCCGGTGTAAATGGAAGTGTCCCAAGTGCTGGTAAGCTTATTAGGAAGATGTAGTATCCGGCTACATAGGAGGAGGTAATACCATGTATGGTGCAGGACTCTACATCCTCCTATACCGGGGAAGGACCGCTCGCTCACTTGATACCGGCGTAAAGTGACAGCTATGCTGTGCGGTTTGTTAGTGGGGGGGGGGGGTGATAGGAGGGCAACGCATCTGCGTAGCAATCACGCGAATGTCCATGGGCGTCGATAGTCATCAAAATGCTCCGTTTGCCTCCTAATGTTATTACAAAAAAGCTCGCATATACTACATACATATACAAATATAATAATAATCTTCGCCTCATACCAGTTTATGTAAGACGATAGTCAGAGATGCTTCGTAACCGTTTCAGACGCAAAGCTGACTAAACTTTAGAAGGCCTCTATTCATCTACTGGCGCCCAAATGAAAGTGGAAGTCAAATAGAAACTGGCTGCATACATTTTTTTATTCTAGTACACCACGTCTCAGTCTTTGATGATCAGTTGTTTACATTCTTTATCAGCCACGACATAGTGAAGCCGACTTTGTGCGCGCCGTAATTCCGCCACGAGATTCTTCACATACCTCTGTTAACGGTGTCCTGATAAATTAAATTGTCAATGTGAATTGTACATATTTCATTTTTATGACAATATTTATTTAACTGAAGTACTCAATATATAAACGAATTTTGTATTATACGAGTTCTCTGGTAAATACAGAAAGAACGAAACATACAAATATTTTACATTCGTCTATAGGTGCCTTCATACCCTATAATTTTTATTTGTTGTAAAACAAAGTCCATAAAAACTGTCCATTCGTGTGATCGATTTTCTTAATATCAATTGAACGAATTTTTAGGCGGTTTTCACCGATGATTTGTGCTATTCCTGACGAAGGTCTTAATTTTCCAAGGTACCAATCTGACCTCAGTAATTCACGGGCGAAGCCATGGCGGATCGCTAGTATATAATAAGGCTGAAGAGTTTGTTTGAACGCTAATCTCTGTAAATGGATGTCGGGCTGTAGAGAATGTTTGTGTGTGTTAACACACACGCTACATTAATTATAAAGGCTAATTATATACTACTATGTTAGCACCAATTGGGGCCAGAGTAACATAGATAAAACCGTGGGGCACTACTACTAAATTCAAATTGCCTAGATTATTTTTATAAAAATCATTTAGATAAGATAAAGTATTTTAAATATATGTTTAATGGTTTGTATTACAAAAGGCGTAGAATGTTTTTCTAATACCATAATAAATGTCATGAATAAAAATCCAAAACACTTCACAGAATAACAGTAGTTTATATTTTTTGCTTCGATTTTATTTCGCAAAAAGCATTCGTGCTTCGTAGGCGAGTGGAAACCAATTGTGTATTCCGGTACTTTTCTTAATAAAATTACCATTTCAATTTGTAACAACAATAACATTCAGGTACAGGGCAACCCACGGCATATTGTATAGATCCGATTACAAAAACACATTCCGTCTATAATTGTATGAATGTCGAACACTCTTTGATGTATATGTTTTGTTGGTTCTCAAATCGGACCAAATATACGTCGGCTGATATGATAAATATATTTGAAACTGTGGATTTCATTAAATTAATTAATTAATAACAAATAAAGTTTGGTACAAATGTGTATCTCTAATGAAAATATCCCATAACCAACAACAACACACATCATTACGCCAGTTCCCTAACGGGGTAGACAGAGAGAACGTAGCGCCACATGTACCCTACCAATTTGATCGTGGTATGTTAGTATGGGTAATCCCCGGTACCTACATCCTTCTACATAAT
>JAFELO010000118.1:519795-548711 GCA_017140195.1 Eumaeus atala
GAATATATCGAATCCCGATGATTTTCTTTGCTGCAAGATTACTCAGAAGAAAGTAAGTACAAGTCTAATTACGTAAAAGAGTTATTCCGATTTAAAAGCAAAACATTTTACCCAAATTTAGTAAACCAATGTCAAGTGATACAAGAAGCAATTATAAAAAAGAAAAGTTTTCGAGAAAATTCAATAACATGGAGTAAGTAAAAGCGACTGTGTTCCCCGAAGCCGGGCGGAGTAAAACAAGAGGGAGTATCTAGACGGACTTACATAATCTAGACTGGGAAGCTGATTAACGTCAGTCGGGGTGCGGAGTAACTACAGGGGTGGGGCAGCAAACAGCAGGATTTATAGTTAATGGCCCTTAGCCAGACGTTAAATGCGATGAATTTCTTACACAAACAACGCAGCACACGTCATACAAACATCACAGAGAAGGGGGACGATGGACTAATTACATTTACCACTGTCAATTGGCTATTGCAAACAAACATTTATTTTAATTTCCATTGCCGTTTTTCTTTTTATGCGCCGTTTATTTTATGAAGTAAAATACGATATAGAAACAACTGACACAGTAACAACCATCAGTTACTATTGTTTGAGGTTACTACTGTTATCATTATTATTTATTGATTGATGTGGCGGCGAGCCGCTGGATGCACCTGGCTCGTGACCGCGACCTGGCCTATGTCCTGCAGTGGAAGTCGTCCGGCTGATCATGATGATGGTACTATTGTTAGTACATTTGTCGTACACATATACACTTCAATTCCACGTGAAGTTTTGGGTAATCAATGAAAATAAATAACACTCATTGCTACAGGACATCACATAAATATACACACACACGAATTCCTATAAGTTTTTTTAATGTTATGATGCTCTTGCAAATAAAGTATTTATCCATCTACCTATCTATTTTTATGATAAAACAACAGCCCAACCCGGATTTGCACGTGAATAACACGGGTTGCTAACAAAAATACATTAGAACCTTCCCACGGACTCGTTTCATGCATGATTTTCATAATCAGTTCCATTTTGACAAAATGGATTTTATACAGAAATATAACTATTCAGGAGTTTGTTTGTAATATATATAGCTTTGATTATATACTCGTCATATAATTAGATATATACATTATATGGATTTAAAAAAAAATCATTGACGAATTAAACTCGCTTTAGCACTGTTCCCGTAAAAATGAGAACCAGCTCGGTAAAACCAAGCTCCAAGTATAACTTGCAGCTATGTATTTTTTTTCCACTTGACATTTAGCGAGCTAAGAGCATCGCAAAATAATCATACTTTACAAGAGAACTAACGAAAAATAAACTCCTAAGGACGAGGCGGTATAGTCACGCGACCTTAGTCTGTAAGGACGAATCTTATAACAAACAATAAAGCAAAATAATCAATTTCAGTGTTTAGAATTTAATACTTTTATTACGGTAATTAAAAAAAAATGGTATTAGTTCTCAATCATTTGTTTTATATTTTTTGTATATTTTTTGTATTAGAAAAATAAGAATTTGTAAAATTTGTTAGCATTTCAAATATCCACTGCGTTGAAGAACGCAAGAGTGTTCTATTTTTAAATCATTAGACACTAGTTGCGGCTAGCACTTTGACACTTAATAAGGTAGGTGAGCTAAGCCACTCAAATTAACAGTTTCTTCCAATCGGAACCTGTGGAACCGCAACTCGTGATTCGTCTGATACTTATGTTCGCAATAGCCTAGACACGACTATATTTGAGACCGGTGAAACAGGCCCTCAGTTTACTTAAGTACGCGAGTTAATCAGATTAAAAAAAAAACTATCTCCGAATTCAGTACACCAAGCACAAGAATACCAGCCAGTACGAGCTACGAACACACGATGTGCCTAACTTCCTAGACAAAACGTCTTCGCACTTCACTGATTACTGATAGCGTTGATATTGTATATAAACCAGATACGTCACATGGCTAACATCCAGATATCACCTGGCTATTGTAAATGAGATCAATGGACAGCTTTTGAAAGTAAATTCATCTAGCCACCAAATGGTGAGATTTTCTTACATAGACCGAAGATTATGTAACAAAAATCTCGTAATAAACTCACCATTTGGCTGCTTGTTTGTATCCTATGTATCATAAAATTCGCATTATTTCCCAAATTTGATAGGTGTAGCTACTATTATTGAATGTACACTATATATAATATTTTAATATACTGTTGAGTAGGTAGAGTTATATATATCAGAAGATAAAGGTGATATGTTTGAAATAACTTGAAATATATAAATATTCCTATATTTTTCAACTTGAGAATGTTTCACTCACTCTGCTTTGTTTTTTAAGAAATAAAGACTTTGGTTGTGAATCGTATCAATCAAATGCACTGTAGGCATGCAATTGATGGTAATTGCTGAAAACTGCTGCAATATTGCGTATGACAGGCGCGCGATTATGAAACTAACTAGAAGTCCCAGGCTGTTGTTTCTCTAAGAAAGGTATCGTATGGTGATCGTGACACGCTTTGATTCCATCAAGTTTCCAATGGTAACGATGATTAAGTAACACTTGAATAATATATTTGAATTGTGTATCATTAACATCAGCCCTTATCGGTCCGCTGGTTTACACCGAATTTCTATAAAGAAATAATTGTGACACTTGATCCTGCATAGTTTTGGTACCCATAATAGCGAAACCTTCCATTAGAGTGCCCTTTTTAGTTTTAATATTATTACTTACGACTTTTAATACATTCAAAGTCCAAACAGAGATACATGGTTATATTCCGTGTAACAGTGTGTTCTTGATCAAGAGTTGTTTAATATTTGTTTATATCCTAAACTTTATGATTCGATCCCGAATAAAGAGAAATTCAATATTTATTGTTTGAGAACTTAAATAGATTTAGACACTTGAAGTGGATCAATACAGCAACAACAGTGGCGAGTGGCGCAACTATAACAGAGGCGTGGTAACAGCGTAGAAGCACTTAAAACTTGCACCTCTCGGGCACTGTTGGAACTCGTTATATCAACCCAAACAACAATGCAAAAGAATTGTAACAAAGTGTCACCACGATTGTATATATGCGTTTCCTAAAATTTGCCTGTCAAACTATTTCCTCAGAATTTCAACAAGCGCAAAACACTCGTTAGAGATCTCACTTTGTTTCAGTCAGCGCGTGTTGTTCGGAAAACGAAACTTTGTGAAAATATTGTGTTGGATATTAAGCTGTTCAGGACACTCGTACACAATTTCATACTCACGCTTTGTGTTGGATGGAAAGCGTTATTCAACGTGTGACACGTTATAATCGTGATTGTGTTTGGTTTGCGAAGCGAAACATACACAAGTTAGCTACCAGTCACGTCATTGTAGTGTCGAGTGGTGGTGTGAAGTCATATCATAGGCTAAATTTATACCAGCAAGCAATCATACGGGCAATTTAACAAACACTATTATGCCAGGCACATGTACGAAGGCAACATAAAATGGCAACCGTCACAAATGGTCATGGTCTTCAAAAACTTACAATGCGACCATTACAATAAAACTGCTTTTACGGATTTTATCGCGGTTTATTTAATTATTTATCTAGCCCTAGCTCTAGTCTAGGTCACGGGGTGCACTGAGATGATAGATGTCCTGGTGTTATAAATTATCAAAAGTACCTGAAGAATTATAGTTTTTAATTATTCCGTCTTACTTATCATATCTAGCAAACCAATTCAATCAATTTAATCAAATTTTCGATATATTGAATTCGTCTAACAGAATGTGATGAGTATTCTATAATAAGAATATTGGAAATAAGTAATAAAATTATTTCCATATTCGTATTATAGAATACTCGAATACAGTAATATTCATTTTACGGTATATAATAAGATCTGAATGAAGTTACCTAAAACGCCCAGTGAAGCGGGCGCGGGTAACGTTTCTAATGAATCACACATACTAGCGCTAGAACAACTGAACATAAACACATTCTTAACGTTTGTTATAAAGAGTAAAATGCGAGCACCGATAGGGGTAAATGCACCAGAGGATTTAAGAATCAAGAAACTTCACACATTAGTGTAATTGCCTCCCAAGCAGTCCAGGCAGTGTGCGGTATACGCTGTGATAAAAACCGAGCAATCGCTTATAATCAGTATGGGGAATTCTAAGTTTCAGTATAAAGATCAGAGAATACGTTTCCGAGAGCTACGGAACATTTTTCTGTTTACGTACCGGTAATTGTCTTAGAGCAGGTAGGAATTCTCCCTCGGTCGGACGGTCGGGCGCAGTGCGGCAGACGCCGCATCCTCCACCGAAACCTCCGATATCGTACGTGCACTGAATCTTTATACTTGTACTGATTTTATTTTTGCCTCCCTCATTTTCGATTCTATCTAATAGTTGCCCGATTCACCTTCGCAAGATTTTCCTTGCGTCTAATGGAAAACGACTTAAATGGTTTCCTTTAACATTACCCGGTCTGTGTCCTGAAAATCGTTTGCTATAATCACAAATTATTGTTGATATTTAAGTTTGCGAGGATTTCACTCGTTACAATTGTAATGAGTAGGTACTATAATTTCAATTAGTACATTGATATCATAATCGTTGATTAATGTCAAGTCACAATTAACAGTTTATATATTTTTGGATCATAATATGAATAACTTCCATTGCTTCTCCAGTCTTACTTCCATGGCCGTCAAACCCTTCTAATAGCGAAGAAAACGTATCACTTCACCTGATACCACTGCAACCTAACAGCTGTTCCAGAACGATTCGTACGATTTGTAAATTTCCTGCTTAGCTGTAAAGGTGAGCGCCTGAAAAAGTACTACAATTGTCTTTTCAAAATGGATAATAGGCAAGGGAAGAGGCGGACACCATTAACTTTTATTACATTTTAAAAACGGAACAATAAAATTAAATTATTTAATATAAACTTCAAACGAATTTATACAGCGGCCAACAAAATTTATGGTCACGTGCATAAATAAAGAATTTGTCGGCTCTTAATGAAATCACCGTTTCCAGTTCGGTATTCGGCTTACGTATGCTGACCATCTCACTTTGAGAAATTTAATTATATTACCATAAAATAATCTCCTTTGAGACTAAACTAGTTACAATGGTCCGACAATAATTGTAAAGCATAATTATCTTCAAACGACATTTGTAAATTCATTAATTATCCTAATTAGTTTATGCTACAGATTTTGAAAGGGTTATATGATATTGTCCCCGATTGTTAACGACAGTTTCGTACTGACACAAACAAAACAGTTTTCGAATTGTAACAATTTGGCAACTTATGTGTTAGTGTTGTTCTAACCATAAAATATTATGGTGCTAAGGATGTGGAGTAAAATATATGACAACGAATATTCCACTTATAGGGGAATTCCTAGGTCACTCGCCACTAAATTACTAGCATTGCCAAATGTCTCACTCGAATAGAATGAAGGTTATATTATATTATTTAAGGTAAGCGCCCGTGAACATCTGCAAAACCAAATACCTTGCAGGGAAGTTGACGGTTCTTGAAATATGTGTATGCAACTTCCTTGAATTACCTCACTTCACATTGCTCCAGAAATACGTAGTGGTCACAGGGTTGTTGTGCATGAAAGAAACATGTGTTTGAAACACACACACACGAACATACAGGCAGTAAACATAAAACTTAGAGTCTTGCCGCGATATCCAAAAGTGAAATTATACTGTTGGTATCGAAATAAGGTCCGTAAGTATACATTGTTAAAGACCGGATATCACGGACGGATTATATTATTACGGGTGCTAGATACATACACGAATTCGATGTTAAAAGAACACATCAGGTAGTACCTACATAACAAGTCCGGTATACTGACATGACTCTACGTGCAGTGGGAAACAGAAGCTTCAGAATATCGCTAAACATCCTACTTACCGCTCTTCTGAAGCTAGTACCTACATTTTATCAAATAAAAGGAGAAATCTAATTAGTTAATACTTTTAGGCTACTAAGCCCACTTGACATTAATACACTAAGATACTTTTCTAACAGCAACACTGGAATAATATAAAATAGACATAGACTATTGTCTAACATGTAAAATATATGAATATAAAGTATTATGTTAATGAATGTCCCACGATTTGACATACAAAGGCAAATATTTGCTCAACAATACTCACTTGAGAATTTCTCTGAGGACCATTTTGAATTTTCTATCATTACACACCCATTACATTATGGGCGAAGGAAGCAGCTCACAATGGCTTACCCGCGATAAATTGCCAGCGGCCCGTTCATAAATTTGCAAAACAGGTTCACTGTTAAACTTAATTACCTTCTTTGAAACGTCATTTTGTACGCAGGCAGCACCTACAGTACAAATATTCTAAAATTTTATGGTTTTCAGCAAAGATTTCTCCATGAAAAGTTTTCCACTTGAAACTTTGCCACTTTGCCGTAGCCAGGACGCCTTCGACAAAGCTTTTTTCATACATTTTTATATCAGGAAAGGAACGTCACGCTCGGTTTCCTCAGCACTCGTCCGCCCGACCGCGAAAAGAACGCACATAGACCGGTAATAGGTGACGCTTTATTCGATATTCTTGTCACGTACGAAATTCCTTATATTTCATCTTTTTCTACGGTCCCGAAAAATGTCATCGAATACGCATTTTCGTGTAATCCTCGTAAGACTCGTAGCTCTAGCACCTCTCGGCTTGTACGCGACAAGAGATGTCTCCCTACCGCCATTATTTGGTATGTGCCATGTCGTGATCACCATTTAAAGTAGATAGCCTCCTAAGTTATAGAGTTAATCCTCCGTGACTTTACACATTTGTTGAATAGCATTTGGTGCCTAATATTTATTTGATGTTATATAATATATTCTACTACGTGTGTCATGGTTGTCGTTCTTGAATTAATTCGTAGACTTCAATTATCTTGAATGACAATTTCATAATATATGATTGAAAATTCCATGGGATCGTCCATCTTATGGTATTTCTTATAATAATGTCAAACCTTAGTACCAATCCTTGTGCTACACAGGTCAATGAGACGGATATGTCTGTAAACACATTTGCGACTTGTTTTATACGCCTCGTCTATTACTAACATTTAAATTATATTAGTATCAACACATATATAATGTCCCCAAAATCAGTTTGTCTGTATGTGATCGATTTTTCCAAAATTTATATTTTACGCGATCTTATTTCTCATATTCTTTTCATGGCACGGAGCTTAAATCGTCTCTTAAGGACTAAACTGCAAGTTTTCTTCAATCTCTTACTTGCTTACACTCAACCAACTGTACTTCGGTGTAATCATTGTTAATTCTAATATAAATAAAGACGGTCTTTGTGACAAAGTCTTTTAATTGGCTTAGCAGTTAACATGGTTGACATACGGCGTACGTGGGTTTAGAAGCAAATCCGGACCCTTATCGGGAACATGTCGGAGCATGCACCTTGCACCGCGCGGCGTCAAAGTTTCCGACAACAACCCAACTAGTTTAGAAGCTTTGAAACTCCATCAGATACGTGAGCTCGGAGCGATTACCTCAAGCTACTGGACATTGTAAGAAACGGGTCACATAATTTAACTATCTACGAACTCACAGCAGTGCATATATTGCATTGACGCATTCTCTCATTCCTGGGACTAACCTCCGGTTAAAAAACTGGTGAAATATATAATTATGTAGGATATATTGTCGTTAACGTATTTTTAAGTCGATACAAGTCGTCAAATAAGTTTACAGCGGTTAGCAAAACTGGTGTGTTCGCGCATATAAATATTCGCGGCAAACAGTGATAGATGTAAAATTGCCAATTAGTCAACCAAACAACCAACAGGCGTATGCGCATGCCGTTACTCGCATCGCGCCACACGCTTCTAAACCACACATGGAACACCAGCGTTCATATCTCTTCGCCCTCTGTCCGATTAAATTTGATATCAGTATACCTCGTCTCGTTATGTCGTGTTGGGCGATATTTCAGCGCGCTGTGTCGTGTAGGCAGTAACTGGCGAACACAGCTGGAGTTGCGGTGCAGTGACAATGCTTGAATGCCGCATCCTTGGGGCGGTGGCGGCCGTGCGTCGCATCCGCAATGAGGCTCGCCGGACGCGGCCCGACCGCCGCTCTAATTTATAGCAACGGTTAATTACCTTCAAGAATCTGAGTCGGTTCGGCTCCGAC
Organism: Eumaeus atala; assembly: GCA_017140195.1. NCBI lineage: Eukaryota > Metazoa > Arthropoda > Insecta > Lepidoptera > Lycaenidae > Eumaeus > Eumaeus atala. Next base: position 528,006 of record JAFELO010000118.1, read on the forward strand.
AACAAAACACGCCAATGGACTGCGTTTGTTTTGGAGTGGCCCGTGGCACAATTATTGGTGCTAATTTGAAGGGCTTGTACGTGTTCACGGCCTATTGATTAGGCTTTTAAATGGGACGTAGGGATACTATCGTGTTTTGATGTCAAAAGGTCTTTATACGTGCTTCACCGCGGGAGTAAGCTGGAGAACGCGTGACGGGAGCATTACGGAAACAAGGCAAACAGAAGTTGAGAGGGAGATATAAGTAAGTTAGAAAGACAGAGAGTGTTAAGTTTCTCATGCTACTGTAAGGAGAAGAGAGAGAGATATGGGCACACTTTTTTTTCTCTATCTCTCATAGTCAAGTTGTATAACTAAAAACAATCGCTTCGGTCGTATGGTGTGAAGGAACACTGAAAGACACTTCTTTACGTTTATCTGATCCGAAACTGGAGGCTAAATAATTCTCCAGTTTCGGATATATTAAACAAAGCAAATAAAGTTTGGATTTGGAAACGAATTTATTTGCTAGGTTGAGTACAATAAAACCCTTGATTATCCCTTAAATGTTGTATTTTGCCCATAAAATTCAGAAAAATTCCTATCACCGTCGGCTATAATCAATTTTAAGCTATTTCTATACAATAGACGGTCGTAGTTAGAATTCTTTAGCTGGTCGCCCTCCAGGACCCCTCTCTTCACTGGTGCTATTCTTATTTCAGTTCCCATCAATAAAGTGAGCCATAACTACGCGATTATTTCCCATTGCACTAATTTATTCAGAATAATAACCATCGAAAACGCACACGGATATACGAACAGCAATGTGGGGGAAACAAAGATATTCTTGGAGTCGGTTAATAATAAATAATATGCAAAATGAGTGCCGAGTTGAATATTTGGAGACGGCGCACTATTTACAGAGCGTTGTTCGTTAGGAGTTGATATTCATAAAGCGCATTTAATTATTATGTTAACGAAACCTCTTGAATAAAATATAAGACACGGAGAGTCAAAGGGAATCAAACGTTCATTATTTAGTATCGAACACAGGCGCGGGGACGAATTAGAAAACTTCCTTTAGTTTGTTTAATAAGGGAGTGGAAATATAAAATATACATTCAGACGAAAACAGTAAAACACAAACGAATGTTTTGTTTTTATTGCCGCCAAGATCCCAGGGAGGTGTTTTCGCTACTAAATTATGGACAAATCAATTCCTCGGACCGAGCGCGGCGCTGTTGGCGATAAATAAATAATATATCCGTAATTGTAACGAAGTCCGGCCCTGCTTCCAGGAATTGGCTCTCATTTCGTGCCTACCTTTTTTTGCTTTATATTGTCAGTGTGCGTATTAAGGTTTTATTTTGCGCTATAAAGTTTTTTTTTTTTATAAAATTCGTTGTTCGTGTAAGATACTTACTTTTTATTGTACCTAAATTTTTTTGCAGTGTCGAGTAGAATTCACCACACGTAGAAGAATTAGTCTTAAGCCTTTTAGTTATATGTATTGTTATGTACTTATTAATAAAGTATTCGGCTGCCCGTCTCGTGGCCCAGTAGTACGTTGTGTTTAAATAACACAGGAATGTGGGAATAAAGAGATTGTTTAATTTACAAAAAAAAAAAAAAGAAAAGATACCATTCGTAAACAGTGTGCGAAGGGACAGCTATATCGTCGTGTGTTATAAAAGTGTATGGTAGAGATAGAGAATGGTAAATGTCGGATGAGAATAATTAAGAGAGTGCTCTATATGGGAGCCGGTCATTGTGCATGGGATTTATTACGAGCATTATGGGTAGGAGCGCGACGCTTCGGCATAGTCATTATGTGGATGTTCATGTTCGTCGGTACTCGCAAATAGGCTCCGATCGCTGGTTTGCTCCTTATTCTATTAAAAAAAACACACACACAAGCAATAAAGTCGCCTTTTCACTTCTTCCCTAGAAAGAAAAAAGTGAGTATAAAAATTTGATTTAAACTCTTAAACTATTGCACGTTCCCTTACATTCCTGCTACAATACGAGGCGCACACAACAGCCTGCATACCCGTCACGTCGTTAATACTAAATACCCTCAAGTATTCCGGACTTCCAATCCGGACTACCTGTTAGACCAACTCCTCCAGACTCGAAATTGTTTCAAAACTGTTCCAGTATTTACTTAACTTTAGTGTCCGGGCATGAGGGCGATAAAAATTAATGGGAACTTGCAAAGTGTTTAAGCCTGCGCTCATGAACATCGAGACGAGGTAAACGTTTACATAACGGAGCGAACTTGTCTGTCTTGATTCCTTTAACATTTGTGGAGTTTGCTCCGTAAGGAACGTTTCACGGCGCGCGGCATGAAGAAGTGTAAGGAGTAAATCTTGTTAAATAGTGACGCGTGGCAGCAGCATAACGCTTTATCGCGATTAAGTCGCTTACATTCCTTATCCCTCAGAATCATTTAACGGACAGGAGTCGCGTGTCAAGACTGACATACACAGCCTTTTCCTGTGACTGTAAAAAAGACGCTTTTAATGACATAATTAAGAAAGTGGTAAGGTATCTTACTAGATTTCAGATGAATCGTGACACAATTTTCCCACTACTTCCAGGATATCGCCCCGTGTCGTGAGATTTGCACGATTGCGAAGGCGAGAGGGAGGAGATCACATCGGCACAGTAATTATGCGGATGTTTATACGCATCGGTATTCGATAGCCATAGAAGCGGTCCGACTGTGTTTTGCTCCATTTTCCTATAAAATAATATGAAATAAAATTAAACTATTACGCAATATAAAATAAAAAAGCCGACATCAACAACATTGTATTGACCAATTTCAATATTTATTATTAACCATAACAATAACTAAGATAATAAAGAGTAACAACAACATCTCTACGTGACACGTATGAAAAAAAAGGCGCAATATTTTCATATGCACACAAACATGCACGTAACATGAAACATTGCCAATATCAGAATCCAATCAGCGCATTGTGATTGACAAGCGAAGTTGGCAGCTGAGCGTGTATCTGCTACATCCACTTGCACATGAAATGGACACACATGGTCGGGGTCTTGGCTTAACAAAAGCCTTTAAGCTATAGCCTCTGTGTTGAACTGGACCGGTGTTAGATTAACTGCGAGATAAGTGTCGGATTTAGCGACGACAGTGCATAGCAAATATCATGTATAATGTATTATAAAGCTAGAGAGTATTGGACAAGCCAATCATAGTCGATTTAAATTACAAATTCTCAAGAATACTTTACAAAATCACTTAACATAAAGACGGTCCATTTCAATTTTAATTGAGAAAAGTACAAAGATTTCTTTAAATTGAAATAATTCAGTTTAATCAACAATATTACGAGCACAAAGTAAAAACTTATAACATGTTTTTCAAAAATTTAACAATCATATATCAAGATGGCGCCCTCTAATAAATATCATGAATGTCAAAGAGTATGACTACACCATTTGCAGTGTTGCTTATTGTGGAAATGTTAATTACAAATTAACATTAGTTCATCGATTTAAGGGATTAAAACTGTGTTATAAAATTTATTGCCTTCATCTCGTGACTGGTATTACACCAGTCCTATGCTCCATATAATTCTGGACTATTTCATTTGTTCATAATATAATTTGAATATTATGATGAAAATCATCTCTGGTTTTCTTTTTGTCGTGTTGAAAATCGATCAATGAACTCAAGTCACGGCATTTATTTTGGATTTAGCAATTTGCATATTGAGTAGTGCTTTCCTTTTTAGGGTTCCGTACCTAAGGGATAAAAAACGAAACCCTATTACAAAGACTCTGTTGTCCGTCTGTCACCTGGCTGCTCCTCTCTCCTGTGTCGTGACAGCTGGAGCGTTGAAATTTTCACACATCATATATTTTTTTATCACAACAAGTACTAAAAAACAGAATAAAATACTTATCTAAGGGGGCTCCGGTAAAAGCAACGTACTTTTTTTTGCTCGATAATTATAACAATAATGTCTTATTATTTATAGGTAACGAAAGGTACAGAACCCTTCCTGCGTGAGTCAAACCAGTACTTGGCTGGTTTTTTTCATAAGGCAGCCTATCTGTCTATGATTTCATCGCAACTGGGACAGTATAGGTGGAAGAGTACAGCCATTTTCTTTTGATTTACATTTCTTTCGCAAGATTGAGTAAAATTGTATCAATAGATAAGGTAAGTTTGTTTGGACAAATTTCAATAATAAACAAAATTTGAACGTTTCTATAATAGAAAAAAGAACAAAACAAATATTCAGGCCAAGGCAATTTTGTAAAAAAAAGTTTTTATATAAGTTAAACGAAGTGTCATACACACACACACCACACACACACTACAGAAGATATATAAGGTTTTAATCAACATTATAATCTAATAGGACTCTGGTAGCTAAGCACCTCGGCATGGAACAAACAAAACCATCTCAAAGCGAGCTAATACTCAAAGCAACTGTATGTTGATTGTACAGCGGATTGCAGGTTTAACGCACTAATAGTAATTTTACTTTTGTTTGCTTTTAAAATGCAGTTCCAAAACTGTCAACGGAAGTTTTCAGCTGCGAGCAACGAAATAAAGTAAAATTGAGCAATCAATAAACGCATTCATCATTATCATTATTTATCAGATTGCCGACACACGACTGTCCCACATAACAAAAGCGTCGAGTGCCAACAAATTTGGTCAAAGGCTATTCAGAATCCATCACCGTCAAGACATCGCAATTGTAGAAATATCTCGCTTTGATGCACGTACAAATATATGTATATCTAAATACTGAGAATAATATATTTTTTACACATAAGTTAAACATTGTACAGAAAGTACAAAAAACGAAGAAGACCAAACAAATAGAAATTTCATGCGCATTTGTATTATAGAAAACATGTCCACACTAAGTCAATTTTAAATGTGTTACGCGAAAACAAATATAATTATGACCATAAAGTTACTAACCCTCACTGACGGTACGCACGAATTGAAATAAAATTTACCGCCACGTCAACCCGCACATAAAGTACGAAATGGCTTATGACTACATAATGTCGCACGAATATTGCAGACGTTAAGAGTCTATTACAAAATAATAACCGACGTTGATCTGTACTTTATTGAAGAATAACTGTTGCTCTCATGATGATCGGGAGACAGGAGGAAACACCAACCCGCTGTAGTCGGGACAAATAGGATACGAGCAGCAGTGATCGGCTGTGATAGCTTTCACTCAACAGTCCCACAGAGAACAGTCGCAGAGGGGAGTAATCATGATGTTGGTGATAAAATTCTCATCAATATACTGAATGGAAATTATTTTTTTTATATAAGGCCATTTTTGCGTTGCAGTAGAATTGGAAGACACGCCCAGGGAGGTAACTCTGGAACAGACAGCGAAGAATGTCTCGGTAGTGGTGTGACATTAGGGAGAGTGTTGTGTGCAGATTCAGCTAAGAACCTCCAGTTTTGCAGATGTTCTTACAACTGCGTGTATATATTCCCTTTATAGAATAGGGGGCAAAGGAGCCATCGGAGCCTTTCTGCGTCTACTGACACCCAGGAATCCGCATAATTACTATGCCGATGTGTTTTGCCCTCCTTCGCAGGTAGTGTCATGCACTATGCATTTCACTACCTCCTCCTATGCAGCACGGCACGACCTCCTAAAAATATTTCAGTATATATTTTTATATACCCCTCTATAAGAATACATACATAAATATTTTTCTTATACATAAACAGATACAAATGGAATACATTGAAGATTAGGTATATGCGTATTTACAAGTATCTACAATATTCATTCATCAAAATAAAAAAGTCGTAGAAAAGAACAGTCATTTCGTTTTAAGAGTACTCGTTTGAAATTGAGCCAGGGGAAAATCATCCCAAAGTTTTATGTAGGTAAGGAGAGGTTAGCCCCAGTGAGAGTATATCAAGTTTTACATCATAATTAATGGCCGTCTGTATGAGATACTCCTAAAGAAATTTTATTAAAATCGATCGGTGATAGCCCGGCATTGAGCTTGTTAGAAATTCACGAAGGGACCTAAAGAAAACCTTGTAACGCAGTTACAAGTTTTTTTTTGGATATAAAACATCAAAGCAGGTATTTTTTAATTAAAATCGGATTTGCTATTATGTCATATTTTTTTATAAAAATACGATCAAGCGTAGCGGACATTTTTGTATCCGAAGTTAATAAAATTTTTCTTCATTACAAATTTCATATATCATTCTTTCTATTTTACAATTTTCCATATTATTTGCCTGTATATTGAAGAATTTGGTTTTTGCTGGGCCTGCAATTAGCAGTACCAGTATTTTCAAAATAAAACTACTAAACTTGATACATTAGAACTTCTATTATTCGAACCACTCATGTTCTAAATTATTTTTTATTATAAAATTTACAATTTCAAAGGTTAGGTCATAAGGTACTCTTAAAGCCAGCAATGGACTGATCCTATATCAGTCCATTCCTGTGTGTATGACTGCTGATGATAATGAATAATACTATAGCAGGTTTATTAAATTCGCTTTTACTGAATCCCGTATATAAATCTGGCGTGACCCAGTGGCCGGTGCTGTGATGGCGCAAGCCGTTGTTAATACGTCTCGTCCTCAGTGATCTGCTCTAACAATGCTCTACATCAATTAACAATGCTCTACATCAATTAACAATGCTCTACATCAATTAACAATGCTCTACATCAATTAACACATGATGTGCCTTATATTCACGTCAGAGGATTTATGTTGCACTGGACAGTCAAGTACACACATACATTCATGTATGTACTTGTATGGTTAAATCAGACATACTCAGCAGTAGATGAAGGATGAGATAAATTTACGCAACCTCCAGTTTTGCAGATGTTCTTACAACTGACACAACAAGCGAACAAACAAACGAGCCATCGCAGCCTTTCTGCGACTGCCGACACCCATGAATATCCGCATAATTACTATGCCGATGTGTTTGCCCTCCTTCGCAGGTAGTGTCATGCACTAAGCATGGCACTACCTCCTCTTATGCAGCATACATATTCATATTCAGCAGTAGATGATTTCAGGAGAACTACGGATGTAACTATACAGAATATAAAACCTATGGCGGTCTATGGGGAATGCCTATCTCCAACAGTGGATGTCGTCCGGCTGATGATTATAATGATGATAATGAAAGCTTATAGTTTGGTTTTATATGTACTTGTTAAAAAAAATCCTAAATGTATGGTAAGATTATAAATATTTTATTTCTAATACTAATAAGGTTATATGAAATGTGTTATATCCCTTAAATATACTGTATATTTATCCGTGAATAACGTCGCAATATCAAGTAATATTACACATTAATAGTGCTTTGAAACAATGATAAAACTGTAAATGTCGAGCTGAGCAATAACATAGCAAACAAAGCCGCAAATAAAGGAGCGTTTTTCCAATAAAGATGGCACGACGGAGTTTGAGTGGTGCTGAAAATTCTTGGGCAGTTGAAACAAGTTGAGGTCAGTTCCGTCTGTGGCAGTAATATCGCCAAGTTCGCCGGCCACATCTGGCGCCGACGCCAATGTCTCAATAATCCACGAGGTACCCTAATCGACTCTTCCTTAGTTCGGCGCAAGTGTGTCTAACTGATTAATCCCGTTGCTCTCTACGTGCTTGCTTTTCGGACATTATTATTTTTGTATTTACGAACAAGTGACGCGGCCTACTAATTGGCTATAATCACAGTGACTGGCAAATTTTACACGGTAGTGGGTGCAAATCAGTAGGAAGGGACAACTTTATGTTTTATAGATGTTTATAAAAACCTTACTTCTGGAGATGAGAAGACGAAGACGATATACGTCTTATTTTAATCTTCTACGTAGTTCGTTACGAATTCTATAAACAATATATTTTTTAAGTTATACTTCTTTTGGCGGGTTAGTGAAAAATGATGAGAGTATTAATTAGTATTAGATTTAGTAGTATTTTACGAAGCGCGCGCACACCGTCACGAAAAACCCACATACTGAATTTAACTATAGTCAACATTTTAGTTTTTCTCTTGTTACGCCAAAGAAGTGTCACTTCCAACGCGTGTACACAGGCACACACACGCACACTTTAATACTGTTGAGGAAAATATTATTCTAATCTAGTATAAGGGTGGTTATATAAGAGATACACAGAAGTAATTGTTTATTTTTACTCTACATATACCGGATGCGATGACCTTCTAAATAGCATATAGTATACATAATGTTGCATTGGACACTACAAAATCACAGAGCGTATTCAGTACTCGATTCTGATTCTGAATATGGAAAAAATGGGTATCTGAAGGACGACCTACGTCTCTTTGAAATTCTTACTATACGGTCTCCTAGACCGGGCAGCCGCTTGTCGCCCGTAAAGCTGAAGCGTCCGGGGTCATTGACCTCTGGCCGTTGTTGTGTTCTACTGATGTCATGCGGTGCCCATATTTATAAACATAAAGACACTATATTCAGTGAATTTTACTATGCACATAAGCAATATTTTCGTTTTGTTGTCGTTTTATAGGTTAAATAAAAAAGTATCCTAAAAAACGATCAATCTTTTACAATTCACGCTGTACAAGCCCTACCACAATTCGTAATGGGTACTTGGCTCAGTATTTGCTCATCACATTAAGTCGCATATAGCTTTATGAAAGACCCACAGACGCATTCACGACTAATAATTGGAGCGCACAGAGTATTCCCGCTAATGCTGTAATAGATCATTGTGTGTGAAAAATGAGCGCGCGCGCATCGCCACGGCAGCCGCTAACTAATTAATTTATGTTTAAACGGAGCGTCGTATAACAGTCAGCGCTGCAGGGCATCCGGTAGGTGACAATTAGAGGACCATCTGATTTACTATGTTTGTTCTTCGTATAGCTGGAATTTCTTTTTAATTCTATTTAAATATGGCCTTCATAAAAAGGCAGGTGTGGGATTATTCATATAAAATAAGAATATATGGAGGTGTACTTGATGCTATCACCGGCTATGGACGTCAGCGCCACCAAATAGGTGAATCAGGAGCTTCGAGTACGTATTTTAATTTTACATAAAAGATTAAATACCTCTCAAAGATTTATCCATCGGAATGCCGTCAACATCCAACATTGCTCTAGTGGTTTCATCGGCTGTGAAGAACTGGTCAGCCCATCCGTATTTTTAGCAAATCTTTGAATTTTAATAAAGGAATAAAAAAAACTAGCTTTATTAGTCTCGTGAAATTTTATTGCTTTAAACAAATTTCTACAAAATTTAATAAAGACACTTTAACATAAACATGTTAAACGACTGCGAAAATTTGGAGTGGTTAATTGATTGTCAATTGAAGTAACTCCAGGTAACCGCCGACAGCGCGTAATCCTGTCTACGTTTATCTTGAAGAGGCGCGGACTTAAATCTTATTTACACGGCATTACCGTAATGATCTACGATAATCCGCTTTGCCGATAGACGGGTACTTATGACGTAACACAGATTAGGCGCACGTGTGTTTTCATTGATACTGTGTATAATTAACGTCTAACAACCGTCTGGCGCTGTGTTTAACTGACTGAAACGGAGGCTTGTGTGTAGGGATATTATACACGGAGCCTACAGAATATTATACACGGAGCCTATGTATAGAAACAATAAATAGATATAATTACCAAAAGAGTTGGAAAGTTGTTGGCCCAAATATAGAAAATTGAGATATAATCTGGAAAATGGTAGTATTCTCCTTTAAAATGTCAGAAATCAAATCCCACTCTGGAAGCGCAGACAAATTTTAAATATTGTTTTCGTCACATTATTGATAACAAACATACCTATGGAAAGGAAGATTTAATCCAAGTAATTAGCTCAAATTATTTTAATTCACGATTTGAAAAGTGTATACAAATGTAGTGCACTTAGTTACAATAATTATAATGCCTCAGTTAGTAATTTACACGATTATATTAAAATGATGGATAAGGCCTTTGATTGGTACCATTAATATTTATATGCATCGCGACCCTGTCCTGTGACATACATGTGAAATACATGTAATATATTTCTAAACATCCATGACCTAGGCGAGATACGTACCCGCGTCCTCAAACGTAACACGTGGAGTATCTGCCACGTTACCATTTGAGCTGAGCCAGCAGTGGTCAAGAAGTCTAGATATAACTAGACTTGTTTTGTAACAGTTAATTACGGGGCTTTCCAGCCAATATAATAAATAGTAATCAATAAACCATACACAAAAGATAATCATCGGGCGTCCCTTCTATTAATATTCTGTTATCCGGCCGAAGTTTTTCCAATATCTCTATATTTCGATATGATCGGGAGCGTGGCCCGCTATGACCAGACGAAATGAGGTCGACAATAACTTGTTCTATTGTTTGTTGGCCGCCCTCTTAATAAGTCCGTTGAGTGTATAGCGATTTATCCCCTATTGTCAAAGTATAATGAAATTTTTAAACAACTCAAATTATATCTCAAACAACAATAGTTCACCTAAGTGTGCACCGTGGTATCTAATTATAATCTCTTTTAATGGACTTTATGGGGTTAGTTCAGTTTGTGTGTTAGGTGCGCGCTCAGAGGAAATGTAAGGAGAATGTAATTGTTTCAAAACACATTTTTTTTCTTTTATTTTTTTATGTGATAAGGGGTAAAAGAGCTAGGGACTACGCCAACAGGGTAGAAGAATCGCAAGAGGCGCGACAACACCGGAACCATTACGCAGCACATTTCCACAGCGCCATCGGAGCGATGCCATCGGGTCCACCCGACTTATGAATGTCCAGGGAAAGAGGTGTTTTACGCACGATAGTGTGCAGGAACATACTCGTAATATGAGGGATCGAGTAACCACACCACGTGATAGTAGGCGATGGAGTTCCCTGATTATCCAAAAAAGAGTTTTACTATTTTAGACTTATTGTCTTGTCTCTAGCGCACAATTACTACTCCTGTCCTGGTATTTTCTTCCTGTGTACTCGCCGCTGCCGCATACGCTTGGTAACACTCCAGTTTATGTCGAAGTGCCAACTTACGGGAGCGTCTAAACCAAGGTTGCAACTAACCGCCAATCGGTACCGCAGAGTACGGAACGAAAAGTTTCATCACCTGGTTCACCACATCAGTATATTACCGAAGAATAAACGCAACCCACCCCAATCCAGACGCGACGACAGCCTAAACGGCCCGGCCGTATTCTGAGCCTAATCGCCTATGTTATAACATGTATAGATAACCGCTCTAGAGTAATTTCAGCGCCGCTTTTACGTCACTTACATCTCTTGACCTCCTTCACTTCAGATACATTTTCATGTTTAAGGTGTCAAAATTGACACACAATTTGAATTATATACTATTTTATAAAAAGATCTGATATTTTCTAAATATATAAAGATTTGGACGCATAGCTGTCTCGTTACGGTGGTACCAGGTGAGCGAGAGGTACCTTCCCGGTTCTGCCAGCCCGATTCTGCCGCAATTTAGCATGACATCTACCTCTTACCAAAATGAAATTATCATACTTAATAAGTGATGACATCTGCGTGTGCCGTTTTCCATCCACTGCGATAGAGGCAAACTGATCAAGAAATTCATCTGGTTCGTAAGTAATAAAATATAGTATTCAACCAATGCGTTCTCCTCGTGATGACCTATGGGGCCGGAACATGGCCTCTTAATTTTGGCCTGGTCCGGAAGTTTGCTACAGCTCAACGGGCCATTGAACGTGCTATGTTGGGTGTTTCTCTGTCCGACAAAATTCGTAACGAAGTCATAAGGCAAAGAACAAAAGTATCCAATATCACGCAACGAATAGGCTCGCTGAAGATGATATGACTTTCATTAATTATTCCTTCAAGACTTTCCAAGGAAATAGTACATATTTTATAATAATATCGTCACTGCGGTTTTTAAGCACGCTTCGGTTTCCTCGTGACAAAGGACCAGTAAAAGGTTCTTGTAAAGAGTAAGGCTGAGCTTTATGAGCGTTCGCTCACTTAAAGATGATAATGAACACTATTCGAAAATATAATTTGTTAATGTTGCGTCAACATATTTTTTTAAGCTAAATGTTGCCCGCATCCTTTTCCCTTACTTGTAAACTACAGAAAAAACACGTGCAAAACTTAGTATTTCTATAGGTTTTGTGTGGTCAAATTGCCAAGTTTTCAGTAGTTCCTGATCCTGAAAATCGTTTCAGTAGTTTTGAGGTTATGGAATAAATAATATCCATACAAACAGATATATGTATGGACGGAAACATATTGGTAAGAAAGATTGGTAATGTGCTTCATATAGTAGATATATATCAGCAACCCTTAACGGCCCACTGCTGGACATGGGCCTCTTTCAATTAACGCCAAGACGACTGGTCTCCTGCTCTCGTAACCATCCCGGACCAGCTACGGTACGAAGATCGTCATCCCTCTCGGTGAACGGTCGGCCGACACCTGACAGCATTCCGGAAGCTACGTCACAACCACAAAAACCACATGATATCTGTTCAGTAAGTTTTAGTAAGGCCGATTATATACAGACAGCTTTTAGGGGACTTTGTTTCATAAAAAGTATGTCTCTTTTAGCTTTTGCCTGCAACTAGGTACTCGTGGACCAAGTGCAAACGTCATTATTTCTATAACTTCTACTACATTAGCTTATAACCTTACCATTACCACATACAATCCAAATCCGCTCTGTCGTTTTGACGTCATTAAGTTATGAGAAATATTGTTTTGACTACAAAGACTCGAAGCCTACAGGACTGACAGGTGTTTAACTTTACTCGCTATACGTCGAAGAGGCTGGAACATTGATTCCCTAACGACAGCTATCCAAGTCTAAATAATCTCCATGAGCTAAACGTTCTCGTCAGCACCTAGGCCATTTTAAGGCTGATTTTAGTCTCACGCCGACGGCACGCGCACCGTCAGCGCTGATGGCTGAGATATATGAACTTTTAGGAAGCGTTTTTTGGTGACGCGTAGTTTTCAGCGGCCACGTGCGCGCTGATAACCAAAGATATCACCATATATCTCGGCCATCAGCGCTGACGGTGCGCGTGTCGTCGGCGTGAGACTAAAATCAGCCTAACTGTCGTTCGCCAGCTGCCCTCACGTCAGAGTCGGGGGAGGACAAACACTCTCATATCGGGATGCATTTCTCCCATCTGCGGGAGGGAGGTCGGTCTCTATTTAGAACCCAAACCTCATCACTAGACGAACACTCATAACAATCCGATAAAGCTGTATTATGCTTCACTTCGCTTCCAAAGCATAAGTTCAGGTACGAAAAAAAAACACGGCATTTATCTGCTACCCTAACCGAGTCCTAGTCGCAACAGAACTTCGTTGTTCACACTGTTACACAACAGCGAAGTTCTGTTGTAACTAGGACTCGGTGAACTTCGCCGTTGTGTCCGTGGTGATTATATAAAAAAAATATAAACAGTTACATTTTCTATGTTTGCTACGTGATACTGCCGCTAAATGACAGTTATGCCATCGCGTTTTATGTGGTTTGTGAGTTTCCGCTGCATCATTGCAGGGAAATTTCCTCTTCGTCTACAAACTTCGCTAAACATTCGCTAATAAAATAAGTCCACGCACCAATTATACACATGTTTAAAGGCGTTTATATTCGTCAAAAGGTTCCATTTCTTCGTTATACTATAAATAAATTGTGAAAAAAATTAATTTAAGTGTTAATGTTTAGTAGCTGATTAGCACATGAAAACCACTTGTGTGTTGCATTAATTACTATCTTTACGCTTCAATTAACAAAGCATCGAGAAGTCTAACTTTTAAGTGTATTATAATGTCTAGTATATCTGTTCTGGAGTGGATTTAATATAATTCAAACACAGTGTTCTTCTTTGACACAGCCAGTGGGAGCTGCGGGAAATAACCAGATAATGGAGTTATTAAACCGCTCATGAATCCATTGTTTCTGAAAACGGAAATAGAGCAATGTTATACAACGACTTACAAGTAGACTTTCATCCTCCCTTGTTGTATAAATAAATGTAAGCTTACGTCTTATTTCGTTGCATATTTTTGTATGTCTGTACAGTACAGTATGTTCTGTAACTAATGTAATATCGATTTTCAAAATTAAACCGCGGAGGTTGCGTAATAGGGGGGAGGCGGTGAAGTGTTTGGAAAATTTCCTACTTTCATTTCTAGACTAACAAAAACATAGGTATAAAAATTCTGGATTACAATTAAAATGGATCTGTGTAGGAAATTGTACAATAAGTGCAATCTAGAATGACACAAAAATATTTCCATAGTACGCAGGCGAAACCGCAGACTCAAGATGACACGGCTGGTCTCTGGTATGTTACTCTTTCGAACACTGCTGTACGCACTTGAGTACACTATGGTACAGATATGGATTTCACAAAAAATATTCTTGCGGGAAAAATGTAACGTTTCCTTTGAGTCAGTACGTACGAGTACGTTGGTGAGACCGCGTGCGCCTAGCTCCGTAGTATAATGGTATTAAGGATTTTCTTAAGTTCTAGAATAGTCGAGCTCGTCGAGCAGTCGCGGCCTCCTCCAAATTTTTATCGGGCTGTGTTATCGGAGTGGCAATGGACCAGTAAAGTCCTGGAATGGAGGCCGCGTTTCGGAAAACGAAGTGTCGATCGACCGTACACCTGGTGGGCAGACGATCTCCGTGCAGTAGCCGGTCCGGGATGGATGTAAGTAGCAGGAGATCGGTCGTCTTGGCGTTCAATGAAAGCGGCCTATGCCCGGCAGTGAACCGTTAAAGTCTGACAATGATGATGATGTTATTTCGTTCAGTTTTTAAAGATATATTTCGTGGCTAACAGCGTTCATAAGCATCTGCAATGAACAGGCCGACGTACTCTTTAGAGCCGTTATTAACGCAAGAGCGAGAGGGCAACATCACTTGTGCCGGCCCGATTCGGCTATTTTTGCAATACGAAATAACTACTACACTACTACAAACGACCATAGATATCCACTTTTTTATAGTATAGGGGGACAAACGAGGAATTTGGAGCCTTTCAACGGCTAGCTACGCCCAGGAACATCAGCACAATTATGCCGATGTTCTGCCCTCCTTTTCACCCCCCCCCCCTCCGAAATGTGCCACCAGTTACTCACAAGCCGCACAAAACGACACACCGTAGGTGTCACTTTGCGGCGGTACCGAGTGAGCGAGGGGATCCTCCCCGGTCGTGCCTGCCCAATTTCATTGCGTAGGAGGATGGCACTACCTATTACAAAAACCTTTGTTATGCAGATGTATAGTTCCTTCTCTCCTCTCGTCCAAAATACTCACAGACCACATGAAACACGGCACTCTACGAAGGCATTATGTGGCGGCAGCATGGCACTACCTCTTACTCCATACATGGCCGAGTACTTATGTAGCCAATAAATAAATGGCAGTGCATTTTGTCGGTCAGCATCATTACCGGTACTACAGCCGCCCGGGCCGGCCGGACGCTCGTAAATCATGACTCGCCAATAACGAGTCCTCGGAGATAACTCACCATATCTCGCCTGGATAAAATATCTCTGTCTCTCTCTCCCTCAGCCGCTTTGTAACTGGATTGATGTCCGACACGGTCACATTACCTGTAGACCTCGCTGGAATTTAATGTTACTCCCCGCTCCCATCTCACCTCCCCGCGCTTGTCCGGATGCGACAATTCGTCGACGCACTGTACCAGAGCGCCAACTTGGCTTCATTGACGCCGGGTCCACAGATATTGTAAACGAGATATAGCTTTATAATCAAAACTATTTGCGCCTGGGGCGCTGATAATAAAAAAAATATTTTTCTTTGTATTTTTTTTTGAAAATTACTTTGTGTATATAGCCATACATTCATGAGTAACGTTATAGGCTTTACCATGACGTAACAACCAATGAGACGTATACGTGTGAAGCCACGGCGATGCGGATGGAGTCTTTACTCCCGTTTTTACCCTTAGGGAAATCCTTAAAAATACCTACAGCAGGTGCAGAATAATTCATAACAACAATGGACGCAAATGTGCTGAAGCTTTTCCGACTTCATACACTTACTACACACATACTTCATACACATTCACGCACACACACAATGTAATAAAATGTCAGTGATTGAGTAACACACCCATTAAACACGTTCCCATGTGCTGATCTGTGATAATTTGCACTGCAACTTATTTCCATACTGTTAATTGGGGTTATTATGCGGGATGATAAGAGAAAATAATGGAGACGTGGACAGTTACAATGGTTCCGCTGAGTTTTCTTTATGATTTTGACGATTAAAACCGATTTCCTCTAATTTAAATTTTGCTGCTTACTCCAAACAAACAACAAAATGACAACTCGCATGATTTTTAGGGACCCATAGCCTAATGGAAAAAAGAAACCCTTGTAATGTCGTCATGTCTGTCCGTCTGTCCATCCGTATGTATGTCGCAAGCGCATGACTCGGACATCATGGTACTCTGAAATTCGGAAGGCACTGTATAGTGCCTTCCATGAACTGCTAAAAAATGTTGTAGTATGATTTTTAAAAATGAAATATTTAAGGGTAGCATTCCATATATGTATATGGGGGAAGATTTTTTCGAAAGGACATTGCCAGGTGGAGGTTGCATATTGGATAGGTTTTTCTAGAATGTTATGTACTAAAAAAGTTCTTGATTTTGGTATTACTTTGCGAGATATTCGTGTTACAAAATGTGCGTATCTCCCTTTAACTTTTGAAGTACATAATGTAAAAAGTGGTATAATTTTATGCTATGAAAACTTCAAAAGGAAATTGATTTGAACAAAATCGACCAGGAAGCTTATGAGAGATGCGTTTGGTGGGTTTATTTTTCTTTTTTGCTACGGAACTATTCAGGAGCGACTAAGATTCGATCTCGGCCAGTTTTTATCACATTTCATTTTCTGTCTGTAGTGGAACTATGAGAACTAATGAAATCAACGTTACAGCGGACTTATCTTCAAATCTGGAATATACTAATACGTCATCGGTACACAGTTTCGACAAGGTACGGACAAACAGCAATATACATAAACCTTAAAATTAATTATTAGAGTAGCCGCGATTGGGAATACGAAGTGTTAGCGGACCACACACAATGTTGGAAGGCGACCTCAGTACCCGGTGCAGGAATGATACAAGACGGAGAGAGTTAATGCGAAGAAACCAATGCACAGCTGAGTAGATATAAGGATTGATTATGACAATTCATTAAGTATTTTATCAGATCTTTCTATTCAAAACTAAACATATATAACTCATTGTACAGCTACGAAGCAATGGAACTTATGATTGCAATCGAAAATAGCTAAGCAGGAAAAGTAATTAACAATTACTCTGTTATGCGCCGTAATGAAGGTAATTCGCTGTATACGGCGCAGCGGGACCGTCTCTGGCTAATTGAATTTCACAACATCGGAAAATAACTGCGACTGCACAAACTCTTTCTGTAAATCTTGAGACACTGTAGGGTTGCTTAATTACAATGTCGCCTTACATCACTCTTGAATTATTCAATTACAACCCTCCTAGGGGAAGGCCGGACAGAATACATCACATAATGCACTCTGATTTAATTTTACAAAGAAAATGAAAGCGAAATAAATATTCAATAAAATATAATAGAAGGAAGAAATGGCAATAAAGCGCAAAACAATCGTACGCTCTGCTCAATCAATACTCTGTGCTACTCCATTCGTTCTGTTCTTCACGTTGGAGGAACGAGTGCAATTTCCCGCGCCCCGTATCGCGGGCAACGTACGAAAATTGCTTTTCTGAATGTGAAAATATAGAGAGTAAAAAAAAGGCATGCAAATTTTCGTAGTCATTCGGAGGCGTGCGCTTGTATTTCTCGGCTAAGAGTAAGAGGGCGAAGCAGGCGTACAAATGTCGACGCGAAGAATTCCTTTATTATGTAAGAGGGATATTGCGCGTCGAGTACAGGCGCGCAGCTGGCAAACGCAAACGCTGTGTGCTGTCGCGGCGGCCGGCTTTACGAAGGCCGGATAGAATAATCGAACGGGATGCATTCGCAATGTTAACCACATACCTACACATATTTTATATGTACAAAGACCTTTTCTTTTTAACGTCGGATGAACTCTTTCTACTGCTGGGAAGGTAGTGCTTTTGGTGTGTATTTATGTATGTAGATTTCCGTTTCTTCCTACAGCCTAAACGGCTGGTTGGATTTTAACACATGGGGGGACGTTAGATTTCTTTTGGTAACACGAGTGTCACTGGATTCATTAAACTATCTTACGCAGTCTGGATTTGTTTTTCAATTCAATGATTGGTTATTATATATTATGTTAAAATATGTATTTATAAAAGGTTGATAAATATGTTTAACAGTTTTATCACTAGATTTTTTGCATGTTATAATGACCCTTTTGATAAGTTAAGAGCAACGGAAGATACCACGTAGCCACTAAAGTTATTTTCCGATCCGAACCTTTCATTTGTTGCTGACGTGGTGAAATGCATTTATCCGCCTTCACTGACCCTGGGTGGGGTCCACTGGTGTTTGGGGCTTGTGGCGAATTACTGTGCCGAATACCCTAAGCGCCATCCGTGCCGCCTTTGGTGAGGTGTCCCGGAACAACAAAGCATAAGGGCACGTCGACGGCTAGTCAGCCCACGAAGGGACCGACTCTACCGCCATAGGCGGCACCATAAGACAACCTCACCAACCTTCGGGCGGTACATTGGGGTGAGGTTCCCATCTTAGCCGCTTGCCCCGTGCGTAAAAACGCCTCCTCCTGTTGCTCTTTGGTCCCCTTCTTCTTAGAAGAGTGGTGCAAAGAGCATCCCCCTTGGTTCAATTGGCTTCGCCGGGGTTCACCCCAGGCTACTGAGCCCCAATGACAAGGCTTGAACCACGGTGGGGCTAAGAAGGAACCTTTTCCAACATAACGTTATACTACTGAGGGGTAAATCTGCTTTTTAAAAGTGCGCACTTGCGCACATGTGCATCATACCTTAAGCTGTGATTTTAGGTCGCCGACAAGGTGTTCGCAACTGTCATGTTTAATTTCAAATCGTACTAAACATTTTAAGTGCTAGTAAGTCTCTAATACTTGTTTAGTAGGCCGGAAAATACTTAGCTATGTTTAATAACCCGAATACATAAATTACAACCGACGAAAGCTGGAACGCAAGTGTAAGAATCAGGAAACCTCTAATTACCTTGGCTAGAACAACGATTGTAGATGCGGAAAGGAGTGGTGATCTAAATAGAAACCGGGTCAAACCGCAGGGCA
The DNA here is from genome assembly GCA_017140195.1 of Eumaeus atala. Taxonomy (NCBI): domain Eukaryota; kingdom Metazoa; phylum Arthropoda; class Insecta; order Lepidoptera; family Lycaenidae; genus Eumaeus; species Eumaeus atala. The sequence goes on from JAFELO010000118.1 coordinate 547,307, forward strand.
CGAGTAGTTATCAATATAACACGTAATTTGTTCTTCAGTCAAGGTTCAGCCGGCTCGTAAATACGAATAAATCGGCTCGTCCCCATACTAGCCGATGCTTATCATATTTTATGGTTTCGTAAACCTGGAAAAACGTCCCCATAATTGGGGCACATATTCGGTGAAATTAGCTTCATTTCTTCAGTGTAATGTTTTATAAACACTATTATTAATGTAATTTTTTATATTTACATGTATTTTCGGGTTTTGTTTCTAAATAGTGATGTATTTGTTTTCTGGTGTATTTCTTGAGAGTTACACGTATCCTATAGAATCATTAGTACTGTTCGTTGTTTGTATCAACCGTGCGTTTACCAGTGGCATTCGGTAGTCACAGACAGTCTCCGTTTCTAGTTTATTCCCCTATGCACCAAAATAAAGTTTTAAAGCATTATCGATTGACCATACATCTTGATAAGTAACTGCTTCAAAATCACCTGTTGTTCTGGTGGAAGTGCATAAAATATTCCGTCATCATGTACGAGCGCTCTGTAAAATATTATTAGTCCGCAGCTAGTTTCAAAGTGAACAGGAAGTGGTGAGCAAATAGTTTGGTTTCGACTAACGGACATCGGGAGCGATTTATCACTCAAAGCTACGGGACAAATATAAATTACAACTATATAAACCTTAAGTTAAATATATATAATAATAATAATAATATTAGGATTACAAATACTGAAAGCACTTTTTTATTTATAATCCTAATATATATATATAAACGCGAAAATTTGTAAGTTATTCATTCATGTAAAACTACTAAATGGATTTAAGTGAAATCTGGCACATATATCGATTACGGTCTGGAGAAACATACGCAGTAATTGCTTTTTTATTCTAAAAAGAAAAATGGTACGCTTGCGATATGTATATACTACATGATGCTGATGTTGAGGGAGAAAACCCGAATTCACCCAATGCTGAGTGCAGGTCTCATCCAAATCTCAATATCTTTGGTGGTCTTGTGTAGTGGTGATCTCATCTCTCATCAGTTTCCGCCGGCCTCTGTAACAAGATAATCCACCCTTGTAAGATTGTCTTTGATACGACATTAATCTATTGCAAGGATGAGGTATGATGACAGAGAGTGGAGCGTACATACCAGTAGACTATTTCAAACATCATTATTTTATTTCACTTTAGCATTTACAGATAAGTCGAGACTGACTTAACAAGATACAAAGTAGTAGTGAAGAGAATTGAGTAGCGCGTACACAGAATTGTATTAATAATTTTTGTATATCCTAACTAGCCCTATGACGATAACCGATATTCATAGACATCCGCATTATTGTCACACAGACGCGTTGCCCTTCTTGCCTCCTCCCCTCCAATGAGCCATCGGCTATTCACAAATCGCACACAA